>VZRL01001923.1:370363-434337 GCA_013397895.1 Origma solitaria | reverse complement strand
GCGCCTCCCACACTTTTCTGAACTGGAGCCCCCACAAGGTGGGGCCCCTTGGCGCAGGCCACCAGCTGCCATTTGGCCTAGAGTTAATCTGAGGAGAGGGAAAGGGCTTGGACCTCCAGGGACACTGAGGCTAGAAAGGGCCTGCCGAGGCCGTCACGACCGTGCCCCAACATTGCTGCTCCTCCATCTTTCTGATAGGGAAAAGCCAGGTACTGGGCTCAGGTAATTAACTAGGGGTAGGGTTAGGGTTATGCCTAGGGTTAGCGTTGAGAGATCTAAAGGGCCTTGAGCTCCAGGAACAGCGGTGCTGGAAAGGGCCTGCCAAGGCAAACGCAACAAGGCCCCAACCTTGTTGCTACCACACCTTTCTGAATTCGAGCCCCCTGAGAGGTGTGTACCTCAGCTCTGGCCACCAGGTGCCATTTGTCTTAGAGCTAGGCAGTGGAGAGTGAAAGAGCCTAGAGCTCCAGGGACACTGGGGCTGGAAAGGGCCTGCTGACAGAATCGCGGCAGTATCCCAACATTGCTGCTCCTCCGTCATTCTGATAAGGGAAACGCAGGTACTTGGCTCTGGTAATTAAGTAGGGGTAGGTTTAGCATTATGCCTAGGGTTAGCGTTGAGAGGTCTAAAGGGCCTTGATCTCCAGGAACAGCGGTGCTTGAAAGGGCCTGCCAAGGCAAACGCAACAAGGCGCCAACCTTGCTGCTCTCTCACTTCTCTGATCTGGAGGCCCCACATGCATCGGAGCCCCATCCTCGTCCTCGAACTGCCATTTGGCCTAGAGTTAGTCTGTGGAGAGGGAAAGAGCCTAGAGCTCCAGGGACACTGGGGCTGGAAAGGATCTGCCGAGGCCATTGCGTCAGCGCCCCACCATTGCTGCTCTGCCGTCATTCTGATAGGGAAAAGCCCGGTACTGGGCTCGGATAATTAACTAAGGGTAGTGTTAGGGTTACGCCTAGGGTTAGCGTTGAGACATCTAAAGAGCCTTGCACTCCAGGAACATTGGGATATACGCAGCATCGACGGTACATACAGCAGCCGCATCTGAGCCTCTAAACCTTTTCGCCTTTACTTTGCTTTTAGAAGTCTTGCAGACAAGGCAGGTGTTTCTGTGCATCATGTGTGAGGGCAACTTTGTGGTGTCCGGACTGCTGTGTGCATTCTGCATGTGGTGCTGATGTGGTGTTCTGTCATGGGAATGCTTCCAGGGGCCAGATGGAGAATTGCACTTGTTTTGTGCTTGCTGGTATTTATTATAAATAGTAATGGGTAATGGAATTCCAATTGTCATTGGGTCATCAGGTGTTGATGCCATTGGCTCTCCAATCCATTCTGCTGGATTTCTTAGCATACAGTTTAGAACGTGCCTTTTGCTTACCTCGCCTGGAACTTTGTGGATGGAATCTACCAGTTCCTGTATTTCAACACTACTCCTCTCAAGCTAAAGAGAATTAAAATCTGTGTGTCTTTTAGATGAGACTGATGTTGCTAGTGCCGTCCCAATCTTCAAATTAACCAGAATTCATTCAAGAGCATTAGTCTTGTACTACTCTTTCTTTTTGTCAGAGATCTGTAAGTCGTTCCTTTATTTGCTTTTTTCTCCTCAGACGCACACATATGAAATGGATGGTTTCTGTCCTTTCAGAAAGAGCTAGTTTCCATCAAGCCAATTAATGAACGGGATGCAATCTTTGATGTTTGTACCGGGGCTGCCATCTGATTGGTGAGCTGGGGGCATTGCCTGCATCTTCATACAAGTCATCAGGTGGCAAATTCACCAAGGAGTCTGCCAGCTGCTTAACTTCATTAGAGTTTATCATTATGTCTGCCTCCTTTTTTTTATTTCTGTGTTTAATCACCTAATACCATTTTTATCAGCTTGTCAGGGCGTGGGAGAGAGCAGTGGGGAATTCATTTAACTTTCTCATATTTCATATCTATTTTGGTAAAATATTATGGCAAGTTCATGTCTGTCCTACTTTGAAACAATAAGATTCAAGTGAACTAATTAAGCCTGTGAGTACCAAAGCATCTAATTAGTATTAACTCTTAGCTGTAAAACCAAGATAGGTGTCTACACTGCAAGATACATTTTTGTATGGTTAAAAATGCATAATGAAACAGGAACTGGTAGCCAGACAGTTGCTTAAAGATGGCACTTTTCCAGCTCAAAGAAGCCACTTGCTTTTGATTGAAGCATGCTATTGTCAGTATGACAAAGCCAGCTGAGCACCAGTTCCAAAGGTGTCTTCATCTGCAGTTTGGTGAGGCATCAAACCAAATCACTCTTCATGCCTTATAGCTTGGCCACCAAAAAGGGAGACAACTTTCTTGTGTGCCATATATGCCTTCTGGATGTGGAAATGTGTTGCAGTTTTGGTGGAGATCTAGAAATTTGTTAAGTTTTTAGGAGAGCAATTAATAGCAAGATTAGAAATTGAAATTCTAGCTATTCAGCATTTCCTGTATATGCTATGCCTGGTTTCAAATGCTGTATTTGCAGTGGAAGTACATTCTTGCATGGACATCAATCTAGAAATAGGTGTTGCTTAAAAAAAACAATTTCAAAAATCCTATAGGCTTCTGAGGCATCCTTGCATCCAGAAATACTGTAACATCATGAATTTAGGCTGATGTAATGCATGCAGTGGTGTTCATTTTTGATTCAGAAAAAAGCTAGTTTGACATGTATCAAGGTGATACTAAACATTCATCACATCTCCTTGTTCAAGAAGCTACTTCACAGCAGTGAAGTCCAAGTTTCACTGGAGATTCCCATTTGTGAATACACTGTATAAATCTCACTTTCCCCACCTCTTCCTCTGCCAGCTCTTCTCTCTACTGTATTCAGAAAATTGCCTCTATCCCAGAAGGTCAGAACAAGTGAGATCCCCTTCTGTGGAATCTCCAGTCCAATTCCCTGGGGGTGTGGAGCTCTGCTGATTGTTTTCCAAATTACTGCATTTCTCTAACAGGCTTTAGTGTCTCAAAAATTTACTCTATCCTGACCTTCTCAGACCTCTCAGCTGGAAGTTTTCCACAATGCCATCAAACTGTGCGCTGTAACCTTTTAAAAAGTGTTGTTAACATAGGTTAAAATCACAAATGCATTTTAGATTTGATTTCTCTTTTAGAAATTCCAAATTACACTGCATATTGGAAAGGCCTGGTTTGGCTCGGAGCCATTCTGATAGATGTCATATTGCTAAACAAGAAGGGCTCAGAAATATGCCTCAATGTTTCCTTTTTTATTTCAAACAAATACAAGCAGTAGATTAACATTTGGCTGACCCTGGCAACAATTGCTGAATGTAATGTTTCGAGTACTCTCACACTGATACTCTGCGGTCCTCCACAGTGGAAGAGCAGCTTTCCAAGTTGTTCAAGTTGTGGGCATTTCTGCAATTGTAGCCAAAGGTACTGACCAGCAGATCTGATGGCATCCAAACTATGTGGCCAGATGATATGGGGGGGGTTTTCTTCACCTGGTTGTGCGAGCAACAGCAAGGTGTTCCTGCAAGCTGGCCATTTCCTTCGAGTAGTCAATTAAAAATCATTCTTTTGTATTTGTTATAAAGCTTGTGTGATATACTGCCCTGAAAAGCTTTCAATGAACGGGGAAGCCCACACCAAAAAGCATGTAAGGAAGTGATAGAGTCAAATCATGTGAGAGAAAATTAAATTTTCATGTCCTGTAAATGAAATATACATTAGGGACTCTCTCTGGTGACCTCCAGACTCTGCAATTTTTGGATCAGAGCTAAAGATCTAAATCATGCAGCCACAGCGGCCTGTAACACGTATGTGGCGAGTGTTGCCTTGCTATGGGCCTACGATGGTAAACAAATGGAACCAGTTTTGGAGAACTGCTATTGACAGTAAAATTCTAATTTTGCTCCAGCTCCCAGAACAGATGTACCTCAGAGTCCATAGACTGCAATACTTAACTGCAGCTACTCAGCTGTGACCTTCAGCCTCGGGCTCACTGCAATAAAATTTTCATGCAACCATATGGAAGAATATTTTAATAGAGATTTACTGTCAGTAACTGTCCCAAAGGAGCAAATAAGGAAGCTGTAACATATTGCGTACAGTAAATCAAGGGGACTTCAATGGAAAAACGAAACCTCCCTGAGGCAAGCATCTTTAAAATTACAGGCAACACTTTGTACAAATATGTGTACAAAGGACTAGTTATGCACTCAGTTAAGCAACTCAAAATGGTTTTGATTTGAAGATATATTTATTAGAACTTATTTATTGTATTTTGTACGTGCTAATGGGGGTGGGGGTCACCTAGCCAGGTTCACCAGTAACTGCTGTGGAAGTTTGATTTCATCAGATGCTGTGCAAAACAGGCAAAAGCAGAGGGAGGGAGAGGGAGCAGCGAGTCAATGAGTTCACACAGCAAATTGCATCTCCCAACAAAAACAACTGCAATGGTGTGCTCTCAGCCTCTTTGACCACGTCGGAGGGTTTTAGTTAAAAGCAATTGACCTCTGCAATTGCTGGCTGCTTCGTGGAGCCTAGTGGAACCAGTGGGGAATAAAAACTCCTGCTGGAGTGCTCAGAAGGAACCAGGAAACACAAATGCCATAGCTTTGGAAGCATGTCAGAGCCGTTCCCTGTTGGCACTCCTCTGGGGACCCTTGTGTGGGCAGATCAAATCTGAGAAACATGAATTGGCAGAGGTCTTGGTCTCTGGAGGTCTTTAGGGAGTTCATAATTCCCTTTTTAGGGCTTCATTCCCTTACCTTTTCCTTTGACAGTCCTTTTTCAGGAATTTCTGCCAATGAATAAAGGCAAACAGGAATCTGAATTTCCCCTCTGCACTTACACTGCACACACGCTTGTTTTGTTTCCCTAACAAAACTAGTAACATGACAAGGCAATAAATCAGGATCAAGTAGATTAAATGCTCACAGAGGTAAGACTGAGTTATCTTTTAAAATGTTCAATATAGTCGTGTGAAAACTAGCCTATCTGGAAACATACAGGTGTCTGTTGAGCACACTGACTCAGGAAGAATGTGATGAAAGAAAGGCATAGCAAAGGCCAGGGAAAGCAAGTAGCCAAGTGGCAGGAAACAAAGCTGCCTTTTTGAAAGAAAAGTGGGGTATTACATATGAGGGACCCATCAAGCCATAAAGATGAGACAATTGTCAAGTTTGATTGAAGTAAAAAAAAAAGGAGATAGTTATTCTTTTAGGTACATCTCTTAGAGCAGAAAGCTTAAGGAGTGTCCTCTGCCTAGGATGGCTTTGGGGATACAGAGCTCAGGGCTGGGGAGTATTAATGCTTATTGCTTTGACTGGATGAGCAGAAGTATCAGAGGTGTATCTCAATAAAAAACTGTGAAGAAAGGAGTTACAGCCATGCCAAAAACCTGTGCAATTTGGTGGGTAGGCACACACTAGAGGAGAGAATGAGAAAAACCAAAATGTTCTCAATTTTTGCAAATAAAGAGGCTGTGTAAAAGGAGCTGCACTTCATCTCCCATATTCTCTTAGAATGCTCTGTGTCACCCTGCATTTTGACTAATTAAATGGTGCAAAGTCACCCCTATAAAGGAAAAAGTATTTTTAAGTGGTCCTTTAAATCTGGTCTCTGAAAACCTCGTTCCTCCATGCCGTGTGCAATGACTCTGGAGGCTGCTGTTGTATCAGTGACCTAATTCCAGAATTTTATGATTTTCAACAGCTATTTTGAAGGAAGGACAGGTTTTAAATTTAGAACATCTCATGCCTATTCTGGATAGCAATTAGAGGTGTTTTAAAGAAAAAAAAGTAATCTTAACAAGAAATACTTTTCAGTTGTGATTTTTAACCACCTCTTTCTTTGTACTTTGCAAATCATTCCTGCGCTCTAAAATAGGATGGGAAATCGTAGGTAGCAGCTGTGTGATCCCCTCCTTTGCTCCTCACATGTGCCTTCTTATCTGTAAAAGTCCTCACTTGCCATGTGTCTGAGCACCTCCATTTCTCTGAAATCTTGCTGGGCTGTGAAACATCAGCTACAGGCACACTTGAAAAGGCAGGCAGGGAGAAGCTTTTAATGATTGAAAGTTATGTCTCCCCCAAACAGAAATCTGCCAGTATGTATTTGTTTCGATTCTTTTATAGTTGTTCAGGGGGGGTTTAGGTACTATCCCTATGTTGGAATCCGACATAGGGTTTTTTCCCTTTTGTTTCTAAGCTCCTATTTCCATCTTGAAATGCCCTGTTCGAAGAATACCAACATAAGAGGATTCTACAAGTTTTGTTTTGCAGAACGACTGTTGACAGAGGCTTTTGAGGAGAGACAAATCACTCAGTCTCTTAGCATCATAGAGATTGTCTCTTCTTAGCTCAGTATCATTTAATCACCTGCAGGCATCCCAATTACCATAAGCAGAATTACTATCCCAATTAAGCAGCAGTCCTTGCCACTTGGTGTCATTAGGCTTAATTTGGTTCCTTGGGAAGTGTCCTGATTAAGTTGATTACCTGATTAAGTGGGTGTACTCTATGTGATGGGCCTGATGCATCAGTACTTTATGCCAGTTCTGCTTGTTGATTAAAGTGCTATTATGGCAGTGTAGAAATATAGCAATGCCAGGGTGAATTTGGCCCATTGCTTTTAGTAGTTGTTGTCCAAGCTTGCAAAACATTTTGTATTTTTAGCAAGAAGTCACTGGACACAAATTACCCCCAGTTTTAATTCTATAGTGTTGGAGGAAATTAAATTATGGTGAAATTGGACAAGCGTTTTGGCTTTTTGTTCTTCTAAGAACAAGAAAGTGAAATTTGCTCTTTGCAAACGGCGTGGCTGATGTGGTGGAAATGGTCTTGAGAAATGCAAGATAGGAACACTTAGAATTTAAAGAGGGTGGGAAAAAAACCAAAACAACCCTAATAGCTCAGGTTGCTACTATTTTGTCCTGGTTTTCCATGCCCATGCTTGAAAATACTGTTGTAGTATATCACCCCATTTCAGCCCTGATCTGGAAAACTGCTGTCTGAGAATACATGCACAATTATGTTTTTATATGCTCTTTATCTCTGTTTGTGTTTCTTGGCTATCTCTGGGTCTAACATGGAACATCAGAATATTAGGAACCACATGAATTCACTGACTGACACCATCAAAAGCAGTGATATCATAGGAGGGGTTAATTAGGCACCAGAAAAAAAAAAGTCACATTATTTCTGGCCCAGCCAGAAGTCAGAGAGAACAGAAGTAAAACTAGTAAAGCAAAGTCTAGGAAGACTTTCTTTTTCATTTCTATTGTAGGAATAAAATATGTAGGATACTGCTTAAGTGTTGCATCTTTTGATGTAATGACAGTACTGAAAATCTGAAAATTCTTTGAGAAGTGACTCCATACCTAAATGATACCTGCATTCGTCTCAGCTGCCTTCGGGCTCCTCTGTTGTAAGAGTCTATGTCGGGATGTCCTGTCTAGACTTCTTTCATAGCTGGGGAAGAAATGCAGGACCTTTTGGTGTTGATCCAACCTGGAATAGATGTCTGCTTTAGGATGAGGTGCCCTGTTAGTGCGCAGTGAGGCTCTTCAGCTCACTCAGAGGTTAATATCAGTCCTGTAGGCACCTTGACTTGACAAGGTGAATCAAAACCCCACTTTTTACTGAGGTGGTGCTACTGTGTTGGAGACATGCCCATTGCTTTCAGCAGAAGATGTTGGGAAAAGAATCTGTCCATCTGGCATGAGATGGAGAGGTGGTATCTCACCTTACTTTTATCTCTTGACCCTTTCATCCGGAACATATTGCTGCAACTGGAGTTAATACAGCTATTGGCAGTGACATGAACATATTCGATTTTTTCCTCCCATTAGATTTTCTTGGAGGACAGGAAGCAATTTTCCCTCCTGTCATGCCATTTATCTAAGGATAAAGGAGGAGGGATTCAAACCTGCACTAAACCATCTTTGCTAACAGAAATCAGTTGTCCAGCCATATCTGTTTGATCTGTCCAGCTGACGGAAGAGGTACAGCACTAACTAAGCTGACATTATATTTTCTAGACTGTTGGCCAGCTTTTATCCATCTTTTGGTGCAAAAGGGGCCTGTACAGTTAAAGGGCAAAAAGAAGAAGGTTTGCCCAAAGGGCTAATCAGAGCAACACTCTAGTTTAGGTGTTTTGAAAGCCTAAATGAGATGGATATGGTAGCAGTGGATGTTCTCCATTTAAAGGATTCTTAAAATAGCACACAGCTGTTGTAGTACCTGTGTCTTTCCTTCTTACCCATTCGTCTCTAAAAATCATTCGTCTCTAAACACTCCTGCATGAGGACTACTTAGGAAATGGAGAGGTTTCATTTGTTAGACTGTATCCAGGGAGCCTCCTTGTAGAGGTCTAGATGACTTTTTAGATTGATCTAATCTGTGCTGGGAAGTGGCTGGATCTCACCAAGACAACATTTTCCTAGATATTTTCTCTTACATTTCCAATAACTTCTTCAAAGCAGATGTTCTAGCCCAGACCACATGAATTGAAAATACTGGCTTGGACAGTAGTATCCAAAAATGCCTTTTGAAGTACATGAACCTGTGAGATAAAGGTGTGTATCGCTAACCAAACTTTTAAATCTCCTTTTCCTTTGGATAGCTCAACCTATCAGGACGGTAAACAGTCTGAGCTGAGAAAATGATTCTGAGCCTTGTTTGTAAGTACTCATGGCTCAGATTGAAAATAGGGATCCCTGTTATGGAATTGGGGTGGTAAACAGCAGCTGGAGAATCTGGCCCTTTATACTGACATCTCCTATGTGTGCACATTCAGCTGGTGGGACCTGAGCATGTGCAGTACATTATTCTCTCTGTCTTTGCAATCTGGCAAGTAACTGTAGTGCCCTGAAAGGTTACAGATGTGGCTATAAAGTTTGCATGAATATTTGCTCAGCTTCATGCGTCACAGCTACGTGAGCCTGACTCTTCCTCGGAGTCAAGTAAAGGAGGAGCAGGGATTTCTGTAGTAAGTCCGCCTTTAAAATAAGAACATAAGCACCCACTGCAGTGTAGGAGTCCCCAGGCTAGCTATAATTTGGGCTAGTAGGCCATACTCTGTAACCAAAGATCCATATGGGATTGTTTCCTGCTTGCATATCCAGCTGCCTTTGGTGGCTCAGCCTGAATGATTTTCAGAAGCATCAGCGTTCAGCACAAGTCTGCAAGGAGGCTCAGCCTCCTGTAGATTTTGCCACACATGCCTCAGCTTGGCTTTTGCTAAATATTAGGCATAAACCATTTATTTATACTGCCTCTTTGTTTCTTGCTTCTTAAGATATTCCATTTCAACAGATGTCAGCGATGATATTCCCATTTGCGTCACTGTGGCATGGTTGGGACAGGCAAAAGTGGCCTCTATGGCTATTCCAAGTGTGTCTGCTCCCTGAGTAATGAGTGATCTGTTCCTTGTTCCCTGCGTGTGCCACACATTCAAGATCTGTTGTTTCATTCTGACTGGCCAAACAGGCTATGAAGTGTCACTTCTTTGTGCCTGGATAAGCATAGCACTTAGGACCAGGCATCTAGTTTGAATATTCATAGAAAACGTACTTAAAATGCTTTCTAAGACAGTTCTTCAGTACTTTGTTTAGGGTCACTCCCTCTGAAAACTCTTGCCAGCAACGTTGTTCACCAGAACACTGACAGGAAGAAAACAGAAAAGGTGAAAACATAACTGAATCCAATTCCTTTCAAAATGGAATGAATGAATGAATATTGCTGTAAAGTATTTGCAGTAACCTCCCAGATGGCTGTCTTAGACTTTGGATGAACTTGGCTCAGAAGTACCTTTTTTTCTCTCTCTCCTTTTTTTTTTTTTTTTTTTAATTTCGCTTTTTAAGTTTTTGAACAACATTTTACAACCAATAATAAAACAGGAATATTGCATTGTATCCTACCAATATATCATGGTCTCCAAGAAAGCTTCGTTACCTACAAATTGGGAATGGGCACAACTCCCCCAAATTGAGTACTTCCCTGCATTTTTTGGGGTAGGAGTGTTAGATTTGTAAATGTCTATTCCTATAGCTTTCAATGAGACAACCAGGATGCTCTGTGCTTTGTCATGTATTTATAAGATGAGATAAATCATCAGGATGTGTCTTAGGAGATTTCCACCATTACAGACCTCAGAAACTTCATGAGAGGAGATCATCTCCCAGAGTTCGTGTCTTGCTGAGGTCAAAACCTTGTAAGAACACAGCTATTCTAAAGAATTAAATGTGAACCTGATGTTAGCACTGATTTAATCTTTCTCATAAACTTCCAACTCAAGCCAAAACCTCTCTACATGCGGATAACAGAGATGACAGCTTGATGGATATGAAACTTTAAGCACTGTGTACAGCTGGGATTGCTAAATAGGATGAGGGATATGTAGAATCTCAGATATTCCTGTTAGGATGTATAAGCCCTTCACAGTTTTGTCAGATGAAGAGCAAAGATGGATTTATGTGTTATGATGAAGGAAACTGGAACCTTCCTACCAGTGAATGTTAGGAAAACTCTTAAATTTCCTACAATGAATTGCATGCCTGCATAAGCCAAGGGGATTTAAAATTGATGGCTCTGCATGCTAGGAGCCATAACCTTCAGAGTGTGCAAGTGGCTTTGGACAATCCCTGAAAAAGTATGAGACCTTCAGGTAATAAAGGGTATTTTTAGGTATTTTGGTTGGTTGGTTGATTTGTTTTTACAGTTAAAGGAAATGAAATGAAAGCCCTAACTTGATTTCTCTTTGTGAATTAATCTGTGCTAATTATTGTTATCCATAGAACTGTGTGCCCTCAAGGTCTTAAATGTGCAGAGACTTGTTCAGCTATTTTATGTACCTATTGAATCCAGAACTGACAAACAACTGCCTACAAAGTTAAAGGTACATGTCATTGCAGGATTTGGGCAGGAGGAGGGGTTTGGAATCACTGTTACTTTAAGAGCCCAAACAAAACAAGGGCGGATGGAAAGCATAAAATTAATACTCTTCATTCAAACACAATTCCCGATCAACTGCTTTCTTTGAGGGTCTCTAGCTAAGCCTTGGGCAGGAGAAAGTAGTAAGGAATCACAAGTGAATGACAAAATCAATCAAAGGCAGGAAAGAAAAACAGCCTCCTTTGGTCTTGATAAGTATCAGTTCTGTTTCCAATATGTTGGCTTCATCCACAGCCAGCTGTAATCAATAATATCTTTCTTTTGAGTTCAGAGCACTTTAGGTAAAAGCCTGCTGCTGCACATGGTTGTTTTCCACTGTGAGTCTCTGAGCACAGCTGTACTTTATCCTGGGCTGTGGTAAAACAGTCCTGGACATTGTGCTCTGAATGTTGTCCTGCAGTAATCCCAGCCCAGGTCTGTGGCCAGCACAGCTGCACGGTCACAACATGCTGCTGAAGCGGCACCATCCTGCAGAAACATCTCGTGCCATTCCCCTTGCAACAGCTTCTGGCTCAAAGGGAAAATGCACAGTGAAGTGAATGTTGGGTGGCACCTCCATCACCCACCTTGTAACAAGATACAGCTCCCTGGGGAGGCACTGTGAAAAAGTGAGCGCATGGCATTACAGTGTGGTTTTGCCTAGCCAAACTAGTTGGGAAGTGATTTGTTTCCTCTCTTCTTTCTTTAAAAACCCCCTATCACTCCTCCATGCTCAAGAACACACAAATGGTCACGACAGTGGTTTTTTTTGACCTTCCTGTAGGAAAGGCAAGGAAAAATGCAATTAATTTTGGTAGATATTTGTTTTCCAGATTCATATGGAGAGGATGTAGTTTTAAGTTACGGCAGAAAAAGACTCTTTTAAAAAGGGATGGAGAGTCTAAAATGTAAATAAAAATAGAAACATTTTGCAAAAGGAAATGTAAACCTTTTGGGGAAAAATTTCAATTATATTTTCTTGCTGTATTTTGCTGTATCTCTACCATTTGGAAGAATAGGAAAGCAACTGCACAGTGGTTCATCCAGCAGATTTTATAGATGTACATGTGGAACAAATCTCTTTTAAGTTGCTGGATAGTCTTGGAAAACACATGACTTTTAGGGAGCAAAACTGGTGGGACAGACATTACACCCATGCAGAGATTAAAGCAGATGTCCAGGCTTCTAACCAAAATTTTAGACTTTCTCCTACATGTTTAGATGAAATATGGAACTGGGATAATTAAACTCTTATACTGTAGATTAGTGATCTTGCCTGTTTCATAACACATAACTAGGCTGGGATTTCCACAGAAGTCCAGGTTTGCTAGATGCCCAACCTCAATGAAAATTCTCTTTGAAAACTAGGGGGTGGGAGTGGTGTGATAATGAGGGTCAAAGCAGCGCTATATCTGTGTCCCTAATGACACAACACAATTATAGGTAACTGTGATATATCGAAGTATTACATACACAAAAAAAAAAAAAAAAAAAAAAAAAAAAAAAATCAGCAGCCAGCCTTTGATGGAAGGATATGGTAGGGAACCCCCAAAGCATGAATGAGGTGTCTGTTGGTTCATGCATTTTTGAGGTCTACTATTTGAGAGGTCAGTTTTAAGCACAGAGGCCACAGTTGTAGTCCCATCCTGTTTGTCATCTGCTGGGATAAGGCAGAAAGAAGATAAAAAGATTTTTGAAAGGTGTAGAAAACCAAACTCAGAGGTTTTAAATTTTTTCTCTAGAACTGAAAGTACTTTCCATGAAATTTAAAAAAAAATAAATTATACATTCAATTGTTGCTCAGGCATTAAATCAGGCTCTGCTTTTAAATACAACCCTCAAACCCTGTTGCTATTCGTGTAAGACTGGGCCACCCTGATTCAAAGAGTGATAGTATTAAGAATAAGAACACTGACTTCTAAAGAATACCAAGGCTGAATCACAGAGCTGTTCTTCTGAAGCATAAGTTTTCATTAAAAAAATACAGTGCTTTCTTAGCAAGGAACTACAGAGTGCTTTAAAAGGCTAATGATGTTACTGGTAGGTGATACATTTTGAAAATGGAAGACAAGGAAGAAAAACATAATTTCCTCTAAATTTAGCATAAATTCTATTACCTCTGTTATTGTCCCATAGGCCAATGGCACAACTTTCCTAAAGCATCTGCTTCCTAAATTATATGGTACAGTTTGTTCTTTCAGAGCCCTGCATTGTTTCTATGGAGATCAGTGCAAACACTTGGCTCTTCATGCCTATATAGGGATTTTGAGTTAAAGAATAAAAAGGGAATATGAATTTGGGCATCTACATATGTGCTTAGGTACCAGTAACTTGGAATCTGCTGTCAGATCAGCAACTGTGAAAATTTGCTTTGTGTTTAGATTCAAGGAGGTGAGTGCTAGGGTTTCCCATGGTCAGAGACCCCTTGGCCAGGGTCTGCAAGTTCTTTACTGATCAGTTGTATTTTATCTTGATTTCTTCCTCCTATTACCTTTTAGTTCAGAGTGCTCTTGCAATTAATCACAGCAACAAATTTTTAGACATCAATGATGAGGATTTAGCTTTGCTGGGCACTTAATGCAAGAGATTTTTCCTGTGTTGCTATACAGATACCATAAAAAGCAGGTCAGGATTAGGAAGCAGTCATACTCTCCCATTGCAGAGAGGAGCTGGAGGTACAAGTAGATTTATTTGGTGTTCTGCCCAAAGCCTCTGGTGGAACTGGAAAGTGAACTCAGACCCTATTTTCTTGTTTGAATGACTGTAACCCCAGAATAACTCTTCTACCTTATCTCCCTCACAGACTTTATTAGCGTGCAGCTGGACCTTGACATCCCAGTCACTCAGTGTAATTATTCAGCAGTGTCTTGCAGGACTTGGGTGCTGGAAGTATTAGATCTATTTTACATAATTTATATAATTTACTTTTGAATGTCAGAAGGGAAAAGGAACCCCTAAGTTTTGATTAGACACTAAATTCATTATTTCACATTAGAATTGCCTTCACCAGAGGACCAAGGATACTTATTTGATTCAGTAACGAGAGCTCCAAAGGGTACTAATTTAGTAAGACTATTGACTGTTCATTACTCTGATGTTGCTCAAATAGCTGAGAGCATGTGTGGTGTTTAATGTGATCTTAAACATTACTATCTACGGTAAATCAGAAACAGGGCACAAGTGCTATAGCTGCTGTTTAATGATGTATGAAAAAGCTGCCTGGTAAAGTGCACCATTAAGAAAAGCTAAAACCAGTGCTGAACAAAGACCTGATGAAATATTGATACCTGTGCAGCCAGTACGATTTCTTCTTACTTGGAAAGTGAAATCTGGGTTTCTGAAATATCAAACTTAACCTGAGCAAAGCAGTGGAATCGAAGGGATGGGAGCTAACTATCTATTGGGGAGAAAACACACCACAAAACGACAAAGAAAAATAATACAGTTAGTCTTCAACATGTCAGTGTTTAGTTTATAATAGGGAAGACTTCCAGTTCTACCATTATTCCCTTTCTATTGAAATACTGAACACTCCCCACCCCATCCCCAACTCTTTCCTCTTTCTTAGAGAAACAATCTAATTAAAAAAGTTTAGTAAGAGAGTCCATTTCAAAAGATGAACTAAAGGATGTAAGGTTCATCCTACCTTTAAAAAGTGTAAAAAACCTGATGTTTGGGGAAACTTTCTCAGGTCAGATGCCATCATTGCCGGACCTTCTCTCAGAGATTCTTGGGAAAATCATCACTCCGCCTGCAGTGGACTTGGATGTTCTTAGCAGGGAGAATGCTTCTCTTCTCTGCACATGTATATGCGAGAAAATGGCTCTGTTCAGCACTGACACAAACGATGTTACTTAACTCCGAACCAGTAACATACACTCACTTTTGCCAATATTTTGCCATAAAGCTAGTGTTTGTGCTTGTAGACCTGACTCCAGGACAGGGTTAATTTCTTTTAAGCTAGGAAAGCACCTCTGACTCTTTGTGAACCAAGGCTCAAACATCTGTGCAAATTAAGTTATTTTTATTTCATTTTCAACTTCCTTGTTTCATTTTTCCCCCTTCCACAAAACTTGAGCTTTTCTGCAACCAGGGCTGTGGTAGATCAGTGCTGCTGCCTGTTTTGGCTGCTGCAAGGGTCTTGTGATGGAAGTTTTCACAAGTCATGGCAGTATCATAGTTGTGGAAGCTGACAGGGGTGGAAGTACCTGTGCTTAGTGCTGAGACATCTCTCTCACGACATTATCTCTGTAGTTTGTGTTGGGGGAAACCTGCAGTTTCTGCTACCCAAGAGCAGCATGTGGGTCCCACAGAGCCCTCACTCAGCCCAGAAAGAAATAAACGTGAAACTGAGAAGGCACCCAGAAATGGTCAAAACAAGGAGTTTAATAAAACAAAACCAAAAGGAAGTGCTTCTTCACACAGTACATAATGAAATTGTGCTACTCATCCCACAGGATGTTGAAGAGACCTAAAGAATAAACTCAATTCAAAATAAATAAAATAATGCGATTAGGCCACTTTATTAGAAGAGGTCCATTGGTGGTTATTTATGAAGTAGGTGGAACCTCCAGGTCAGGAAATCCTGAAACCATTGATCATAGGAAACAGGACTCTGTAACCAGGAAAGAATCATACTTCCTTAGCCCCATTTTTAGACAGGATTTCTATTACTGAGGTGTGCCAGGGACCTCAGGTTGATGCAGAGCAGCCTTTCTGCTGAAAATATCCTGAAATAAGGGACTTGATTCAGTCCAGGTGAAACCCACAGGTCTCTGCTCTGAGAGGGATGTTGCCATCTGCACAGAGGCCAAAACAGGAGGTCTTATTTCAGGATTTGGCAAAGGTCTGGAGAGAGCCTTTGCTCTCAGCAAAGTCTCAGTGGTTGATCTAAACTTGGGGAAAGCTCCAAATTGATAGGATAAAGGCCAGACACACAGTTACTACTGTGCAGCATGGGCTCTCACCACTCTGTTGCTGCAAGAGGCTTTCCATAGCTCTGCCTGCTCCAATACACACAATAAATGTGCAGAATATGTACATATGCATGTATATATGTTGACTCTCAGGGAGGAGCAAAAACAAAGAGGAATAAGGAATAGTTCTCAGTCTGTGCTCCAGCAGCATTTCAAGATTTTTGGGGCTGCGGCATAACTATTTACAAGTGGGTACTTTAAAACCAAATAATAAAAGAGAGTTCAGAGATAATTGATGTAGATCTGTGATATTGTGGTATTGTGCAAAAAAGTGCCCTGAAGAAAGACCCTGAGACAGGCAGCTCATTCAGGTTGTAATTAGCTCACAAAGAGTAGGTGAGGGGAGGGAGGAGCCTCCAGCCTTTTTACTCTTCCCCTTAAACAAAGACCACCTTTACAAATATGTGTGTATTAGAGCCTTTGGTCTGCAAATTTCTCTTTTGCTCATACCATCATAAAAGATTCAGAGAGCTGTATCTTTTTGATTACTAATTTATGCTGTTTACAGCCTGGGTAAGGGGAAAAGAAGAAAAGCTCTGAAAACTCCAGAAGCTGTGCTTTGCTCTGAGGAGAAACCACATTCATCAGTATTGTGTAGCCTGATACAGGATTTTATTTATTTGGAGAAGAAATAGAGTCCAGTTCAGCAATACGGGTTCTCAGGAAACTAACATAGGCTGGGTACAGTAATGATGCCAGGTTTGGGAAATATTTGCTGAATGAGATGTGGCATTATGATGAGTCTGTGGCCAGGGCTCCTGAGGATGCCAGCTCCACCAAACTGTGGGAAAGGCTTGTGTTGTCAGTTTTGTGTGCCTTCTTCCCACCTCCTTCCCTGGATCAACCTGAGATTGGCCATGCATAAAATATTCCCCTTTCCTGAAAGCCATTAGAGCCATAATGTCCCATTTGTATTTCCTAGAGGTCATACAATGTTTTCTCTACCTCAGGTGTGTGCCTACCTGAAAGTAGGGTAGCATTTTGCTCTTGCTCTGTCATTAGGCTGCAGGACCACTCTCACCATCTGTGCTGCACTGCCATAATACCCAATTTCATTTCTCTCAATAACAAGTCTTGATTTTCGTCAGACAGGTCAAGGCATGCAAGGAATGTAGGTTCAAGCCCTTGAAGAGACCCATATGGGATCTCTGCAACTTCTTTTTTTTTATTATTTCTCCTTTTCTTTTCCATTAGTCAAGCAGAAATAAGACTTTCATCCTCCACAGCAGTGCAATTAGCACATTGAAGATCTACATATTGTAACCCCTTTGTGTCTTTTCCCAGGACTTCTAAAACTCATTTGCTCATCTAAATATGTGACCAAAGTTTTTCCTGCCTTGCGTTGAATGGATGCAGACACTCTTTCAGTTAACATAAAAAATGACATTGGGGTGTTACCACTACATTAGGGAAGCCAGAGGAATCAAATTTTAAGGCCATCGCCATCCTTAATTCACAAATTTGTGGGAAGGAAAATTGAAAGTTCAGCACCATGACTGAAAGATGGAGTCTTAGTTTGTCATCTTGAAACATACACCTTAGTGATTTGATAGATCGTAAGGATCCCTGTCTCTGAACCAAAGAAGTAAGAGATGCTCTTTTTCTGGTGACATAAAATAGGAGACACAGTAAGCCTGTTGAGGATACATCTCTGTTAGGCTTGTAAGTAGTTGCACTGAGATCACTGGCTTAAGGTTAAGCACAAATGCTGGCTAAACTGTGTCTCAGCCAAGGCATTACAGGGACGGACAGTGTTTCCATGAAAGCATGAATAAAATCAGAGTTGCACTTTAAAATATCACTGCCCATGTGACAAACATAATTTAGGGTGTGGAATGTAGGTTTTTCTTTGCACATAAGTGAGCTCAGCTACTCTTTGTGTTTTGTTCACTAGCACACACAGTCTGCAGAGGCTTTGCTTTGAAAATGTATTCCCAGTTCTGTTCCCTTTAACCTGCAAGGAGTTTCATCTGATGATGACTGGACTTAACCAGCTTCATCACAAATTCACTTGTCCTTTTAAAAATCAGAAGAGCTTAGAGAAACATTTTATTAAAAGGAAAAGCTGTCTCTGACATCTGTAGAAGGAAGGGGAAAGTAGCCATCATAAGTAGATCTCGTATTTGCTTTTCTAAAAGTTCAACAGGGCTCAGTGGTCAGGCCTGAAAATTTGCAATGTGCCTCCGAAACGTGCTAATACCCAGACACCAGCACGCACAAAAATCCGCCCATCATGCCAACACATGCTTCTCTAGTTTAGAATAACCTCCCTCCCTGAAGGGCCACGTGCATAAAGTGCCAGTACATAACAGCTCATGTAACTGAATTTTAAACTCCTGAAAATAGCATCTTAGATTGGAAGTGCTGACATAGGCTTAGTGACAGCAGTGCCAATTTAACAGTTGTATGCACTATGGAGTGTTCTTGCAACATTCCTCATCTGAAAGACAATCTGTGCGTGGTATAGACTAGTATGGTTGAAAAAAAAAAAAGAAATTGTGGGGGGAGAAAACCCCAACTGTGGTCTTGGCTGGCAAACTCTGTCAACCAATGCAATCTGTGCTCCTGATGTTTACTGCTTGAAGCTAAATAGGATATTTAGCCAAATTTCAGTTCATGCTACAAATAAAGCTCAATTTGTGTGTGTGCGTATGTGTGTGTGAGAGAGATGATTGCTCATTTAAATGACAACTTTATATATGATAATTACAGTCATTAATGAAGATACAGTTACTTTACCATAGATTAAAAGGATAAAAGAAGATCACCCAAGAATCATGTTCTGGTATAGAGCAGAGTCAATAAGAAAATTAGTCCAAATACTATCCGGAAAATTGTTCTTAAATAATGCCCTAGAGGTTAAAGGAACAATGGGTGTAAATTCAGTGGAATAAATTTGAAAAACACACTAGAGGTCACTGTTGCTACTTGAGCAAAAGCTTTTTCTGCTTCCTTTACATTTAAAACATTAAAGATCAAATATTTCAGCAGGAAAAAAAAATACTTCTCTTTCTATATATTTCTAAGCATGTACATTTTGATATCCGAAAAAATAAACAATATATTGATACAGAATGGATGGTTTTACTATGATTGTGGAAATGGTACGTACTTTACTTATAAAGAACTTGGAGTCATAGGACAATGCAGTTCTATTTTGCGGGGCATCTTTCATACAAATGGCATCCCCCAACACTTTATAGCTTGTAGCATTAAATAATATAGCTTTAAATTACAGAGATAAATAATCAGTGGGAGAGAAATTAAATGTTATGGGCAAGGGACAAAAGAAATGTTAGATATTTGAAAGCTGTGAGAAGGCATAAATTGCAAATTGGAGCCAAAGATAAATGAGGAAACCAAACAAATAAGTTTTGTGATGCAGGAGAAAATACTTCAGTCTTCCCAAATTATTCATGAGCTGGGTATTAAAAGGGAAGCAATCGTTTTATATCATAAATACAGTCCTATGCCTGGTTGTATTTATAAAGATGTGTGTGTGTGTGTGTTTGCAAAGTGTGTGTCTGAGTGTATATATATATATTTTTTTATTTGTATCTGCAGAAGAAATCCGTCTGAATGCCCAAGGGTATAGACACTCACTATAAATGCAGGGCTAGACCATGGCATGTTGCATTTGTTACAGCCTTCAGCAATTAAAAAGGACTGGATTTAGCGTAACATTTTTACCCATTGATATGGAGAATAAAATCATACACTTCATATAACAGGAATATTATCATAGACTTCAAAAGCAGAAGGTGAAATGTTCCAGCAAAATGCAGGTTTTTTGCTCTGAGGTTTTGGTTGTCTCTTGAATGCCATTAAATTTCAGCAGACAACCAGTTTCTCTAACAGCTCAAGGAGTTAAGCTACTGGGGTAAACGATAGTAAGGAGTGCAAGTGAAGTGAGAAGGCAGGTACATTGAATATTTTCAGAGAACACTGTTCTGTGTTTGGTCTTCAAGCTCTAATTATCACCTCATCTTTCAGAGCTGCCACTGAATTGGATATGGGTTTAGGGGGTTGCCCAGTGATAGTTGCTGTTTCTGACAAGTCCTTACCTGCTACCATCATTGGGATCAGAATTTCCAGCTCCTTGGGAACACTGATATTTTTCCAGCTTTTCCCCAGTCTTTTTGAAACCATGTGGATTTTTCCTCTGTAGGTCCACTGTCCCTATAAGTAAAAAACTGAAGGGTTATTATCCCATACCTGCCAATACATTTTTAGTGATAAAGCATATCCTTTGCAATTTGTCTGTGGTCTTATTGTCCATTTTTTCTGTATGCTGGGGATTGTCAAGAATCTGGCAGCCCACTCGGCTACGGCACTGGCTGGCTGAGGCTGTCTGGACAGTTGGCCTCTGCTGCAGGCACACAGATTGTATCACTTGTCTATTGGTTGTCTGGCGTCACTTGATTCTAGGGGTCTTCAAACATCAGCAGCTCAGAATTATCCCAAAATACAATACTGAACTACAGAACTGGGAAAATAGCAGCAAGACTTTATCTACATGTATTCTGTATGTACACAATATCAATTTATAGATTTAATACAAGTCAGGGCCATGTTAAAGCCTTAGGCTGTTCTTTTTTTTTCCAGAGTTGTAATATTTTTTTTTTCTGAGCCAGTTTCTTCTTGTAGCATTAGGCATGGCCCTATCTTTTCATGTGATCCCACCCAGACCTGTAATGTGTTATATTTAGACATTCAAAGCATTCCCTGGTACCAAGGTGGTTTTATTGAAAAGTGGAAGTTTTCTAGGGTGAGGATTAGCAGCTGCTAAGAGATGATGGACCAACATGGTCAGTTTTCCACAGTGACATTTATGTGGCTATAATTTTCCTCTTGGGCATCTTTGGACTGAGAAATTCTCTCCCTTCTAAACAAAGAAATACTAATGAAGGAAATGGGTGGAAAACTGGGGAAATCACCCAAACCAGTATGTAAGAGTTGAAACGTTCAAAATTGGATGCACAGACCAAGGCATCTTTGGGAAATCTCATTTTGAGGGAGCTGCACAAGCATTTTATGGAAACTCAGCTCCAGTAGCTTCTTGAAGCTGTGAGTTTAAACTAGGTGTGCCTGAGAACAGTGTATGAGGAGAGGAGGGAATAAATAACTTCCAAAGGCTGGCAGAAAAATTTGGTTGTCTCGCTCTGATTTTCCTGTTCATATTGTTTTATTATTGGTTTTTGACTATGTAACACCTGGCTTTGAGTCGTTTTATTTGGTCTTATCTTGAACAAAGCTCTTCTTATCAAAGCCAGAAAAGCAGAGAGGATACTAACGCAGAAAAAACCCCCATGTTGCAAGAGAGCCCCTTCTTGTTTCAGGGTAAGTGTGAGGGATTCTGTGATGTAAGAAAGTCTCAGTGGATGGTTCTGTCCTTTCTCTGTAAGAGAAAATACAGGCCAAAATATAAGATGTTTTGTCATTGGCTCTCACGGCTAGTTTATCTTCTCCAAGTTTGTCAGCAAAGCCCTGTCCCTCCTTCCTTTCAAGCCCCCCATCCAATTCCATCCCTAACATACAGTCTTCAGTGAATATTATAACCAGAGAGGGAAAACCCTACATGTTCTTTTCCTTCTGTCATTCATCTTGCATTTCAGTGTATCCACCACAGATGTTTGTTGTGCAGACATCTTCTCCTCTTAGGTGTCAAAACCAAGACCAAGGCATTGTGGTTGCCACTGAGTCACAATGTTTGGCCCAGCAGCTTGGACTGGGAATCAAAACCTAAGTGAGATGTTGAATTCCCAGCCCTGCTACCAAGCTGGGCAGGTAATTTCCTCTTTCTCTTTGCTCTCCCATCTGACTTTTGTACTATAATTCTTTAGAACAGGGAATATCTCTTGCTACGTGAATACACATCACCTAGTGTAATAGCTGTTTGACATTACAGGAATGCATATTATAAATAGCTGGAAGATGATTTAGCAATTTTAAGGACTACAGTATTTATTTCCTTGCCAGCCTTTTTTCCATAGTTATTTTCCCCTTTGTCTATTCAGTGATTGCTTTTTCTGAATAAAAAGCAGAATCTTACTTTCTTTATGAAGCACACAATGAAAATGTGAAAACTCTAGGTACTGCCTCAATATTATTGAGAAACAATAAAAACATGTCCTAGTATCTAGCAATCACTTCAAGTGAGAGAAAGAGGCAGGAAATAAAAGAATCATGCTGCATGCCCTTACTGAACAAATATTAGCTCTTCAGGGTACTGTATTATCACAATGCACTTAAGAAATCCAAATTATTTTAACAGCCTGAACCAAACTTGCTCAGTTTCTTTCCTGTCACACAGGCTAAGCTGCTAATGGTATTTTAATCAAAGATTTGATCAACAATATTAGGAAGAGAGTTAGCAGTGAAAATTAACACATATGCTTCTCACTAGGGAAGGGGTTATTATTTTTAAATTTGCATTTAGTTTCCCACTGCCCAGACTGACTTCTTTGGAGATAAGCGCAGCAGCCAAAATGCCATGTCTGTATCTCACAGACAGTAGAAATAGTTGCAGTGCCCAGATATTTACCTTACGTTTTTGAGACTTTCTGAGGTTTCGAAAGAAAACTATTCCTATCAGTTTTAGTATAAGGAGGTGAAGGAGCTTTCTGCTTCACAATTTCACATCTTACATGAACACTGTTGGGTGAAGGCTGTTTCTCCTGCAGTCGGATCCATGGTATTAGCCTTTTAATTAAACCTGGGTGCTGGAAAATTAGATCAGCCACTTTGGGGGAAAGAAACATTTTCTGCATTTCCCCTGTTATCCTCTCACAGCAGGGTAACTCAAGCGAATATTCCTGTTTTCCATGAGTGTCAGGGAGACAAGAAGTCCAGAACTGGGGGGTTTATGTGCAGAAGCTTGCCCAGGTACTGGAAGAAGCCCTTTTCTTTTTTGTCTGTCATCCCTCCTTTCCCAGCCGGCTCAGGCAGACGGCACAGTGGAGCTGTGAAGAGTGGCTGCCCATCCCTCTTGGAAAGAGCTTCCATTACCCTGTGCCACTGCCTTGGCCAAGTGAGCCAGCTTTGGAGCAGGATATGGAATTTCAGTGCCTCTGAATAGCCAGGGGAGAAGCCTTAAATCAGCTCAGTGCATTCACATCCAAGTAGGTAGTGTGGTCCAGAATCCACATAACAGAGCTGAAACATGATGGCACAAGACATTTAACTGATGTCAAATTTAAATCCCTATTAAAAAGAAGTGTTCTCTAGTCTGCATCAGGCCATCCATTCTGTTAATCTCATTCCATATTTCTTTTCTTGTTGGAAGAGAACGTAGTTTAATGACAGAATGAATCCCAGCAGAAGGAATGCGCTCCTTATAAGGCAGGCTTGGGTTAGAGATGGTGGAAATTGTAACACAGGACAACTTTGTTGGCAGAGAAAGTTGTATTTGTATCATTTATATTTGAAAATCCTTCATCCAGGTCAGCATAGTTCAGTCAAATTAACTCCATCTGGACAGATGGAGCTGAGGATTGCCTGTCAGAAAAGGACCTAGAATGACATATTTTAACTTAGGGCGATGTTTTAAAAACCTCTTAGTGATTGTGGCGGATCCATTCAGACAAGGGGGGGTGGATGGGAGAGGTACAATGGGGGCTCCTCAAAGGGATGGGAAGATCTGAACAACGCCTGTTTGTTCAGCCCTCCGTCCCAGCTAGTCTGCCCTGACTTGTTGTTGCCTTTTAGAGAAATATGGTCGTGGCTCTTGATGGTCTTGAATTAATATACAATCTCACCAGACAAGTGAATGTTCGCTATTTGCTCTGCTGTCAACACATGATGTTTAGTGACATTCCTGTGATGATTTCTAAAGCCTCAGGCTCTGGAGTCACATGAACAGAGACTCATCCCTAGCTTCTTGTAGAAAAAAAAAAAAATCCAACCCCAGCCATAAAATAGAGCTTTGATCCTCTCGAGTGTGGAAGAAAAGGACTAAAGTGTCAATTTGCATGTTAAAAACAATGAATGGCAAATGGAAACAAACAATATTTTTAACAAAGTCACAATGTTAAAACTTGCCTCATAATGGAGAGAGGAGGCTGGTGTGAAGGTCCGAAGCTTTGCAAAGCTATATCATGGTGTAGGGAGGCTTGTGGTATCTGAGTATCACCTGGTCCGGTCACCTGTGGGTATTTAAACTCTGGTTAATGTGCAGGACTGCAGATGTCCCCACAATGTGGCAGATCTCACAGAACAGGCGTTCCCCTGCCGCTCATTGGCAAAGCTTGGGCTTATTCAAGGCTGTCCAAAACATCAGCAGGTAGCGCTTTTCCCTTCCTATAACCTGCCTGTAAGGGCAGTTCCCCCTCCCTCTCCTGGGGATATCTGTGCTCCCATCACATTTCTCTCCTGTAACTGCCCTCGTGGGAAGGTAAAGAAGGCTGTGTTGTCAAAGCTGGTGGAGATGCAAGGTTTTGCTAAATATTCATTGGCCTGTGGAGAGAATCAATGAGGCCATAATCCAGAGTGGAGTAAGGGCATGTACTCTAGGTTAATCTTCAGATCTCAGGAGTAAACTCAAAAGTCCACTTTTTAAGTAAATACTTCTCTAACTAAAGGACTGCTCTTGGCCATAGAAAACCAAGGAGAGTGACTATGAAGTGACATCTTCCTAAAGTACTTGGTAGCCTAGTATTAGAGGCATTCCCAAGTCATTTTATGTTTAAGGTTTCTAAAGGAAGTGAGGTTTAAACTGCACGGTATGTGTCCTCAGAGTGTGACATGGGGGCTAAACAGGAAGGGAAGGACATGATCACATCCTTGTCCTTTTGTGTACAGTGTGTGCAATGTAGCTTTTTTTAAATGTATTTTTCCCTCTTTTTAAATTTTTTTGACCCCTAAATGGAGATATTTTTTATGTATTACTCCTACAGGAAAATGTTTTTGAGTTTTCATGAAGGAAAAGGAGGAAGGAAAAATGTTCTATATCAACTGAAACAGATTTTATTTTTCTATTTCAGCCACTGAAGTGAAAAAAAAATCAATTATTAGTATAGAACTAATCTCAAGATATATATTTTAGGGATCACATTATGCTGAATATGTGCATTACATACACAAACTAAAAATCCATGCCATTATTGTGCCTGTTCAGTAGCCACTTTTCAAACTGAAATACCTCAGCCATTTTAAATGACATTTTTATTTTTACAAAAGCGCTAAAAGCAATTAGAGGGCAATATTGACTGTTCACTTGCCAAATTCCACTGTTCCAATGAAAGCTGCTTTTGTGTTACTGTACACAAGTGCAAAAAGCATCCCAGATCATTTTACATACGTTACAAGGGAAACCAAAAAGAAATCACCATTTAAAAGAAAAGAAAAAGCTGTTTATAAAAGAAACGCTTGCTCCCAAGTTGAAACCATGTGCCAGCATAGAGCAATCTGTTAAACTTCAGTTAAGAACCCCTAGAAAAAAATAGTTGTTTGCCACGCCATTGCTGAGAATCACAATTCAAGCAGAGAGGTCTCATGCTGATGTTCTGCATAGGCAATGTTCATTACATGCCTTTGGTGAGAGAATTTTGTCTCTCCTCTGTCAGTAACATTTGTTAGTTACCTATTTTGTCTCTTTCTTAATAATTTAAAAAAAAATAGAAAACTCTTGCATATAGCCATGTACGAGTGAACAGGATGAATTTTCTGTATTTTTAAAAAATCATGGTCAACCCTTCTTTCTAAAATTTGAGGCTACCTCCAGTTTACCTGAAGGGCCATTAATTTCTTCACAGTGTGAATTTATGCAGCAGGGTCATTCTTAGAGAGTTCAGTAAATTCATAGGTAAATGAACTCATAACTTTTCTGAGGAGCTCAAATGCAAGATGTTGTTCATAGGCAGAGAAAATTATCAGGATCCTCTTGCAAAGGTGCTTTGATTGGATTAGTTAGTAAACTATCCAGGTTGACCTGGCAGGAAATTGTAACAGATACTGTTGTCCCTTGGGGATTTGTTCTTCACCCACACTTCTCCCACACTTCAAGTAGTGTAAAGGTCTGATGCCTTTGGGGTCAAATTCTCAGGGTACATAATTGTGTTAAAATCAGTTGAGTTCCACTCTTGGGGTAAATCACATCTCTGCTTTTCTATCAGCCATTAATTTATCTTTGGGCTATGAGCCAACATCTGCTTTTCCTGCCTTAGGATTTGATTCTCATTAATGCTTCTTTACACCTTCTCGGCAGTAATAAATGGCCTTCCAGCAGAATTTTATTTACAACCATTTGGTGGCCCCATTTTTAACTTCTGACACAATTTTCTGCCTTTTCAATGTGTTGCCCTAAAGACTTCGCAAGGGTTTTGCTCTTGGATCAGTATTTTCATTACTGTGTTGTCTGCCCTCATGCATGGAAAATAGAGATTTTAGCTGTCAGAAATGAATGAGTTTTAATTGCAATGGTCCAAGCAAATATCATGATTCAGAGTGTAAGAGGATCAATGGCATAGATGGGTTTCACAATGAGTATGTGTAAACAGAAGCTGAGATGTGAGAAGGTGGAATGGCTTCCTTTCCCTTCAAGAATAATGTTACCGTGGGAGAAAAATGGGGTTACATTTTCCAAACTGGGGAAAATTGCCTGTTTTTTACAACGCTGAGTAGTGTAAATACAAAATTTTCAGCTCTCTTCCCCATCCTACCTCCTTTTGACCCCCCCTCCCCCCCCGCTTTTCCCCTACTTAGGGAAGCTGGGCTACTTTCCTGGGACATCCCAAACAGAGCTGATATATCTCTGGCGTTTTCTGGTGTCTGCGAAAACAATTTCCTCCTTCATTTCAAAATAACCATTGAGTGCCATACCATGTGCCTTTGAGATATGAGGCAGGGTAACCCTGTGAAGAATTCAACCACAGCCATGCTGAAGAGGAAGGGGGGTTATTTGAATCAGGTGACACAAGGGCGATGGTTGGTAGGCTGCACTGAGCCATTGTTCATTGGAACACAGTCTTTATTTATAAATTACAAGTAAAGATCTGCTAACTGCCCAACTGAGGACACTTACTCATCTGCGCACTTCAGTGCGAGTGCAATAAATACAGATCAAATGTTCACTGTCCATATAATAACAAGGATCTGATACAAAGCACTTTTTTATTTCTACGGAGTTACCTTCGATCACATTGTGCTTTGTTATGTTATATATGGGTATGTCATTATTTAAAGGAAAATAACTGATGGAGCTGAAAATAGTTGCAATTGCCAGTTGGAATTGTCTTGGGACTGTCTTGGGACACTCCCTGAAAAGTAGCACCTTAGCCAATATCTATTCATACATTTTTTCTGCGTGGTTTACAGTGCCGTTTATTTGACAACATTTCATATTGTTTTCAGTTAGCTCTGAAATTTTTGAAACAATTAAATTGGAAAATTTAAAAAATGCTGACTGTCGGGCATTCAAAGTAATACCAAAAGTTTCTACCAACTGCAGTGGGAATTACAGTTGGGCTTTGGCTCTGGGAATGCAGCATTTGTATTTTGCTGCGTAATCATAAAAAAGCGTATTATGTGGGACTTAGTGTCATACCCCCCATGATGCTGCAGGAATGTTCTGCTTACAAAATGAAGAGCTCAAAAATGAAGAAACAATGTGCTGATTGTGGCAGGCCTGACCTTACACCTCTCCCTTCCATAGGTGAATTTTGATTTAATCTTTTATTACTCAATTGTATATCTCTTTTACACAACATCCCTGCCTAATTGAGAGCACCAGATGGAATATGTGTAGCCAAAAAAGCAGTTTGTTTTGCATTCTTGTTGTTGAGCACAGCTTTAATTTATTATATATCATACATCTCAGTGTAAAATAAGTTTTGCCTTTTTTAAATTTTTTTTTTTTAAATAGACTTACCTGTCATGCCCATTTTTTGCAGGATCTGAGAGTATCAAAACAACTGAAGGTTTTACCTTCATAAGTACCCCAGGAGTATGTTTGTCTGAAATTCACATGCATGGATTTAGACAATTTAAAGCTCAAAAATTTCCTCTGGCTCACATTTATTTGGTACAGGAAAGTTGATGTCACTGAAGGAAAAAGACAAAGTAAGCAATAATTGAGGGTGTAAGCAGAGACCTTGGCATGTGATGGTGGAGGCATCTGTCTCTGCCCTGCTGTCCTAGGGTTGTAAGGGACATTTGGGGATAAGAATACAACAGAGTCACAAAGAATCAAAATACCTAAAAGTCTGCTAAGACATTTTCTCAGGGAATTAGCTAGGATAGCAGCAAATATTACTGTCCCAAGCTGTTCTTCATCACTCATGTGCTGGAGATTATCGCACTCAGTGCAAGGCTGCAGGTGCGCTCCAGCTGTCCTCGCTGCTACTCTGCCTTGGAACTTGGAACCACATCGAAGGCATCCTGTGCCACAGAATCATGGAACCATAGAATGTTAAGGTGTTGGAAGTGACCTTAAAGATCTTGATCATCTCAGCCTCCCTGCCATGGGCAGGGACACCTTCCACTAGACCAAGTTGCTCAAGGCTTTATCCAACCTGGCTTTGAACACTGCCAGGTTTGGAGCATCCACAACCCTCCTGAGCAGTCTGTTCCAGTGTCTCATCACTCTCATAGTAAAGAACTTCTTCCTAATATCCAACCTAAATTTCCCATCTTTCAAATTGTACCTGTTTCCCCCATCCTGTCTCTACAATTCTGATGAAGAGCCCCTCTCTGGCTTCCCTATAGGTCTCCTTCAGATACTGGAAGGTGTTGTGGGGTGTCCACACAACATTCCCTTCTCCAGGCTGAACAGCCAGGCCCAGCTTTCTCAGCCTGTTTTCATAGGGGAGGTGCTTCATGTCCTGGTAAGTGGTAAGACTCCATCACAATACATCACTGCACCCACAAACAGAGAGCTCTGATCTGCTGGACAGACCTTTCTCTGACTTTGCAAGCCACACTGCAGCATCCTCAGGCTCAATGTAACCATGAGGCAGAGATCCTTAAAATACTGTTTAATGTATTAACTCTCCTGTTTCATCTCTTTCCTGCCTGAAAACTGAAAAAGCAGGATCTTACAGGAGTAAAAAGATAAGAAGAAAGATCTGTAGACTTGTAATGCCTCCACTCCTGGGTCATGAATAAGGTTTCTCTGGAGATTTTTGGTTGTTATGAATAGGATTTGTCTCATGTCATTTTAGATGACAGTGAAGTGGATGCCTGTGTCTAAGCCAGTTGTGGACTTCTCTTCTTCTTGACTTTGGGGTGTATCTGTTCTGCTTTTAGGCCCCTGCTCAACAGAGCACCAGGGCACATGCTTTACTTTAAGGTACTGCTTCCAGTCTTTGCTGTGGGGAGGTGGTTTTGACCACCCCTCTGAGGGCCAGGCTGAAGTAGCTTCTTAGTGTTCTTTTAACAAGACGTTTACAAAGAATGGCAAAAAATATTTCACTGCCTCCAGCTTTGTGCTAGACAGCAAAAGATTCAGTGAAGATCTATCAACTAAGCCAGAATTACAAAAGTTGGAATAAAAAACTTAGTTTTCAAAGTCCTACTTAAACTCATGCATACAGGTCCTCATCTCCAAAGCAAGGTGTTGCTGTTTCTGTTACAGCTGCTGCATTTTTTGTGTATCTATGACAAGCTTTAAAAACCCTTTTCGCATTGTTGATTTTAACAATATCACAGAAACTTACTTCTTTCAACTTTAGGGGAATTTCTTGGAAAACCTCTGTTCTGTCATCTATTACTACCAGTGGTGGCCCATGTAAGAGAAGGCCTACAGAAAATAAGCATGGAGTTTTTTTATATAATGAGGTGGCAAGGAAGACCGTTCCTGCTCTCTTTAGCTAAACTGGACAATGTTTTTTCTGGAACAAAACTTCCATGTTTATCTAGAAGGGCGGGGGGAAGCCTTAGCTTTAGCTTCTGCATAAATATTTGCACATTGTTAATTCTCGAGTTTGTGTGTGATCCTCTTTAATTGTTTTAAATAATCATAATAAATAAAAGAACCACTGATTTTTTGCAAGATAGACTGCACGCAATTATGCAGGGAGCTTGAAGCAGTGTCTTAAATGTACAAAGTTAATTGAAATATGGAAGGAAAGGATTTGGCTCAGAAAGTTTGAGATGAAACAGAGGTGTTTCAGGAAAGTCATTACAAGTGTCAGCCTGGAAACTGGCAATCTCTGCACCTGCTAAAGATCCACATTAACACCAGTTTCCACTGCACCATCTTTTGGCTGTATGAATAAGAGCAGTACAAATTTGGATTTCAGAAGAGCCTGCTAACGGCATAGTGGAAGAGGGTGAAGCTACAGTAACTTCAGGAAGGGGAAAAAAAAGGATAGAGCATCTGACAAAAGGTCTACTGTATGTTCAGAGGGTTTTGAAAGCTGGGCTGGTGTTAAAATTAAGCTTGTGAACTGATGTGAAAATTAAGACTGTCTCCCTGAAGCTTCTGCAGCTGCCCTGAGAGCCCTGGTTGTTACCAACACAGTAAGTGACACCCTTAGTTACTTGGATGAGATGTTGTACTTGGGTTTGCTCTGCTTACTCTCCTCGCTTTGGGTTATTTAAGGCTGTTTATTTGCATGGAATAGGCTGTTTTGAGTGTTTTCTAGGCTTTGACTTTTTACTCTTTCCAAAGTAAAAGTACCACTTTGTACTGCTCCACTCAAAATACCAAAGGAGAGGTTTCCAAGCCCAAGCTCTCGATCTGAAGGGGGCTCTGCATTTTGGAAGCGTCCCTCACGTTAACAGTGAGCTGACTTGAAATCCTGTGTCTGAACAACTCCAGATTTTCTGGGATTTGAAAACTGAACTTCAGATCTGATATTTAGCCTAGCTTCTTAATGAAAATGGAAAATTGCATTTCTTCAACCTTCCTGAAGAGCAGCCTGTGCCAAACCTGATGAACTTGAGATAAAAACCAGGATTAGCAGGATGTGTTGTCCCATCTCAGACAGAGGTCAGCAGGAGTTTGAGCAAAGTGGGACTGGCCCCTCTAACTGGAAACTTCTTTGTTTGCCTCTGAGCTCCAGAGCCACTGGGGTTTGAGACCTCCACAGGTGTGCGGTGGGGAGTGAGCCATTTTTTTTTGCTCAGAAGAGGATATTTGTGATGAGGGAAATCACGGATTCTATGTGCTCACATTTTTTGTTTCCTTCTTAAGCAAAAAGGGGACATTTAGAATGCCAAAATCTTGTCTTAATACTTCACAGAGGTAAGTCTTTTATAAACGCATGTTGTAAATGGCACTATAAATTCTCCACTATGGAAAATTGCTATCTGGTTTGAAACGAGGCACGATAAATAGAACTATAAAAGGTTACCTGGAGTAAACAGATAGGGTTTCCAAAATGTACCACATGAGATAGATTGGAGCTCATAGTAATCTGTTTTCCATGCTTAACACACGCTCAGCATCAGCTGAACTCTGTAACTGAGCTGCCATCTGTATCAATCCTGTTCCTAGATGTCATGGCCCTGTTAATGAAATCTGGAAGTGGAATTGTAAATGGATTCAGTGAATGGTAGATGTCAGCCCATTGCGTGATGGGCAATCATCAATCACCCACTGTCAGTTATTTCTGTCTCAGTGAGTAAGCCTTTATTTAAAGCATAAAGTAAGAATGTTGCCAGACCACAGGAACAAGCCCTGAGCTGTTTGCAGGTGCTGCTATTCACAGCTGCCAATTAAACCCCTGACATTTCCATAATGGCCGAGAGGCAAAGCATATGCACTTGATATAAACATTTTTGTAAAAATTAATCTCAGTTTATCAATACTTCACTTTTTTTTTTTTTTTTCCTCAGAGCGACATACAACATCCTACTTGGCGTATTGTTTGTTTGCTGTAGAAAGAGAGAAATATGAGTTGGAAAGCAGCCAGGGCATTCATTTCCCCAGGACATAGAGTAGATTCCAGTGGCTCATTTCAACCCTTAATTGGGGAGGGAAAGCACACTAGTGAGGAATTCCACCTTCAGAAAATGGTGTGTGTTCCCCTTGCCCCCCAGCCATGTGCACGTGCTCAACTCCAGCATTTCTCATCACATGCTGGCCCTTACATTGGTAAAAATGTAATGCTTGGTTTGGCAAATGCTGTTCCTGAAGTTACCCAGCCCACTGTGGTTTGTTGCTGCTACACCAGAATTTTGCCTGATCTGGATTTTTATACAGATCTCTGGACATACCGCTTCTGGCTGTGGTCCTTCTCATTACCCTTCCACTATCTGAAAAATAAATAAAATAAAAAAAAATGCAAACCACCAAAACCTAAAAACGTGAGCACATTTTAATACGCTCATTATTTTCTTTTGGGCAGGAGAAAATAATAAATTGTCATCTCAGCTTATCAAAGACATTCATCAGTATTACTGCAAATTTATATATATTCATAAAATTGCCAGTGATGAGCTAGGGTGGTTTTTTTTTCCAAGATAAAATGTTTTCATGGAAAAAAAATATTTTTACAGAAAAATAAACTGCCTATTATTGCCACCAGACATTTATAGTTTGGAGGACATAAACCTTTTCAGAGGTCCTTTTATTTTTTGCTCTCAGCTGTTTATAGTTCTTCAGGGGTACCCACATCTGTAAATAAATACAGAAAAAGAAAGGACTGCATACGCATTTTGGAGGAGATTTCATCACATGCTGATTGCTTTGCCCCTTTTTGCTGCAAAGTCTAGACAAGGCAGAGCACTGAGTGGGAAACTGGATAGCACTGGGGCATTTTAAAGTTGTCTTCTTCACCCTTTGTGGTACTGAGGAAGATCACAGAAGTCATCCAGAAATTTGAAGTGGATTCTCATGTTTCGTACTATCTGGTTGTAAAATGCTGCCCTATTGGATGAAATTAATTTCTGAAACCTGTAGAATTCTGTTAACATGGTATGTTTAGAATTGTTGTTAGAAATCTTGCTGGCATGTGGATTTTAAATTGGGTGTAATTGTTTGCCCAACAGCTGTGCAGTGTGCTCACTGTCAGATGCAGAGATGCCAGTGCAGTTTTATCAGCATAACATTTTCCTTACCTGGCTGAAACAAGCCATCCTGCCTTAAGCATTTCATGGCAATGGAAGTGTATCTCTATTAAGTAATTTAAATCCTACCTATCATGGATCTGAAATTAAAGTGTAGATCAAACTTTGCTCAATGTTCTGCTGCTTCTGTTCATGTAGCTGCCTTGTGAAGTTCCACATTGCTTCAGATTTCAGGGGTAGATGTTGCTTCAGGACTAGTTTTGAATTCAGCTAATTCAGTTTATTTTCTAATAAGTTTCTTATTTTTAATTTTTTTTTATTCAAAACCATTCAAAATGTTTAAGATCCATGAAAACATAGACTTTAGGTATTAAATAAGAATGTTAAAACTTGAATAATGTTTTGATTAGTTCTCTTTAGAACTTGAAGGACCAAACTGGCTGAGTTACCCAGGGCAGGTCAATTATTCCCACATATATCACCTGTTAATTTTAAAATAAAGAAAAAACAAAGCACCAACTTAAAACCGGCTGACCTAAAAAAGTCAAAAACAAAAAATCCCCCGTCTCAGCATGAAGTGCTTCTCTGTAGCATATCTTTGTGGCCATAAGGTAATTTCCTGAGTTCGGGATGACCCAGTGTTTGGTATCACTCAAGATGACCATCGACTTTGGGTACTTTCATGCAAGCAGAAATCACTGAGGTCATGCTGCAGTGCTGTCCCCTCTGCACTGAGCTAAAAGGCAAAGGCAAAAGGTAACTAAGCTGTGTTAGGCTCAGTTCCTGTGCTCTTGTAGATGTTAAAGCAACAATAACAATATTGCTCTGAGTATGTCCACATGACAATGCAGAAATGCCCAAGCTGGCTGTAAATGAACCATTGTGGATACTGGACGCAGTCAAGATGAGACAGCAGAGAACACCAAGAGGACTAATTTACCCTGCTTTTTGGCAGTGTTAGCTCCATATGGGCTAATTTATCCTGCCAGAAAGCAGGCTCATTTATGGTTAGCTCATTTACAGCTTGTCTGAGTGCTGGAATTTGCAATGTAGACATACGTTCATATTAAGGTGACAAGTGTGTGATTGTTTTAAACAAAAATATAGAGGTTGGCATTTTAAAGGTGCCTAAGGGCTTCCCTTGAAGGTGGTTCAAGAAGTTGCCACCTCCAGTGATCTGTTTTGCAACTTCTGCTGAAGATGCTATTCCCCATGAATCAGCACATGGGATCATGTGCCCACCTAGAGCCTTATGTGTTTACAGCACAATATTTTAGCTTAAATCACTGAAGATGTGCTTACATTTAGAGTCTTACTCTTGCTGCTGAACTGAACCAGAGCAGTTGTGTCCCTTGGTGTGACAGAAGCAGGCAGACAGCTTGGCTGATAACACTCAGTATTGTTCCTTTTACAGAGCCCAAAGACACCATGGGGCCAGGGTCCATGGAAATGCCTTTCTGCTTTACAGTGCAATAGTGGCTGCCACCTCATTCGCCTCATATCCTGTCAAAAATATTTGTCTTTTTAGGGTTGTGTCACTATCTAGTCACCTATGGCAAAGTCTGATGCTGATCAAGAAGGCAAATAACAAACCCAGATTTCCAGCCTGACTCCAGTGAGATTTCTCAGGTGCTTAAATCAAAACATATTTTCAAATTAAAATTTGCTTATTCAAGTTTTACTGCCTTTATTAACTTCAGGAAAGTTGATACACGTGAATGCTCCTGGTACAAAGGGATGCTGGCATGTAGAGAAGGATTTGGCATTTAAGAAAGCAAATGAGTACCAGTAGACATTCTCCTTTCTGTTGCTGCACTCATGTACGATGAGCTCCAGGTTTGTCTCTGGCTTGCCTTCTCCTGAGGCTGCCCAGCTATGATCTAGTGTGCTGACCTTACTAGCCAAGCAATGACTTTCATGCTGCCGAATCCCATCAGCAACTTCATGTCTCTTGTGGTCGTCTTCATCCATGGCTAACTTGTATTATCATTGGCAAGCTTAAAATTGTGATGTTATGTTTCAGATGTTTTTAAAGCTGAAACACACAAGCTCTTTTATTTCTCTTCTGCCTTGTAGGATTATTTTAGCTCTACACATGCAAAACCTCATATTATGCAAGAAATTAATCATATCAGGGTAAAGTAGCTACTGAAAAATTGCCAAGCACCATAAACATTGGTCAAAATGCAGGCCAACCATTTGTACAGCAAGTAATTGAAGCTAGAGGTTCACTGGAGCGACGCGTAACTTTTCATTTTGAATTAGAAAGCTTTTCAAACATAAAATGATATCTGAGAAGACTGCACTACCTAAAAGGTTTCAGTAAACACTGGGAAAAAAAAAGTGTTAAAATATGCTGGAGAGATCAATCATGCTTTGTGGTTGCTTGCTCCACGTAGTTTCACACACATTCTCTGATAAACAATGTCCCACACACTCTGCCCAGACCCATTATTTTCTTCAGCACCAAAGCGTCAAGGGCCAGATCCTCATTTGGTTTAAGTCAGCAGAGTTCTGCTGAGGTTGACTGCTTGCCATTGATTTATGCCAGCTGAAGATCTGGCCTGAAGAGTGACAAAAATATAATTTTATGTTTTATTTATGGGTGTAAAACAATAGTCCTAAAGGGAGCAGATGTTCCATGTCAAGGGAGGAGGTTTATTAAATGCAATTCCAGACACAAAAGCTAATCTCTGTGGTCAGAGAAGGCATGAGGCCTGTTTTACATGATGAACTTTAATTGAAATCTTGCTCCTTTGTGTTCATTTATTTCTTCTATTTGGGAGCTGACAAGTATCATTTAAATTACTTACCAGCTGCCAGACACCTTAAAAAACAATAGATAGTTGTCTTAGACACCTGGAGGAGGTTAGACAGTCTTCATTTGTCTTCCCAGTACCTGCTGAAATGGTATTAATTTGGTATCACATTTTTAATGAAGTGGTCACTTCACTAAAGAAATTTCCATCTGTTTCAGATGGAGTTGTGGGGAGAAAGATTGCTCAGTTTTATGAAGGGTTTTGCAATTCTAAAACACTCTTTTTTTCTTTCTTTCTTTTTTTTTTTTTTTTTCCCCCCAGTTTGGAATTAAAACCAAAGGATTTTGAAATCTTCTGAAAAAGAGAAGGGAGTGTCTGCCTCTAAGTTTCAGGCCCCAGACTTCTTATTGTCCCCAGCACCAAAACTATTCCCTCTGTGGATGATCTCCCCTCTGTAGGTCCTGGAGCAGGAGTTCTTTGGCTACCAAAGACTGAAGTTTGGGAGCTGAAAGAAAATCAGTGGTAAAAGCCTGCTTGCAGGCACTCCTCATCATGCTGTCTTTCAGTGAGCCAACATTTTTGACTCCCATGCCACTGCACCACCCTAAAAAGGAGAGAGCTTTCAGTCATATGCCTTTTCCTTGGGTTTAAATGGCACAGAAATGTGCCATGGTGAGATCTGAGCTCTTCAGAGGCACACAGCAATAGTCAGCTGAGCAGTGCTGATTCACATCAAATAAATTTTGGACCAAAATGTATAAGGATGAGATTTCTCCCTGATCTTCTGTGTTCCTTCCCACACCCTCATGGTCAAGTACAGTACATGGACAGCTGGAGAACAAGCTGTACTTGTCAGAGGCCAACAGTGATATGTAAACTGGAGCTTCAGAAAAGAGGATATGTAGAGGAAAATTGGAAGTGAATATTCCTGTATTCCATTAAAATAGAGAAACAAAAGTAAAGATTGAGGAAGGCTGTGTATGAAAAACAAAATGGAGAGGGAGCTGACTTCAGTGTGTCAGCTTGGGTGGAAATCCCAAATTTAATGTGTGATTTTGTTCTGAATCAGGCTGAACATAACAAGTTTGAAATTCTCTATGAACCAAAATTAGAAAAAAGAAACCTAAGGCTAAACTGACAATGGGATGCAGGGAATGCTGAAATATTTCATTCATGTTTCAGCATAATTTTTTGTTAATTCATGTTAGAAATCTGGTGCATCTTCATTGTAACACTTTTCAACACAAGCAGCAGCAAGAACCACAACTTTCCATTCTATAAACATCAAAGCAGGAGCTTCCAAGGTTATAAAAATGCCTAATTTTTGTTAGCTTCCCTGGATAAAAGTTAACGGAATAAGTTTTTCACAACAGATTTATTTTGTTTGACATAACATTTGTTCCCTTTCAAAGCCACGCTGAATAACATTTCCAGTTGCACATTTCCAAAGGCATGACTCACTTCATGGGATGGAATATGTCTATGGCAAATGTATTCTACAGCCACACTGGGCCTTCTAGAATCCCCTGCAAGTATCCCAGTAGAGAAACTGGTCCTTTAGGACACAGTCTCACCTGTTCTAAACCTCTGCTTTAGGATGACGTAAATTAGACCCTGGGACTGTCTCTTTTTTCCCTTTATCACAAAAAAGTAGTGTAGGGTGACTTAAGGATCAACTTAATTTCACTCAAATATTCTTGTCCATGGGAATGGTTGCTGTAGGATGTTGTGGTAAAGAGTTCACATCTTCAGATAGCATATGCAAGCAAGTGAAAGATTTATGCATTGGAGGGAAGTCAGAGAAGAGTAATAAAACGCTCCAAAAATACAAAGGGCTTAGTTAGAAAGAAATATGAAAGTGCCTCAATGTACACTAATGCAAAGTGCAGGACAAATATGTTATATGCTTAATTATCAGTTCAAATGTGAAAACAGACTGAGGGAGAATAAAAATTAAAGCTTTCCAGGCAAAGAAAATAGGGGGTGGGTTGTGATAAAGGGGGAAATAATTTTCTTATCCGATGATCTGTTTAGTCTGGGGACCAGTTTTCATGAGAAGCAGTAGCCTCAGAATTTGAGTCATTTCATACCAGAACTTGGGAATGCACAATAGAGATTACTCTTGTCTAGGAAGGGAATGAAAAAATAGGGTCTACTGATCTCATCCGGCCCTCACTTCATTCAGCAGGAATCTTTTCCACCGACTGAAGTAGGATTTGGATCAGACCCTTTTTTACCTGCCATGTTGATGTCTGTCTGAAAAGACTTAGGAAAAGACATGAACCGGAGCCTAAGTATGACACCAAGAATGGCTTTTTTGGGCTGCTGTAAGGAAAAAGGAAAGTCGCAGAAAATTATGAAGCAGGCAGCTGGCAAATCAGAGGGACTGTTTTACAGCTGGAAGCTGAGTCAATCTCTAAAATGTCTTCACGGAATTAAATGACATTAAGCTCAATGTCGGTAATTCCCCTAAAACTGTAAGCAAATACTTCTCGAACAGCAGCTATAAGGGCAGCGTCATCGCTTGGCAACTTCTGCGTCTGCCACAGCAGGGGCTTTGCTATCCAGCTTACTTTATTCTTGCACCCCATATTTGAAAGAGGTTTTGTTATGCATAACAAAACATAGCTACATTTTATATCTGATTCGAAAGAAAACAATAATAATAGAAGCGGGGTAACATTTTTGTATATGCCTGAGTGATTCCCTTTGCCTGTTTTGAACCTACCTAATGGCAAACCTCACTTCATTCTACACTGCTCTAATTAATTTGACAGAACTGGAAACTTGCTCTTCCTGTTCGCACTTATTATTCATCTCTTCAGAATGCCCTGTAGGGAGTAAGAAGCACAATAAAGCAGTATTTACCAAATCCCTCAATGCTAAATACACCTTTTAAGCTGACTCTGCACAATGCCAGCAGTGAGAAGATCTGGCTAAAGGGCAGCCAAAGAAAAACAACATTTTCCAGAGCATCGTCTCTTTACACATGGCTAGCAGGTCTCAGGCAAGGAAACTATGTCTTTTTGCCCCACTTCAAATTCTGCAGTAGGCTCTGGGGATCCGAGCTTATTCCTACTGTATCTGAAAGCTTTGCCGTAGCCAAAGCAAATGACAGAGTGATCATACTCAATAAGCACTGATGTTAGTTCACAAGAGCCACTGAGTAATTTCATACAGGCGTATCTTTTAACCTTTCATCACCCAAATTAGAAACATCATAACACAACATAAAACACATCTGAAAAATCCATTGGAGGCAGGAACTCAGAAAAATGCAAGTAGAAATAAGCGTTTTGAGATATAGGTGTTTTGAGAAAACACTGAAATTGAATGTTAGGTTTCCTTTTTTTTAAATCCTCATTGCAGAAAGGGACCTTTTGCAAACACACAAGGTGGCTGAGGAATTTAAAAAGTGAAACATGCTTATTTGCACACACTGGGGAAGTAACTCAGACATTTCATATTTTAAAAATGAAAGATCAATGAAAGAGATTTTCAGCAGCAAGTTACCAGTTGGGTCCTCAAATCTAATCACGAGCTCCCTTTGCACCTTTATGCCTCTGTAAATCTCACTTTACGTGAAGCTAAAGGTTAAGTTTTCAGAGTACCTGAGAAAATTTCTGCATGGCATAGGGCAGCACTGTGCACAAGTATCCACATCAGCCCTAAATGAACTAACTCAAGTACCAAATGGACAGAATTACTGTTAGCAAAGCAGTTTTCCCAGCTTTCTGCTCTAAACCTCCAAATATTTCTTTGTGTGGCATCCACCAGAGTTAGATGCCACAGTATGCCAGATACTGTTGTTAATGGGAACTTTCAAAGAGGTGTGGAGAAATGGACAGGCATTCGCTGGGATTTTTCTAGGCACATGTTAAAATGGAAACTAAGTAACTGAACGTAGGTGCTTTTGAAAATTAAACACTTTAAAATCCTGAAATAATCAGAGAATTAAATTCCTGACCTGCCTCTGAAAAATTTATGTTGAGCCATTTTTCCTAGTTCCTGAACCTCCTTATTCATATTTCATGGACAAGCATGGACACAACCACATACAGGCATCCTTATTCTCTTTTGTCTTAGCTTTTCTTCATTTATCCACTTGTTCACCTATGGATAATAGAAACACGATTCACAGTCACAGAGGTCTTACACTGATGCTACATTGTTCATCATTAGGCAAAGCCTAATGAAGACAAACAGAAGACTCCTGTCAGTTCAGCTTGGTTTTGGATCAGATCCTAACAGATAGGAGTTGTTGAATTGTAGACAGAGTAACAGCTCAACTCCTTCAGGCATAACTCCTCTCTGAATTGTTGTAGCGGTAAACCCACTCTAAACAGATTGAATCTGGAATAAAACCTTGGATAATTGGGAGTAGAATGGGTCCATTGACTTCAAGAGGAACTACTGCATGAATAAAAGGTGGGCTGGCATTGGCTTTTGCTGTGTTACATAAGAAAGATGGTTCTTGAAACTAATTAATCCTTGAAAAGATCAGCTGACCCATCTCATTGTTAGCAATACATTTTTAATTATTCATTTTAGTCAAGCATCATTTGAACACAAGTCAATTTGCAATTTCATTAGAGTACAGAAAAGGCCTGGGGTCTATTCCCAGTAAAAAGGAAAAAATCTCTGGCAAAATTTCATAAAAGATGTTAATCCTCTAATTAATTTTATGTATCAAGCAAGAATTAATGTGTCCTGCTATTTAAGCAGAAGTCATCTTGCCAAGAAATGCATTTTGTCGTACCTTCCCCTCCAGGAAAACCTCTTTACAAGCTTTGTGGCAAAATACCCTGGCAACTAATGACTAGCTTTGAAGCAACATTCACAGACCATTTGCTTTGATGACATTTGGAGCTTTTTTCTCCCCCCCCCACTACTCATTCCAAAGTCTATTGTAAGTGTAGTGCTCTCAGTGCACTGCTTTTGAAAACTAATCAATAAAGTAAGATTTGTCAGGTTGCATCTGAGGAATATCACATCTTTTAACTCCCTTCTTGGTTGAACTGCTGTACACATTTTTAAACTAAACCTTATGAACAGATTTGAGTATGTTATATGTACTATATTCATAGGCACACAAGTGTGACGCCTTTCTTTTTCTCTCTTGTATTAACTTCAAAAGCTTAAAACTTCTGCCAGTTAACCTTCCGTAAAACTGACATTATATGGTCATCATACATAATCAAGTGATGGATTGCATGCCAAGAAGTCACAAAGAGCAAATGTTTACCCTTGTTATAACTATGACAATTACGGTATTGCAAAAATGGAAAAAAAATTGCTTCACTCCATGCTAAAGGACTCCAAAGAAAACATATCCATGTTAGTAAATACTGAAACAAATTTTGAATAGCTCACTAGCATCCACATAAATCCTAGAGTGAGGCAATCTCAACTCACAGCAATGGATAGAGATCAAAATATGGGCCACAGAGTTTCATCTTTATTCTAACTTTTGACTTTCCTTAATCAATGCTAAAATCTTTAGGTCTGATTTCTCATTTCAATGGCTTTGTGTAATGTGTCTCAACCGTACCTCATCTAATTTAATAAGATGCAAGCTAAGGAAGTACTTAAGTTACTTATCAAGGGTTTCAGATGACACATTATTATTGTACTCAAAAGTCAATATTTGCTAATCATGTTAGTACAGGAACTGATCCAATTCTTGAATTGCAAAGGCATTTAAGATTAATTAAACCTGTCTCCTCCTCACTCGACACATACACACATAGCGCAACACCCCCATCCTCAGCCCTGCCTCTTTTCTGGAATGGACAAGTCAGTGTCTCCATAAGGAAAACCTGTCTAGTCCACAGCTTTAGGATGAAAGCCTTTTAATTTTCTCAGCTTTCTACTTCCACTGTTGGGATGGTCATTCAGAGCCTGACTTCAGGCACCAGGGTAGCTCATGTTCAGCATGTTGGGGTTGTGCCCTTTCCTCTTTGACACTGGTATGACATCAAACCAGACCGCTGTATCCTACCTGTGATCTCTGCACAAGACTGTGGCTGAAAACAAGGGAGAGCTGCATGCTGAGCAAAAGCAGAGCCAATCTGGCAACATGACACAGGTTGAAAAAGCGTGATTGCTCATCTCATTTCAGCTGGGATTGCTCATCTAACAGTCTCACACGTTAAAGGCATTAAAGTCCTGAGCAGGTCTTGTTCCACACAGTGGCAGAAGAGCAGTGAGTTTATGCTGTACTATTTGTTCTAATTTTCATGTTATCGTACAAAATGGAACAGTTAAAAACTGATCTATATCATTCTTTTTCTCTTTCAAAGATGTTGATTTTGGTGTGTACAACATGAAAGGATGTAATGGATTTCCTAGGGCTGTGTGCAGTGTAATGTGCAAGCTTCCACATGCAGAACTGCCAGTGCAAGGTCAGGCTGGATTTGCAGCCCTTCTGCCACGGCAGCCTCGGTCTCCTCTGAGTGTACCATCAGCTGCTCAGAGGCCATGGCAGTGCCTGGACATGCGCATTTCATTAGAGATGTGATGACTTCCTGATAGGATCATATATTTATTCAGAATCTGCCTTAGAAGGAGGTAAAGATTTCCCTTGAAGCAGGAATCTCAGTGGCTGAAATGTGGCTTACCTGCTACCCAGCATACATTACTGTAGTTTGTGTATTATTGTGGTTTTCTCTTGCTATTTTAAACAATTATTGTGGTCTAAACAGAGCAGATTAAATGTTTACATGAGAGTAATAGAGCAGAGCGGAGAATTGCAATCAGACATATTAGGAGAGATTCTGATCTATGTAAAACTTGGCTAAACCAGAAGGATGGGTCTATCTGTACTGGATTAGCCCAGATTTACACTCACAAATGGAATAGTAGTATTGGAAGCCACAGGTCTGATTCAACAGAGCCTCTTGTAAAATTGGTGTATTTCAAAGACTTATAAAGTAGGAAGTGTTCACTGTTATCAGGAGATTGAACTGATATTGTGTATTAAATTGTACAGTGACTGCATGGGGTTTGATAAAGGCATGTAGAACATCAACATGCACATTAAAAAAAGTAACTTTTTTGAGCATTGTGGTATCCAGCTGCAATACATCTCAGATCAGCCCAGTATTAAATATAATACTCAGATGCACATTTTGCAAAATCAAAATGACACATTCTGTTTAATATTCCAATTAGTGTTAAACTATTAATCTGAATGTGCTAATAGTGGCTTTCACATAAGTCTAGCATCTGAAAGCCTCTCAATAGTAATGCCCTATCCTCAGGTCATTTTTTTTCATATTAATTCAGTATAAAATATAAGACAATTTTCTCTTTAAAGTGGTTCCCCCTCCGCCTTTTATAAAATTAAACATTATTTTACGCATGTCTTTTAACATACTAATTTATTCCTTTAGACCAGCCATACACAGGCTGAGTTATTAATTTCTTTTTTTTTATTTATTTGTTTTTAGATGAATCATGGTGCCATTTCTAGCATGCTTTGGAAGTTTTTCTCTGTGTGTGTGTATCTATTTGCCTCAGTCAATTGTTAGTGAATATCACGTTTACCTTTACTGGGCTATGCAAACTCAATTTGATAATCCTAGCTCATCTTCCAGTGGAGCACATATCTGTGTCACAAATGTCACCTTTGAAACTGGCACTAATTGGCATTCATGTTGGAATTCTCAATGGAATGGGCACAGACACAAGGTGAAATTTTGGCTCTGTTGAAGGCAACAGGAGTTTTGTCATTGACTTTAATAGGGTCAGGACTTCTTCCAGAGACTGAACTGCCTCTCATACAGATGTTCAGACTGGGCTGGGAGCTACAAATCCTCTGTGTTTGCTCATGACTAATAAAATGTGCTTTTCTGCTAACCTTTGTCCTCCCTCTGTCAGGATCTAGTCCTTTTTATTTAAGGAGAGAGTGAATAAGCTTCCAGCTTCCTCTTGCACTGTCTTCCACAAATCCCAGTTCCCTTCCTTCTCTGTATTTGATCATAATATCTCTCCAGGCCCAGTGCAAGTTCTCTGTCTTCTGTATCTCTTGATTCTTCAATTCTTATGTATTTTTAACCACTCTGTTTTTCTAGACCCTCTGCCTTCAAGGACGCTCTTGCTCTTGAAAAAATGAAATTCCTTTAATTCAGTCTGTCTTTCTAACAACCCCCTGATTTCCTCATGTCTGCCTTCGCTTTCTCAGACGTTGTTGTTTCTTCCCATTGCTAAGAAGCTTCTCAGTCTCTGGTAAGAGAAGCTACACTTCTCTACCTCCTGTACTTGCCTCCATCTGAAGACAACCTTTGTCCTTTACTGATCCTTCCCTCCCAACACTTGGATTCTGTAATTCGCCCTCATTTCCAATTTGCTTTGAATATGCACCATCACTGACAGCTCCTTTAATTTTTTGTGCCTCCCTTTGCCACTAGCTCTCCCCACTGCTTCACAGAGGTATCCATGTCAGAATCCTTGAGGCACTTGTTTTTCTATGACAGCTATTCTCCTCTTCGCATCTGCACTTTCACAATAATTTGCTTCTGTACATCCTGTTGTCACTTACTTGCTGGTTTGACTTCCTAAGGTTAGTTACTTGTCACTTCTTCCTGATTTTCAGATCGTCATCTCCTCTATCAGTTCTGTTACACTTGCTGTCTCCAGAGTTGTCTCCTAGACCATCTTTTCTCTTATCTTGGTGTCCCTTCTGCATTGATTGTCTTCTCTATCGTGGCAATCATGATTTTTTTTCCTCAACACAAGCCAAAAATGTTATTATCATCTCTGTTCTTGATGGATGATGTCAGCAAGATCTCCCCACTTCCTTCCCTTCCATCTAAAATACTGCTTGCCAATACTGCCTTGTCTCCACCAGCCAGCACCTTCCTTGATTTTCTACTGCCTGCTATAACAAATGCAAGCCATTAAAAAACTCTGCGAAATCTATTGCTTGAGGTTCTGCTGCCATTTATCTTCCACTCAGTTCAGCTGACTGTTTCTCCCATTCTTATCTTTTACAGGTTTCCTCTGTCAGTGCTCTCTGCTGTGCTGCTCCATATACAAGGAAGCATTTCTTTTCTTTTGTCATCCCTGAGCAATTTTTTCTTTTTCTTCCTGAAATCTTTCATTAAAACTCATCTCTCAGCTTTGAACTGTGCCTCTCAGTTAAGCAGAGGCTTTAATGCACTGGAAGACAAAAACTGTGATACCAGTCAGAGACCCATTACTGCAATCTCTTCTCATGCCCAAGCACAGCCCCAGAGAAGTCAGCCAATGTTCCCCACATTTCCTGGAGATGGTAGAGAGCACAGATTGGTATGCATGTTTGAAATGCATGAACGGCCCTCAGTGTGCTACAACACCTCGTTAAGAATGTAGAATAGTCACTATACTCAGAAATGAAATAATTTCTCATGTAGCCAAAAAAAAAAAAAAAAAGCAAATGGTGAATACCTTAAAGTCTAGAGCAAAGCTGAAAGCTGCAAGTTCTAGAACTGCTTTTATCTTGCATTGAAACACACTGTATTGAAAGTCTTCCATTAAAAGTTAGGACAGGGGTGAGTGGTACACCCAATTAGTAGTTGTGACTTGGCATTGCTACACCAAATTTTACTGGGTGAGTTTTTATGACTAAGGCTATGTAGGAGTTAGAATGAGGTTATCTCAGTTTTACAGAGCAGAGTGATTTTTTTGCATAGGATTTTATTTCATTCAGCAAAGTTTCCCCTGCCATCCTGGAAGAAGTCACTATGACAGAAATAACAAAATACTGTGGTGTGTGGACCATTAATTGAGATATCAGAAATATTCCCTCTGATATGGGAAGAGTATGATGTCACACAGTGCTGCCAAATGTTCCATTCTTTAGTGTCATGATCTGGAGGCTCTGTAGACCTTGACTCAAGAGTCCAGATGTGCTGCAGGCAAGTGAGTCATTTTCCAGCTCATACTACCCTTGATGTCAGACCAATATATTCTGTGCTCTGGAATTACTCTCTTTTTGTGTCAGGACCATGATGCAGTTTGGACAAGGTCTAGAATTGAAGGGTTTAAGTGGTGAGTTACAGAAAAATGAATGGAAGAATCCAGAATTCAATCTCCAGCCTGCTTTAATGTATCCACATGCCACAACCTTTATGGTAATTAAAACTCCTCCAGTACAGGAAATCAGATCAAATTAAATGTTTTGAGTTACTGCATGACCTCCATTTTCTGCCTTCCTTGTCGTGCAATTTCTGTATTATGCTGAACCATTTTTCTCTACAGAGTGTGATAGAAAAGGTTTTCCTTTGGGAAAGCTTCAGTTCTGAGGCAGCTTTGACCTCTGACTCAGAGTTCAATGCTTCTCTGCAGTCTAGAAAATCTGAAGGTGACCACCATCCCTTCACTGTGGCCCTGTGGCACAAAATCTTGTCTTTTGCTTTCCCACACCTGTCTGTGTGCTGACAGCAGGACCAGCTGTCTGTCCCTTGGCAGCCAGGCCTAGTCCTGCCCACTCCATCATAAAATTGATTTGAATACATTTACATGATTTAGTTTAAGTGCCTAGGATTAACTCAGTTGGTCAGAGCATGGTGCTAATAATGCCAAGGTTGAGGATTCGATCCCCGTATGGGCCATTCATTTAAAAGTTGGACTCGATAATCCTTGTGGGTCCCTTCAAACTCAAAATATTCTGTGATTCTGTGAAGGTGATTACTGCAAATTCCTGGCCTCTGAGCCAATCAGGGCTAATCAAGCCTCATGACCCCTTCAGCACAGTAATGGATGGCCTTGCAGTACTGTGTTTACCTAGGAATACTGAAAATCTCCGTGGGTTACCAGTGCTGTGTGGGTTATCCACTGAAAAATCTGTGTGGGTTACCCAGTGCTGTGTGGGTTATCCAGCTACAAGTAAATTTTCCCAGGCATTTAGAATACACCTTAGAAAGGAACTTAAAAAGGCATCTCTGTTACCAAGGGGACCATTGCAAACACTTCTCTTGGCCAGTAAAAGGTGAAACACACCTGTGGGGCTGGACTAAGAAACCACACATTTACCACTTGAGCTCAAAAGAAAGTTTGCATGTTCCTGTTGTAAAAGGACATTTTATGTATCAGAGGTCGACTTTCTGTGCACAAATCTTCTGGTTGTGTGAAGTGTCCCCAGCTCCACAGAGGAGCTGTGACAATTTACACCAGCTGAGGTGCTGCTCAGCATTTTTTGGTTATGGACCTTATTTACCCGTGGCTAGTTAGAGCTCCTGTGGAGCTGTTAACAGCACTGTGTGGGTGTAAATCTTGCTCTAGATGACTTTGGAGCAGCTAGGAGGTAGTCTGCCTGTCTATAAAGTAGAAGCATCCTTGAGCATATGCCTGGCATAACCTTACAATGGTGCCCTAGAAATATGAAATATAGCTATTTTTACCTACATGAAGACCTATAAATAACGTCCACTAAAAAGCTGCCACATAGGATAATTAGGTGGTAAAAAAAATCCCTTTTTGTTTTGGCATAGCCCATTTCATTCGAGTTTGTGTTTTGAAGCATTTACATCCCAGAAGACACCTAGCTCCTCATCTACCCCAGGGTGTTGTGCTGACTTACCTACTTTTTTCTTCTAGAAATTGTTCAGTCAGACAATGGCGTCAGCCACTCTTTTATTGAATTAAGTTTGCTAAACAGTTGAACAGCAGCCTAAGGAAGGCAAGGCCTAAGGTACTGACACAAAGCCACAGTTCTTACTCTTTGCAGTAAAACAAGGTCAGTGTAAATGAGAATTTAGATGTCTGGCTAGCTACTTTCTCTGTATTCACACAAGTCACACGTCCCTGTGGTGGGATTCAGCTATGCTGCAAAGCTTGGGTGGCTTTTTCACAGCAACACCCTGAAATACAGACATTTCAGAGCATTTTCGTCTCCCCGTAACAGCGTGAGTGGTACCAGCAAAAAACCAGGGTAAGAGCGAGCAAGGAAACAGGTACAGGCCTTTGTAAACCTCCCTGAGATCAGCATGCACAAAGGCAGCAGGGAGTAGCAGGAAGGAAAGTTTGGTCTTATGAATCCTTATCAGTTGTCCACTTCTCAGGGGGATGCTGGTTCTCCAAAGCACGACGTGACATTCCAATGTGTTTTCTGGATGTTGTGTGTGAATTGCAAGGGATACAAAACCGGCTTAGGAAAGATGTATTTCTAGGTAACACTAAGGGGGAAAAGTAGGTTCGCCAAAAATTATTTCTGGAGAATTTTTTAGCTTTAAAGATACTAAATTACAGTACAACTTCCCAAGACTGTTCTTGCAGGTCATTTATACTGTAACACATAAAATTGCAGTAAGCCTTCATTAGTACTGTGGCTACTTTTGTAATCAGTTTTGAAGAATGTACTCCATCAGTAGAAATACTTTAAGTTCATGCTGAGGAGCAGTCTAAAACATACACTCTGAATTACACTTTAAAATAAGCCTCGTGGTACATCCCTACAACATATACGGTGCGATGACTTGGTGTAATTAAATTCTTGTCCAAAGCTGTCATTAAGTTGCAGTAAATATTGAAGCTACCTTAGTTTTAAAAAAGATTTGCTTTTTGATTTTAGCTGATAAATATTTTTGTATAGATAATTAATTAAAATATGTATACATATATAAAACAGGGCAGGACTGGCGCTTTCAGCTGTTGCTGCCAAGCATCCTGGCTTCTATCAACAGTGAGGTAGCTGACTGACAACAACATGGAGAAGACTGTCACACACAGGACTTCTCAGGGTGAGAATGAAAGCAATGAAAGTCTCAGGCCCTCTCCCATCTTCTCTAATTTCTAGCACCAAATTAATTATTAATTAACTGAAAGACTTCCTATGAAGAACAAAAATTAGGTGTGGAGGGTAGAAGCAACCATTTCTCACATGTGGTCAGGCCATCATGGGCAAAACACTACCATGATATGAAGAGAATGGAGAAACTTCATTGAGTAGACTGGGTGAGAAAAAAGGCAGCTCTTTAGAGAGCCTAAAAAATAATAGTATTTTTCAGAAGTTTGATTAAACTGTATGAGATGATGGAGGAGAAAGTTTCAAAATATCCAAGTACCTGCTGAACAACTCAGGTAGGCAATCATTCTCACTAGGGAATCCATGCTGGATTCTCAGGATATGGGACTCAACCAAAAACGCTTCAGTTTGAACTTGCATCTTTTAGAAACTCCATTAATTAGTCTGTAGGAAATCAGGCTTGATTGCTTTCAGTGCTCACAAAACTACTTGTGTTTTTTCTGGAACACAGGGAAATTGCTGAGATGACAAATATATCCGATATGTCTTCCAAGAATCTCTCTCTCCCCCTTTCATGACTGTCTGAATATTTTCATTTCCCAAATGTATACTTGTTTGACAGTTTTATACCTAGCAGATGTTTTATGTAGATTTGTTGGTGCCTCAGACTTTTCAAGAAAATGAAAAAGGGTCTGTCTTTACCTGGACTACACCAATTCACCAACTGACATTATCTTAAACCATCTTCAAATTTCTTTCCATTCACCTCCATAAGTCTTTCCAGAGGCTGCCCTCCAAGTTTTCTTCATCTCGCTCTGGCTATCTATTAGAGAACTTTCACTTGGTCAAACCCTTTTTAATGTTACACTGTCAAGGTTTGACACTCTGGTGGAGTGTATTCCAAGTTTGTTTCGATTCTCTACAAATTTTTCATCAGTGATGTGGAGCCTTTAAAAAACTGTAGGTCTGCAGATTTCTGTATAGCACATATGAACTTTGTGTTCCCACTCCACACACACCCTTTTAGAAGCAGTCCAAATATCCCTCCCGTCCACATCCAGAGATTACAGACTGTACAGTTTTAGCACATCAAACTTGGGATCTTGAAATGTCAGGAGTGGATGACTTATGCATTAGAAGATATCTGAGGTACAGATATAACTAAAAATAAATGTAATTTTGAAATCGTAGATTGCTCCAGTCTCCCACAAAGGAGCAGGAGTCTGGTTGTTGTCTAAACCTTAATAGGACAAGATTCCTAGTTAGAACTACACAGCACTTCCCATCAGACATTGTGGCATTACAGTTACAAAAGGGAAGGAGAAAAAAAAGGGTTCTGAGGAATTAAAAAAAACTCCATATGAGACATGGATAGCAGGATTCTGTGAAGGGCCTCTAATGGCCTAGAGAGAAAATTGTACAGAAAATATGTCTGTGAGACTTCACTCCTAGCCAATAAATAAACACACCTTTCTTTTTCTTTCTTACTATTGGTTGGCAATCTGGCATTGCAAATGAGAAAATCTTGAAATCTTTTGACATTGTATGTTGGAAATTGAGGTCTTTGTTAGTTTGACTGTCATTTCTGATAAGTGGTGTGCATTGAAGTCACAAGTACAAGTGAGCATGCTGCAATTTCAGGAGGATGAAAAACAGAGTAAAATCCAGGGCCATTTATTCATTGCTAACACCTATCCAAGTTCAATAAAGAAATAGCTGTTGGGGTTAATGTTGTCTTCATTTACAGCATTAGAGTTTACAAAAACACCTGTCCCTATCCAGGTACAGTATAGCCTATAAGAAGCAACCAAGAAGTCAGGAATTCAAATTTGTGAATTTCTAAGCATATTTCAGGATTTTGCTATAGAACATGAGAGCTAGCTTTTTCTAAAAATGATCCTTTGCAAGTCATTATTGGTGAAGGAAGTTGTGCTAGTTTTGACTGGGGTAGGCTGGGTTTTGGATTCATGCTGAACAGAGGACTGAAAATATAGAGATGTCTTCATTTTTGCTGAGCAGGGCTTGCACAGAGCCAAGGTCTTTTCTGCTTCTGGTACTGTCATGCTAGCAAGGAAGTCAGGGGTGCATGAGATGCTGTGAGGAGACAGAGCCAGGGCAGGTGACCCCAGCTGACCCAAGGGATATTCCAGACCATATGACATCACGCTCAGTGTATAGGGGGGTGGGGGGGAGAAGGGGGAAGCCTTGGGGTATTTGGAGTGATGACATTTGTCTTCCCAAGTAACTGTTAGGTGTGATGGGGGCCTGTTCTCCTGGAGATGGCTGAACACCTGCCTGCCCTTGGGAAGTAGTAAATTAACTCCTTGTTTTGCTTTGCTTTGTGTGCACAAGTTTTGCTTTCCCTATTTAACTGTCTTTATCTCAACCCATGAGTTTTCCAGCTCTTACCTTTCCACTTCTTTCCCAAACCCTGCTGGTGGGGCAGCGAGTGAGCAGCTGCCAGGGGGCTTGGCTGCTGGCTGGGGTAAAACCACGACAGAAGTGTTAACACTTCATTTACTGTTTCCAAACTCTTACTCAAGCCTTGGAGAACACATTTTTCTATCCCTCATTATGTCTGGTTTTTTTTTGCTGTCACGGTTTCTGCAGGCCTCTAACACCCAAAGGTGCAGCGAAGTGTCTTAACGGGATATTCAAAACCAACTGTTCATCGAGATCTTTATCATACCACTCTGAATCACCAGTGTGACACCCCATGAGGAACTTCCTTAGGTGCTTAAACATCTTCTGACACTTGGCCCTACAGCCATGCAAAACATGCCCAATGAACGCTCAGCTTTAGGCATGTAAGAAAGCAGCCCTGCTCAGCCAAAAAGAATAATACCCCAAACCTAACATGCCTTGATCAGTTAGAATATAATATTTTATTTGGATACCTGCTGTTCATAGAGTGTGTAGCAGTGCATGCAAAGCTTCATTCCCTTGTCTACACAGATCCTCATTTCCCAGGGTTAAAACATGATTCAAGTTTTTCCTTTAGTAAGTACAAGCTGCAAGGAGGAGACAACCTTCATTAAAAAGGAAATCTATAAATTCTTTAGTCCTCTCCTTCGTTAACACCACATTGTTTGAGGTGAAAGGTGTTAATTGTGGTCTTTAAAAGGTAAGCATAAATGCAACCTTTTCCCCAAAAAAACTTTGAAAATGCGCATACTCAATAATATTTTTGATAAATTCTAGGCTGTTTTACTAGATTTATGTGGTAAAGACAAGAACTACTTGCAATAATGAAATGCATGGGCTTGATTCTTTATTCACCCGAGTCATCCCACTAGCTCCAGTGCTTTAAGGAAATCACTGCAAGAGCAGGATCAGGCCCTTAATGGTTTGCCAGCTCCATACTGACATTATACCCAGACAACTGACACCGAAATTTATATTTAGTTCCATAAGAACAGTACATTAGATATCCTTAAGTGTTTTATGAGGCAGGACTTTTCTGACTATTCTGACAAAACCACCAGTACATGTAGAAACCAGAGCTGTGAACAAATACTGCAGTTATGATTTACAGCACAATTGCCAGAGTCTTCCCAGCTTCATCTCTGATGGCTACTTACTCAGGCTGTCATTTTTAGCTCCTTGGAGATTATATCTGCCTTGGCCTCTTCCACAAACACTGGATTCACTGGAGTGTGTTGCAGACAATACAGCTCTCAAACAATGAAGCATTTGTGTTCATTTTCTTCTATTTTATCTTAGGAATTCTACTATTTAGGTCACTATCTGTTGCTTCCAGCTATTCTTTCTTGAAAAATTGTAGCTCTTTTTAGGCTTAAGAAGATAAAATCAATGAATTCATCTATGTTATTCCTCTGGGTATAAAGGTCTAGATGTAATAAGTGGTACACATAGTATAAGATTACATTGCTATTCCTGAAGTGCAGCCCCAAGATTAATTGTGCCTCATAGGCCAAAATTTGAAGAGCTGCTGGGCACTGGTCTCTCTGAAAATCTGATACAACTAATACAATAAAACCCCAGTATTACGAAATTTCCCAAATGCTTTACATGTGATCCCTCACCAGCATGAAGAGAAAGGGTGTAAATGTATGTCTGTATATTCCACAACACAGAATTTTAGATACAGATATGGAGAACAATGATCCTCTACCTGATTGCCTCTGCCTTCCCTAAAAGAAAAAAAAAAATCCACTACAGGTTTTACTTTAGAAAGATAATACTCAGATTTTAGCAAGCAACATCACTCATTGTGAAATCTGTCAATATCTGTGGAATAAAAATTATACTTAGGTATGGGGACATACAGGATTTCCATTTACATTTAAACTTAAGCTCACTGATTGCTCTGCTGACATAAAAAATTGCTATGCTCTGAATGAAAAGAATATGAGTGCTTAAGCAAACAGTCATAAATTAATTTATAATGAAACCTGACAGTCATAATTTAATTTAGAATGTATTTAAGATTGTTGTTACTATTTGTATAGGTCTCTTTTGCCTGGAGGAAGATGTGGCTTCATAGTGGAATGTCAGCTATTGAAATACTAAACTTCTTAAGCATGCATATGTATTAATTAATTAAAATTATGTAGATACCTTCCTAATGAAGATCTGTTGTCTATCACAAGCAGACAGAAGACTGCATGATTGAGGCATACTAGTGGGTCACCAAGAAGCACAAAGGATGCTGAGCACAACCTGTAAAATCTATAGGGTAATGAGGTTGCTGCTCAACTTCCTTTCTCAGTGGTGAGGGGAGGGAGCAAGTCAAGCGACAAAAAGAAGTAATTCTATTCAGTTTGTTAAGTGAGAGATGGAATGGTAGGGCGTTTGGGGATAGTCAGGCCACGACCAAAAAGCCTTGGCAGTTTCTCATCATCAAGTAAGAAAACCATGCTCCCAAGACATTGTGATATCTGGAAAGTAAGGTTTAATAAAAACCAAATTACAGGTTTTTGAAGTCTAATACATGCTAAAAATAGGTACTCATGAAAAGTAAAATAAATAACAAAGTCTCTCTCTGTCATGATTAGTTTCATAGCAGAGGGCAATGGATGCATTTGCCTCACTGTCAAAATCAATGTGTCACACTGATCAGCAGATTCTTTAAATATGGTTAAGAAGCACATAGCAAGTACTTGAGTTCAAGTAAGAAGTGACAGTAATTGGTTCAAATTGAGTTTGTGTCTTCCTCCCATTGGAACATTTGCAAAGGGTTCTTTCCACATCTCTCATGAAAAGAGCATTCCCGTTGTCATACACTGAACCTGAAGCTCATGATAAAGGGTGAACAAGTATGTTCTTAGGCTGATCTCTAGGAGAGAGCAGCGGTGGCATTTCAGGTGGGCAGCTCCAGGGCCTTTCTATCGCAGATGCTGAGAAAATTAGCAGTAAATTGGTTTTAAACTTTCAGACTGTGCTCAAGTACACATAGTGACAGCATTCAGGGTGCATCATTTCCATGCTGAGCTTGCGGAGCTGTGATGCGCTTAGCCTGTATTATTTATCTAGTATTTATCCCAATTTCAAACCTGATTAAAAGTTAGTCCTTTCACATCACAGAATTAACCTTCCTTAAAAAAATACTCAACACCTACAATAGGTTCCTTCCTTTCTTCTTCTCAAATCATAATTAATGAAATTATCCCTGGAAACAAAAATTACCCCAGTTTCTTTACAGAATTGTTTCTAGGGAAAAAAAAATTACTGGGGAGAGAAGGATTGCTAGCTGAACAATGTCCTAGCAAAAGCCTCACTTTTATCCTTCTCAATTATATTTAACATTCTAGTGTATTAGCACCTTAAAAACCAGTTCTATAACTCTCATATTTAATACTGATAGCAGAATCCTTTTCTCATTGCCATTTCCTTGGCTAATGGTGAATCTGGCAAGTTACCTGACTGTCGTGCTCTAGGAGAATCTAAGCTAAGACAAGCACATCCCTCAGATACACAAAGCAAATTATATTACCTGGATAAATCAATTTTTTCCAAGAGCCACTGTTTGAGGTTTACACTTACTTGTCATCTGGACATGCAAATCATCTGTCTTTTAAACTGTTTGAAAACTGCCAGCAGAGGCTTGCAATAACAAGAAAATCTTGCTATTTTATATTATCTGTTGAGGGTATTATTATGATGAACTTTGAAAAGCTGAAAACCATTTTCTGGCTTAATTTTCAGTCAGATCAGTAAAGTAATCCAATTCATCATATATTTCACAACAGCAGCAGGGCAGGGAGCTGCAGCCACAGACTGTAACACTTTGTGGGTACCTGCATGGTCTTTGGTGGCCTTGGGGCTCTGAGTCCTTAATCAACTGACACTAACCACAGTGGTTAATAAAAGCAAAGTCACTAGTTTGAAAACCAGTGACTAAATATTTCAGGGCTTCATTGCAGATGGCTGTGTTGGACCAGTTCATCCAGTAAGGATTTTTAGTTTAAATGGATCAAAGGAAGCACTTCGTCATCAATATGGGTAGAAAATTGAGGCATCAAGTAATTAGGGAAATTACCAAGTGAGTACTTCAGGAAAAGTCCACATGGAATTCCCATTTCACTCCCCTTTACCAGTTTCTATAGAATACTATTTTCAAAAACAGACTAGAAAAATGTGAAAAAAGAAGTTTAATGATTACTTACAAATATACAATACTTACATTTTTAAGTTACAAAAATGGCACACTGCAGAAACCAAAAGCTTCCTCCAATCTTTGGAGGAACATTTCCAAGTCATTTATTTACAAAGAAAAATTACAGTCACTTTTCATAGTGTCACATGTTTACACATAAGCATTTCTCAGTTGAAAAATATCTTACAGCTTACCCAGAGGCAGTTTTTGCAGTCTGAGCTCTATACCCATCTATCATATCAAAAATTCTATCAGCCCCTGTTGATATGACATTGCATTTTTGTATTTTAACAGCCTTGTTTGAAAGTATGTACAACCTACAGCTAAACTAACACAGTCATTGAGATTTCACCTGGTGTATTATATATTGCTCATGGTTTGGTAAAATGGCATAGGCTACCTTTTTTAATTAGCTTGGTGATGCGCATTTAGAAAAAGGTGATCCAATTCAGTTAAGGTACTTCCACCTCTTCCCGAAAGGAATTTAAAAAAATGTAACATGTCTTTGCAGTACACTTTTTCACCTAATGGAACTTTGACATTAAATTCTTCCTTCTCTATGTACAATTCCTACCTCAGGTAACAGAGACAAACTGAGCACGCTTTTCAAAGCCTGTTCATTTCCATTAGTTTTCTGATGTTGGATGTTTCCTAGATTGTACTTTATTTAACTCAAAATTTTATAACTTTCTTCTACCTGAGAGCAAACATTAATATTTCTTGGTCTGTGTGTACTTGAGAGTCTTACAGATTAGAGTACTTGCAATAATACAGTCAAAATGCATCCAGTCTGTTTTTGACACCTTCACTAAGTGTGTATACCAATACTTTCATGATTTTCAGGCTATATCATTTCAACATGTGAACTCAGCAGAATCTTCATCTTCCTGAAGGTAGTTTGGGACTACATGTTTATAACCGGTAGCTTTTAATTAAAGACTAAGCACCTCCTGAGTATTAGTTACGGTTCAGGTCCAGGTCTTTTTAGATTGGAAAACAGAAAAAGCTTGCTATCAATAGCTGTGAACAGTTTAAAAAGTGTCTTCTATCATTGCAGTATTTCCCTACCAAAAGCTTGCTCCACAGACAACATAAACTTCAAGTTCAAGCATCTTTAAAGAATGCCTGTGTTCTGGATTTCCTTCGTGCAAGAGCTTCCTGTTTTTTTCTTTCAATCTCTTCTTGAGAACATTTTCTATTTTTTTGTTCTACCACAGACACTGTAAAAAAAAAAATAAAAAATTAGAGCTTCAGGTTTGTTCAATATGTATTTTAACTTAGCAGTTTTCAGTGTTTGAAGATCTACAGTAGGAGCACACTATTCTGACATACTGGGCATCCAAGCTAAAAATGGCTCATCTATCCTGTCCCCAAGGCAGGAAGGGGGTAAGATGCATGACCTTTGTAGTGCTACTGATTACTACCTCCCAATGAAAACACTGGGATGCACACATTTGCTTCAAGGAAATTTTACTTGGCTGCCCTTCAAGTGAACCTTATGACATCAAGAGTCAACATAGGCAATGGCGATGGGTTAAGAAAATTAAGGTTATCATAGTGAAAAGGGCTCTACAATTTAGTGAGTTAGGCAGAGATATGGACATGGAGATGGTATAGACACAGGGGTCAGATACAGTACAGGTGTCACACAAATAAACATGATAGGTTGAAAAAAGGTCAAAAGTAGCAATAAAAATTGGCAAAGGAGACAAGAACATGATAGCTAAGCGTAGCATTTTATATGGTGTGTTACAGAACTATAAATTCCCATACTATAAAATCCTGACCTCACTGGAACCAACAGGAACACTCCCTGCACATATCAATAATTTTACAATTTTTATACACAAATTTCCAATTAATGTATTTTTAATAAGTATTCAAACTGAATAAATAAAGGGTAGCTTTCCTTCTCACAAAAGAAGTGTCCATGAAAAATTAAATAGCAGTTTTTGAAAGGATCACAACATCCATTTTTTTGTTAATGTCCTTTCCCTCAAAATTTAAGATGAGGAAAGTTGTTTATCTGCAAAGAAAATCTATGCTGTTTTTTTCATTCCTTTACCCCTAGAACATTCCACAGAATAACTAGTTATCTCCCCCTTTCCTTCTCCCTTATAATCCAAAACTGTTACTTTCCATTTACCTGCTTCTCTACTGGGGAAAAAACACATAAAATACTCATTCTTCAATAATCACTTGTTTTGCTGCTATTGCAACAGTGCTTCCTGAAAATGGAGGTTGGTATAGTATATACTCTTAAAGGCATGTTTTATCAGAATTAATATTGATTGAAAGTTTGCCAAGCTGTGAGATTAAGTGAAAATAAGACTGACTGGCACTTGACCAGTTCTACATTTCCCCAGTAAGTAACACTGAGCATGGAATATTACTGACAGTCACTTGGCAATAAAGAAGTGACTGACCTCTCCTCTGTTTAGACTAGTAACACAAGAATATTTCACTGGCAATTTCAGCCACAAAGCAAACAACAGTACAGGCTCAGCTCTGAAAAGCATCAAGTGATTTGAGGTTCCAAATTCCAGGTGTACAGCAATATAAAGAAACTGGCATTCCAGATCACCTGGTGCTTTTTTCCCTGTGCCATCATTAACTGGGGTTTTACTATGCATCAAAATAACAGTATATTTAAGTAACAGTTTAAGAAAATAGTATGCTAAGTGCTGCATCAGCCCATACTTGATCCTAGGGAATGTAAGTGTCTATGGAGAGAAGGTGTGAGATATTTAAAGAAGTGGAATGAAAACAGGTGTCCTTAACTACAAGAATTCAAGATATACATCAGGACAATTTTATTTTTGATAAAATAATCTCCAGATTCTCCTTAGAATATTTACTAACACCTTAACGGAATGGATGAATATTGAAACCTATTTTAATTTGCAATATAGTACAAATTTCTCTGCTATTCTGACTACAAAAAGGAAACAAATAGTAACAGTCTAACAGTGATACAACAAAGACAAATACCTGATGCAGTCTGTGCAAACGACTCTGAAAGGTGCCTCTTGAAAGGTGATTTCTTATTGTCAAGCTTGCTGTGTAAAGTCACATTCAACTGATTCTTGCTTCCTTCCAAATCCTTCAGAGTAATTCCAATGCCAGAATGATTCCCTGAATTTTCATATCCTACATGAAGACCACTCTGCGAATTGTTAATCTTTCGGAATTTAAACTTTGAAGGCACAAGTGAAGTTTTGTTACCAGAGCTGCTACTTGGAATCTTTCCTGCATTATACAAGAAATGGGGGCTGTCTAGTGCTTTGCTACTAAAAATATTTACTTCATTAACAGGACTTACTTGAGAACCCATCTCGCCTGTTGGCACAGAATTTGACCTGTACCATTTCCCTGAAACAGTCTTTGCAGTGTCTTCAGAAGTATCTTGGCGACAGTTTTTAGGCAGTGTGTATTTACACTCCACAGAGGGACCTGAGATCACAGTCTGAGGATTTGAGATGTTCTTACAGTTCACCACATGACCTGTTGTGGCCAGCCCATGCACTACCTTTGATGAATTCCTACAGGAGTCACTTAGTGAGAGAGCCTCCTGCTTTGCATTTGTTTTTTGTGCCAAGAGGAGATCAGGTAGTCCTTGTTTAGATGCTGGGAAACTGTTACCAGCATTTGATCTGGAATTAATACTGGCTCCTTGTATAGTTTTAGTTTTTTCATTTCCTTGTTTAACATCCTGGCTCTGTGTCTGCTTTTCTATATCATCACACACCTGATATAACAATTCATCATCTTCACAGTTTGCATCCCAAAGACTATCAGATTCACAAAACATATCTAGTATCTCATCAGAGAATTTTGGTTCATTCCAGTCATCAAATGACAGAGGACATTTCTTTGGTATTTCAACTTGATTTGAGTGACCTGTATTAGCTTGATTAACCACTTTGGTTAGATCATTAGATTTCATATTGGTAGGAACACTGGATGACTGACAGGAAATAGTATGAGTGTTACTCCCAGGTATTCCTGCCGGTTGTCTATGAGGATTAGATCTTGAAGAAAAAAGAGGAAGAGCATCACTTCTGGGCTTAGTAGATTCATTTCCATTCTTCACTTCAGATTGTATTGAAACAGGAACATAGGACAAATCACTATTTTGGGCACTTTTCCAAACAGTATTAATTTTATCTGGCTTAACATCACATTTGCCATGCAATGCCTTGGTCTCTGAGTTTTCTGTCTTACATGGCTTTTGTAAAGACAGAGATTTTACAACATTTTGTGTGTTTTTACTAGAATGTTTCAAAGGTGAATACTGCGAACTGTTAGATTTGTTTACAGAGCCCAAAAGAGTTACTGAATTGCTACTACTTCTTTGCTTTGTTCTGCCAGCATCACTGAAATCATGCCCAAATGGATTTGCAGGAATTTGTGGTGGCTCTTCAGTACTTATCAATTCAGGATTTTGGGTTATTTGCATCACAAAAGAGTCATCTGCCAAAAGATCTGTACCCCAGTCATCAAAGTCATCATTGCCTACTCCAGTAAACTTAGTGGAGGCCACCAATTGTGTCTTCAAATAAGGAGGATTTTTTTTTGTCAGGGTGTCAGTATCAGGTTTTGGTACAGTCCGGTCCACGCTTCCTTCTGCAAACAGAGTATCTTTTTGATATGCCCCTGAATTACCATGTTGTGTGCCTTCAGTTTTCTCAGGAAGGTGCTCGTCCTCCAAGGTGCTTTTAATTTTATGAAAACTATTATTTAAAGAAATATCTGACAGCCCTTGGCTCAACTGTCCACTGCACTTCTGGGTGGAGCTGTCAAAAAGAGCATGAAGGGCTACTTCAGCTTCAAGGTCTACCAACTTTTGACTGCTGGATTGACAGGGCTCTGCCACAGCGATGCCAGTACTCTGTCCAACTGGTTTCAAGGACACAGCAGTATCTGTTTCAGAATCTTCACCAAGGACTGATTTCTGGTTTTTCATATTTATTTCATCTTTAGAATTACTTGAAGGCTCTGAGGTGGTCTGGATGAAGTTGTGACCGAGCTTCTCCTGTTCCTGAACAGCATCTAACTCAACTAGATTTTTATCAAACTCCTTAGCCAATTTCATGAGTTCCTCTTCGGGATTTTTTATTTTAAGATCTCTGGATTAAAAAGAAAATACAGAAAATAAAGTCAGAGCTACTGAGAAAGTTTAGCCAAGTTCAATTACATGACCCTATGAGCTGTTCATTCTCTAGTTTAACAACTACAAAGGTATGACAAAATCCCACTCTTGCAACCCCTTGATGCAACCCCATTAAGAAGACATAACAAGCCCACAGTTAAAAGCATTCTATATGCTAATGTACAGGTACATGGTTCACTATACGTAAAAGACCACACAGCCTTTTGCATGAAAGCCCAGCTATGATGGGCAAGAAAAAACTGTAACCTACCTTGTACAACTTAATTTTTTCCTAGTTCGCGCTTTTACTACTCCAGGTGTACAGGGAATAGCATCCTCACCAATCCATGTTCCTAAAAGGGAATCTTCATTACAGGCGGTTTTTTCATCCTGGATGATTAGATTTATAATGCTTAGAAATTTGATTTCAGATAAAGATTGGACTAGAGACATATCTTACATGAGTTAAAAGTTGCTAAACTAAATAAACTGGATGAAACTTGTTGAAAGCCATAGATAGGAGCTAAAACAAGTTAAGTGGGATTACTGAAACATTGTCCACTGGTAGTTGTATCACTTTAATTACATCAATTTAAAGCAGGAACTTCAGTTAAAAGAACTGAATTTTATTTTGGTGCTCAAATCTAATACTCGACTTCAGATTGACTAATAATCTCAAATATTCATGTTACAAGCTGTGATCTAGTTTACTTCAGTATATTACTAAGGAGCTGGCTAAGAGGCCAGCAGAATAAACAGATTAGAGACCTTAAAATAAATTACATTCTGTATGCTTACAGAAAAAAATGCTGACTTCTTCCACTACAACTCATTTATACAAAGAGCCTTTAAACAGAATTTAGTGACATTTAGGAACTAAATGAAGTTGTTTCAGAGCTTCAAAGTTAGGCCTTGAATTTGAATTCTGAAATGAAAGAGATACAATATTGCAATGATAAATTGTTTAGAGGGGCAGAGGAATAGAATGTGGGAAATTACTGCATGTTAGCCAGCAAAAGTAATTTGAACTCTACTAACTACTAGGGTAGTTTTAAATAGGTTTCCTTAGTCCTTGTAATTTTAGTGTTTTTTTTAGAATTATTTTCGTTTAAGAAAAAAAGAACATAAACAGCACATAGTTGTAAACCCTGATATTATTCACATTTCTGGCAGAGCTGTAACTATTTAAAAGAAAGGCAGTGGCATCCCTTATCAATGATTTTCCAATTATTTTAGTAAAATTTCTCACAAGTATGCTACACAGTAAATATATTTTAAACAGCTCTGTCAAAAAAGCAAGCATGTTTTGCAAGCCAAATACTACAGATCTATGTAAGGAATTACAAGTTCTATTCTTGCCCTTAAAATGCAACAGCACTTTTATTTTCAATTTCTGGGCTGCAGACATCAGGTTCATGGCAAGAGGGAAAGGGCAGCGATATTGGGGTAAAAAGGAAAATTATTTAGAGTACTGAAGCAAGGTTACTATGTTTATATTATTGTAGAACAACCCTCATCCACGTCTTGTTCTTGCAAATCAGCAGTCAATCAAGACTGTCCAAAATGCTTAAAAACAACTGCCAAGTAACTCCAGTATATGAAGAAACTCTTATCTTTTACAGATCAGTGAGTAAGGATAAATAAACACAACAGCATTCCTAAGACCAAGGGCAATAATTTGTATTCTGAAAGCAAACCGTTCTATAATGGAACTGCTGCAAGTTTCTTCATGTGTCCTTTTTTATAGCATCTGTGGCCCACAGAGCAACCAGTTAATGCTATGCTTGCTATTTTAATTCAATCCAGTTTTACGAAATAGTTTTCTACATGCCCAACACTCAACATTAAACTACTGTAACTAAAACTGAGGCTAAGGCTAAAGCACTATTCTGTTTGATGATTGCACATGCAGAGCATTGTTTTAGAATGTAACAATTACCTGAGGAGCAATACGATTAACAATTTCTGAAATTTCTACTGCGCATCTACTGGTAGACTGATTGGTTCTTCCACTGCCTATGAAAACAAACAAACTTCTTAAAAATTTGAAATTTATTTAGTTTATGAAGTGCAGTACATCTCAAGTAATTCAAATAAACATGTAAACGTTGGAGCTTGATTCAGCAGTCTTATGGGTTTTTAATGAAAATAAAATCAAACAACCGTTACAAGAGAATGGAACCTTTTTCCAAGAAATCTTTCATAACTTTTACTAGACTCCCACTGCATGCCTCAAACAGGTATCCCGGAATCTGGATTTTGATATTACCTAGTCTGTGTGCAATCGGTGAATGAGAATCCCAAAAGATTTCTTGCTGTGTATCAGTGTCATTAATAGGAGAGCTGAAGGTAGGTATTCGGGATTTCCTACTCAATGATCTCTTTGGTGTCTTATGTAAACATGACTCTGTGTAAACAAAAGAGGATTCTTATTAAAAACCAACAAATAAAAGGCAAAAATCATTTAGAAGATAGAACAGGTCAAGGCAAAAGAAGATGCTTTAGGAACATCAGGAATAAAAATCAAGTTCACACTCACCAGCATTCCTTTACTCATAATAGGAATATTGTTCATAACTAGACATTTAATACAGGACTCTTAGCTTTGCCAGTTACATCACCACAGAGATAACAGAACACTACATGATTCTGACAGCTTTAGGCTCAGCATCTAATTGTAAGGATGTCAATCCTTACACTTGAGAGAATATTGACTTCAGCTTATATTAAGAGAAAAATTATGTATACCGGTATGAGAGAATATTTTGTATGCTTGCTTGCTTTCTGTTTTTCATCCAGACTCTGATCTGAACAACATTTTTAATGGGCATCCAAACTACTCTGCGTCCTAACCTACAATCATCTATACTTCCTCCCCTGGGCCTTTCCAGCTAGGACTGTTAAAAGCAGGAATATAGCTATTCAAAACCTGCTTGCAGCTGCCTCTGGTCAGTAAGTGAACTAAACACCCTATGTGAAGCTCAGCTAGTCTCCCCTGCCCTTTAGAAATGATGCTACAGATGTAAAAGCCTACAGAAACAATTTAAAGAATGCGATTACTATGTGAGGAGCATCTCAGAAGATGTTTTGCACTGAAGTGCCCAGCACGGCCAAATTTTATCTGCTCCTTGGTTAGTTCTCAGTATTTGCTGTGAGAATCACAGAATGGGTCAGGTTAAAAGTGACCACAGTGGGTCATCTTGACCAACCTCCCTGCTCAAGAAGGGCCAGCCCTGAGTATATGGCACAGGATTGTATCCAGATGGTTCTGGAATATCTCCAGTAAGGGAGATTCCACACCCTCTCATCTGGGTGATCTGTTCAATGTGTGGTCACCACACACTAAATTAGTTCTCCTTCACGTTCAGGTGGAACTTCCTGTGCATCAGTTTCTGCCTGTTTCTTGAGCTATTGCTTGGCACCACCGAGCAGAGCCTAGTCCATCCTCTTGACTACCTCCCTTTAGACATTTATATACATTGATAATGCGCGCTTTGTTTCTCTTCTCAAAGCTGAACAAGCCCAACTTCCTCAAGCCTTTCCTTTGTACAAGATACTCTCCAAACCACCGACCAACTTTGTAGCTCTCTGATGGACCTGTTCGAGGAGCTCCATGTCTCTCTTGTCCTGAGAAGCCCAGAATTGGTCACAGTATTCTAAATATGGCCTCACCAGGGCTGCACAGAGGGGCAGAACCCCTGCCTTGACCAGCCGGCAATGCTCTTCCTAACGCACACCGGGGGACCATCGGCCTGCTTGGCCCCCGGGACACACCGGCTCAACATGCTCTTGACAATAACAGCTCCTTCCCAGCACACGCGAGCGGGCCGAGCGGACATTTACACCGCGCCAGCCCTTCCTCACTGCTCGG
>VZRL01001923.1:344982-370158 GCA_013397895.1 Origma solitaria | reverse complement strand
TTTTCCCGGGCAGCTCGCGAGGCCGCCGCCGATTGGCCGCCGCCGCACGGCCTCGAGCGGCCATTGGCCCTGCGCCGCGTGGGCGGGCGGTCGGACGCGGCAGAGAACTGCGGCCCCGCCCCTGCCGGCCGTGAGGCGGTGCGGGGTCCTTCCGCCCGGCGCTGCCCCGCGGGTGCGGCGGTCAGGCGCTTCAGCGCCGCGGTTGAGGGGAGGGTAAAGCTCACAAGTGGGTAGAGGGGCAGAGGCCCCGGAGGGCCCTTGCTATCGGCTTGGCCTGAGGTGCCTCAGATCTGCCATTAGCAAATTCGGGGATGACACCCAGGTGGGGGAGTGGTGTTCTGCCGGAGGGCAGGAACGCTCTGCATAGGGATCGACAGACTGCATCGGTGGGCCAAGATGTAGAGTATGAGGTTCAGCAAGGCCAAGTGCTGGCCCCAACAGCCCCATTCAGGTGTAGAAGATGGGGGATGAGTGGCTGGAAATTGGCTCCAGCAAAAGGACCAGCAAAGTCCTCGTCAGCAGCAGCTGAACACGAGCCAGCGTGTGCCCAAGGTGGCAAAGCAGGCCACTGGCACCTGGCCTGTATCTGCAGTAGTGTGGCCGGCAGGACTAGGGAAGTCATTCTTCCCCTGTGCTTGGCACATGGTTAGGCTGCACCTCGACTGCTGTGTCAAGTTCTGGACCCCCCAATTCAGGAAGGGCAATGAGGTGTTGGAGCCAGTCCAGAGTAGGGCAGTGAACCTGGTGAAGGGTCTAGGAAACAATTCTAATGAGGAGCAGCTGAGGGAGGTGGGGGTGTTAAGCCTGCAGAAGGGAATGCTCAGGGGTGACCTTTTTTTTCTCTACAGCTCCCTGAAAGGAAATATCCAGATGGAAGTTGGACTCTTCTCTGAGGCAACCAGCAACAAGATGAGAGGAAATCACTTCAAGCTGCACCGGGGTGGTTTAGGTTGGACATCAGGAGGAATTTCGTCACAGGAAGAGTGATTAGACGTTAGACTGGGCTGCCCAGGGAATCACAGTCCCTGGAGATGTTTAAGGAAAGACGAATCATGGCACACAGTGCTGTGGTCTGGTTGACGTGGTGGTGTTTGGTCATAGGTTGGACTCAATGATCTCAGAGGTGTTTTCCAATCTCATTGAGTCTGTGATTCTTTGAAACCCAGGCAGGCACAAACCATTTTAGCCCAGTGAGGCAATTGATGGTGGCAAAGAGACACTTACAGAAGCTAAATTTGGTAGGAAAGAAATTAACATGAGGTTCCTGAGGGACTGTGGTATTACATCATTCTTTTAAGCAGTATAAATGCAATCACATGCATATGTTACATCACTAGATGGATATTTCCTCCCTGAGCATCTAAACAGAAACGTACAAATATATCTATTGGGCATATAGGGCCAAGCAGTGAACTACTCCTTGTCTTTTGCCTGGTTTTCATTTAATTGATTTGGGGTAATTTGGGATCATACTTAATTTGTAAGATGTAAGCAGTGAGTTTCAGTCTTGGATCAGGAGTAAGAAGTTTTGAAGTCACTAAAGAGTGATTCCCTGAGCCATGAAACCTTTTCTTTTCACCTGAGGCCTCAGGCGAACAATATGTTTTTTTACTTCTCCATTCTCATGAGTGTAATTAAAGACAACTTTTTAACAAGGAAAAAAGAATTAGGTGCTATGTATTAAATAGAGAAACTGTGTTATATACGTGTCAAATTTATAACAATCACAGAAAGTTGTGACATTTGAGTAATTAACTTGTTTATGCCAGACCTATAAAATATAAATCAGAGACAAGACTGAAAAAGTGGGTCAAGAATTAGGCTTCAAAATCCATCATAGACATCGGAACATTGCTACTGCCTTGTAATCATACCAGCGTGGGTAGATCTGTGCATCAGCACGAAGTGTGGTGAAGGTGTACATGACATTTTTGATTGCTGGTTTGCGATATGGTAATTAAACAACGGCTTACCTAGACTCTATGCAATAGGCACTCTGTAAGTTACCTGCTCCTTATTTCCCATTGCAATGGATACTGAGAAGAAACTTTTTACAATAGGGGTAGATACATCTTGAAGGAATGCAAAGCACTGAAGTTGACTCACTTACTAGAAAGTGCTACAAAATCTTGATGTCTCCTACTGCTTCCCAGTGACCTCTTAGCAGCTGGGTACTGCACAGTGGTCTGCTTTTATATTTCTCTCTGTTAACAAGCATGGTCTGAAATACTGTCATCAATAATTAAAATAAAGTAACATCTGTTGTATTCACTGAGTGTTGCAAATTTTGCAGTGCTGCCTTTGAGTTCTTCCTTTCTCTGAGCTCATTGTTTACTAACAGCATTCATAAAATGTGAATATTTACCACAGGTCTTTCACACATTGGTGAGGTTTTACGCATGCAGTTAAAGTGTTTTGGAGAAAACATAGAAGCTTGTTTAACATGTATTTCATTCTGCATGAGAGATCTTGTTTCATCAATTTAAGCCTATGTAAAGTTGTATTAACAAAAGTTGGCAAAAGAAAAAAAAAAAAGAAAAAAAAAAAGAAATCTGCCTGTACAGATAAAGTTCATGATGGGAAAAATTCCCACTTTCCTAATGAATAAAAGTGTGTGTATGTCATTGCAGCTTAAGTCCTCAACTCGGAGCTGGTACTGTTTATTAAGTTAAGGAATGCAGTGTTAGAAGCCTGTGATGTTGGAGGGTTTCTCAGTGGAGCTGTAGCCTCAAGGAGGAGGGAGTTTGCATTCCCTTGTTGTGGTACGAGCAGCTGGATCAACGGCTAATTGTGGTGAGGCTGTGTTCCAGGGACTTGCAGCAAACTCTTAGTGCTGCAGTTGTGAGTCCTACTTTCAAATCAAGAGGAATAAATAATGGAGGAGATTGAATGAGTAATAAAGTTAGTTCAGTTTTTAATAGTAGTGTATACTGCCTGAGAACTTTTCACTGTATTTCATGAGACAAAATCTAAAATAAACAAAATAAATGTGGAACATCTGAAAAGTTTCCAAAGAATTTCCTACTGGTGTAATGAAAACAATGAAAATAAGGTTGAAAAAGGCTCATTTTAAAAGTCCATTGAACACAGAGCTTTAAAGTGAGCATTTTTATCTTGGACAGAATATGTCTCATTAGTGAGTTTTTCAAAATACTTAATGTATTGCATCAATATAACTAACAGAGGGAAGTGACTTTCTGTAATAGTTCATCTTTCATTCTTGTTAGGGCTGGGAAAAAGAGAAAATCAATAATAGTGATTTCAATGAAAATATCAAGATTTGTGAGAGGATGGAAGTTATTATAAATAATGAAATTAATTTGACAAATACTGTTTTTTTCTAGTATGTTTTTAAATGCTCTGTTATATTTTCAAAGTGAGCTGTCTTGGGCTTTTTTGTTCCCAAACTACATTTTAATTTTGAAATTAATTTCTTTCTAACCACTGAAAAGGAAGAAAAACACACACACAAATAAATAATTCGTCTCCAATGATAACATGTGTCTATGCATTTAGCTCACCAGGTGAAGAGGCAGATTCTCCAAGCCATATTTTCCTTGGTTAATTTGTTTTCAGAAAATGGTGTGGGTACAAACTCAAACTCAGTACAATTATATGGTACTTTAAAACATGTTTCTTCTAAGGGAAGGAGCAGGTAAGTGCAGTGTGTGTACCCACATGTCTCGTTCTGTATTTCTGCAGAGAGTGGCTCAGCAATGCTCAGGGATTACAGAGGGACAGGGAGGGATGTAAGTGAGGGAATCTGATATCTTCTAGACAGCTTTGCCCCATGTTTGGCTTCACATCTGTCAAAAGGAGATAATAGTACTTACTGCAGTATGGATTGTCCTGGGGAAAACTATGGATACAGCAGTGAGGGGAGCTACATAAACAGGAGAGAATTTAGATGCTTAATGTAAGATGCATTTATAAATACAACCCTGTGGGCCCAACCAAAAATAAACTTAAGACACCTTTATAAATTTAACTATGAAAGTACAATATTTTCATGACAATTTTCCACCTTTTTTCATCCCAGAAATCCTGCTCATCCATATATTCTCTTAAGAAGCCTTGGAATATTTACTGAAATGGAGCACTATGTGATAACAGATAGTTTATACAAGTTAACAGGAAGAGATTTGTGTTTTGTTGCCATTTTTGGGACCTTAGGAAAAACTGAGAGAATATCTGAAAAGTTAACTTAATGGGCAATAATTTTTTCCATCCATAGGGGATCCACAGGCATCATGTGTGTATTTTTGCTTTTTTAAATAGCATTTTGATAGCACAGTTATAAAGCTTGTCCTTGGCTTGCCTTGAAATATCATACTGACTTCACTTATTACAGAATGCTACTTTAATTTTCCAAGGTGAAGTGCTCTCAGAACAGAAACTGGTGAGGAAAAAAATACGGCCAGAACAGTTACATATACCTTTATTTTTGAAGTGCTGTCCAGAAAGGTTTGCAGCAATTTTTGCTGATGCATAAATTGACCTAGACAGCAAATGATACATGACCTTAAAAAGATCTGAAGTAGCCTTGCTTGGGAATTTTTAGTAGAGAGTTATTAAATGTCAGAGTAATTTACACAAGCATAGCCTAGTTTATGCTTTTGCATTCTCTTTCCCTCTTTCTCTCCACCATGCCATCCATGAACCATAGGAGCTTTAAAAATATTTTACATATATCTCTTTCTTCTTTTTCCCTTCTTATCAAAGAGCTTCATCTTATTTTATTTATCACACTCAGAAAATCTCATCAAATGTGGGACTATAATGCAGCTCACAAAGATCTGATCCAAGAGAGCACTTAAGTACCTGCATAACTTCATTGAAATGACATTTTCCATTACTCATTAACTGGAATTTAAAGAAAGTTTTCCATTGCTTGGTGTCTGGGCATTTAGAGGAAATTGTCAACCAAAATGGCTGAACCATTTAGAAGAATTAGGTCAGATAATGAACAGACTACAAGTTGCAGAGGTCTGTAGAGAGCCCTGGATGTTCAGATCCATGGCAGAAATCTGGGGATAGCCGCTGGGAGTGCCTTCTAGGTATTTATTATAATGTAGGCTTAATTCCACAGCTGTTGTCCAGTGATCAGGGTGAACTGCATTCAGGAGAGGAATCATGGTTGTGCAAGACTGCGGAGACTTACACCTTAAACCTTAGCTGGGCCAGACAGCTTCAGTGCGTTGCTGCCTTGAGATGACTCCACAGCTTCTTGTGGAACAGGTGTCACCTGGGCACATCACTGCTGTGCTGGATCACACCAGGGAGGCTTGCACTGAGGAATGACCAGGAGGAGTCTTGAGGCAGTCACCGCCCATCCACTCAGTTATTTTCTGCATCTCTCCTCATGCCAAGGTGCTTTCAGATCTTCACTGTTTTTCACTCATGTTCATAATGTTGTTTGCAGTGGCATGGAGGATGTGCTCTCCTAGCTGAGATGCACCCTCTGCTACCTTATTGTTGATACATGAAGAGAAGATGTAAACAAGGACAGGATAAAAAACTGTTCATAGAAATTGCAGCAGCAAGATTTTCTTTCCTTTTGTTTTGTTTTGCTAAAATCTGTTGATCCTGCTGTATTACATCTCCATGCTATTAAGTAGTGAGAAATAAGTTTTCTGTTCTGCTGCCTTAGTTTCTGGATTTTTTTTATCCCTTATAGGAAAACAAGTTAGCTCTTTAAAGAACAGAAAAGAATAGGTTTCCAGCTTGTTTGGAAAGCCTGACAAATATTGATCTCCTATATATCCTGTAGATGATTTTTTCATCAGTGACAAAAACTGAGCTGTATTTGAGACCTTGACTTGCTAAAACTCTCACATGCTAGAGTGTAAATTAGTGAAGTATTTTGTCAGCTACCAAACACAAAGCAGTGGATGGTCAGAGAAAAGCTCTTTGATCAAAAATTCTGGAGAAGAAAATAGGCACTGCTTATTTATTTAAAGCAGGTTTAGCTTTTGATTGATACAGCATTTCCAGGAGAATGTTTAGCCCAAATAGCTTACTGAAAAATCAATGATCAAACTAGTAGGAAATTCTCCAAACACAGCCATTCTCTGTGTTTCTCCAATATACTCAGCAATTTCTGGATAGACTATTTTTGTGTCAAGGGTTTATAGCTTGCAATTGAAAAAAACAATTTCTGTTACCAAAGTGCCTTTTTTGGGGCTTTCATTTTATAAATTCTGCACATTATCCTTTGAGCCTGTATCCCATTAACTGCAAGCCACAGTTTACATGGAAATGCATAACAATGAAGTCTCCCTATTCCATGTGTGTGCATGACTCTCATTATGCAACATAAACTGCTGCGGGTTTTAATGTTGGAGTGATTAGAAGTTACCCTCTCCCAACAGCTGGTTTTTAATTGCTGCACAATGATTTGAAGTCTATGACCAGTTCCTCATGGTTCCACAGGTGCCCTAACTGCCATTATTAGTTGTTTTCAGTGACAAGACCCAGCTTGGTCTAGATATGGAGGTTTGACCTGGAATTATAGAGCCCTGGTCTCAGGAATGAAGCAAGAGAAAAAAATTATGTTTCTGATGCCTTGCTTGTTTTCTGGTGGAATAATTTCTTTCTCTGGAATGGTTGCTTCCCCAAGCATTCCTTGAGGAATGGCACCTTCCTCAAGCAGGAGTGAGTTCTGGGCCCAGTGTCCGTTCCAGCTTTATGTGCCATGGCTTAGTGGTCTGAATTCATACAGTGAGCAAACAAGTGCCCAGATAAGAATTAGACACCCTTTTGATTACTAATTTTTTCATTTATTTTCAGATGGCTTTTCCTTTTGTTGTGTTGTTCACACATAATGCCTCTGACTCTTCCTATGTCACACTACATCTTCGCAGTAATTTTGTGTGCTGTTCTGTCCCTCTGGATTTTACAGCAGTGGATCAGAAAGGAAGTGCAAGCCTTAGCAGAAATAATAAATCCACTGCAGGTCTTGAAGGTACTAATTTCTGCAAAACAAAATACTGCCTCAATTCTGTTACGGGCTAGAAGGGGTGATCAAAGTGAAATACATTCATTGCGGAATTGGTTTGCAAAGCCTGCTTCTAAACCATTACACACTTTTTCTAGATTTCTTTCTTCCCCCCACAAAAGTAAATAATGCAGTCGTGTCCCACCTGGCCTGTAGCACTGCACCCCATGCTGCTCTTGGGCAGTTCAAGGATTGTTCCCAAACGGGACTTGTCTCATGAGATGGACAGGGAAGCTATGTTTGCTTGGCAGAGGGGTCACTGGATAACACGAATCTGGCTAACGCATCGGAGATCTGTGAAAGGCTGCACGATGCAGTACTTGTGTGTTATGCAGGGAACCATCCACACAGGTGCTGCATTAGAGTGCTGGGAGTCATGGTCGACTCCCGGCTGCCAAATTGCCTGGAGTGCCCGGAAGTCTGTGGCATATTTCGTGTGACTCCAAACAGAAGGTTGGGGTAGTTGGCCTTTGCTGGAGTAATATGACATTTGAAAAAATATTTTAGGAACTGTCCTGTAATAGCAGGTATTTCTAATCTCTGCAATCTATCCAATTAGGTTCAACCATGCCCAATTCCTTGTCTGATTGCCTGAGCATTTCCGCTTACCCAGTGAGGTTTATTCAATAAGGTGTCCTATAATGCTATTTCCTTCCTTGAGAGTATGTGTTATCATACCCCACACAGACTTAAGAATCCCTCCACTTTTTTTCTTATTTTAACATCCTTTGTCTCCACAGTAAAGCCCTGTGCTTTAGTTAGGAGTCACTTAGCTGAGGAGAAACTAGGTGAGACTTTGTATCTTATTAGTTTTATTTGTAAGAACTTAGAAGATTCTTAAAAGACACAGCAAGTATAGAGCAAGCACAATATAGGTATAATCCCCATAAATTTAATACAAGCTGGTTAAATTGTGGATTCAAATAGTTAACAAGATTAGAAATAACAAGAAATAAATACAGTTGCACAGGCAGTTGACTCACTATTACTGCCATTTCCTTTTGGCTTTGGTCATGGAGATAACAAGGTAAGAAATAACTGTTTGTTTCCTTTTATTGATTGGTTTCATATATGAAATAAAGATTATTTTTTTGTCTCAAAAAAAGTCTTTTGTAAGTTAATATTATGTTAATTAGAATGGATGCCTTCCTGAGCCTTATTTTCTCGTTCATTTGATCTAATTATCTGATTAATTTTTAATTCCCTACTGAGAGATCTTTACCATATTGTGATTTATGTTTTACCTTTACATTTGGAAAACAATGGTATGCCTAAAATGACTTAAAAGTTTTGTAGTGAGCTATTTCTGCAAGGGATAATTGCAAATTATGATTTCTTCCTGCTTCCTAATTTTAGTGGAATCCACTTTGAGTTAGTACTCATTAATCAAAAAGGTTTACACAGTGTGTAGTAGGAAGGTGTTTCAGTTAGGGAAGCTTCATGTTAGAGGGTCTATGAGTTGGTGATCAAATGGAAATTAAATCTCTTGGCTCCTTATGCACTACAGTGAATGCTTCCCAACTTATAACATTTATTCTTTTTTTCTATAATAATGTTCTGAGATTCTTAGAATTAATGTATTAATAAGATTAGAAATATAAGTATAAAATTCTAATAAGGCCAAGTGTTGATTAAAACTTATTTTCTGGTGGCAGAAAATAAATCGCAGTTCTTGACAAGTTATTTCAAGTTATTCCCTGATTGTTTAACATTTGCACCTTATTTTTAGACTGAGTTAGCCTTGCTATAACTTCTAGCCCTTTGCTCTTGTTTCTTTGCCTGCTAGATTGAAGAGCCCTCTATTATCAAACTTTTGTGCCCTGTAGGCACTTGTAGCCTGTGATCAAATAATTCCTTAACTTTTGCTTTGATAAGTTAATTGATTGAGTGCCTTGAGTCTCTTGTAGTAAGACATGTTTCCTAATACTGTAATTATTCCCCTAGCTTCCTTGTAATCTATGGAATTTTTCATAGTCTTTCTTACAGCAACACCAGGAACACAGTGAAACAACTAGTCATTTCACTGATGCAAAAGAAGATAACACAGCGTTCCTATTCCTATTTAATATTGTTCATACATCTGATGAGTAGAGTAGCTTTTCGTTACTGCAGTACTCTAGAAATTCATAGTAATCTGGTCACTTGTCATGACCTGTGTTCCCAAAACCTTGCTTCCTCTTTAGGATCTCTTTTTTCCAGAGTTGATTCCTCTCTCATTAAATCTGTCTCATTATACTCATTCCTTGATCCATAGCCTTCCTGTTAGCTATAGTGAAGTACATAACATCTGATTACACTCACCTAACCAACTGTCTTCTCCATTATTTTCCATTTTCTAGTCATCTTCCCGTATTGTGAAAATGCAATTTTTTTCACAAAAGTGAAAGATAGTCTAGGAGGCAAGAGCCAATTCCAATACTAGTTCCTTGTTCCCCAGGCACATAATGTTGGGTTAGATGTATCTGCTACGTAGTTTTTATGTAGTTTATTATGCCGTTCTGATTCACTGTATCTCATTTTAGCGACCCAAAAATTAGCTTCTAATAATTGCTGGTTTTCTAAGCTCTTAATAGTCAATGGAGAGATGGAGACCTTCATAGAAAGATGTAGTGGACTTATCTGAAAAGCCATAAATCACTTGTCGACAATGCCTTTTTTTTCATAGACTATAATGGGAACATAGATAAGTTGAGATGGGCTGCCAAACTTTTAGACAGCTATAATTACTGTGGATGAATCCCATCTCTTATGCTTTTTAGCTTTTCAGTCAAAGTGTGGTGTGATGCAAAGCCAGTTCTCTTACAGACATCCATCAAGATGGTTGCCTTTAGCAGTCCCATTTGTAATCACATCAGAAAATGATATCAATTTAGCTTGGCAAAATCTGCTTTCCAGAAATCCATGTGTATCAGCTTTAATTAGATTATCCCTTTTAGTTGTCTATCAGGTTAGTTATCACTTATATGCCTCTTTTGCTTTTCTATCAGATACTTTTATCAAACCCCTACTTCTATACTTTAATATTGACACATATCCAAACTGTGAAAAATCTGTGGCTCTGATGTCTTAGCTTTTTTTTATTTGATTCCATCCCGTCTATATCAGATGGACTTTTCTCTGAGGTATTCCTTCAATCCTTGATCAGTCACCAGGAGGTCTCAGGATGACTTAGAGCTATTTCTGATTAGATGTCCTTTCCATGCAACCTGTCCCTATGGTTAAGACCTGCAACCTGCACAATGGAGGTTTGGGGTTGGGGTTATTTAATTTGGGTTTTTTGTTTTGGTTTGGTTTTGATTTTGTTTTTGTTTTTGTTTTTCCTTTTTTAAGGGCTTAAACTGAAACATATCATAAATATATTAGATTGTGTGTTTCTCTTTCCAAGCTTCCATGTTTTTAAACATTTTTGTTTTTAATATCTGAGGAAAAGTTACCACATATTTGGTTCTTCTTCATCTTCCTCATTGCTTTCTCTTTGTAGAATAGAGATGTCTGGAGGAAAACAGACAGACCAAGGTGTTCTTGGTCATCTCATGTGGTAAGAGATGATAAACAAATGGTCTTTTTAAAATTTAATATTGTGGCATGAGCAGAATGCTCTGGAATGAGGAATTTTGCCTTGAAGTTAAAAGAATGCTTGCAAAACAAAAGCAATAGGAGAAAATGTACACAGTGCTGTTTTCCTGATAAGGAGACTCTCCAAAACTCGAAACCCTACCTGACAGAAAAGAGATACTCTTGCAAGAGTATTCATTCAAGTCAATGTTATTTTGGAAACTACTGGTGGCAATTTAAGTACCAAAATGCTAATCTACCTGGTAGTAAAGTGATGAGCTGTGAAGGAAAGACATTGCCATTCTGTCCAGCCTGATCGCTCTGCCAGATTTTGAGCAGTGCCTCAAAGGACAGAGGGTCTTATATTTCATACTAGCTGCTCCTGTTCATCTGTTGGAGGGATGTGTTGCCATTGTAGAAGTGGATCCTCCCACAAGATGCATCAGGATTTCTTGTACTTTCTTGTGGCCTGCAATGTCAACAATTATAGGAATAATTTATTTTCTTTAAAGACAGATAAGAGAAATTGTTCAGTGATATGTCCTTCTTCCTGGGTAATCCAAGGACAGATTTTGCTGGGAGGGCACAGTTGTGTAATCTGACAATGATATTTCACACTGCCTAATTCTGAGCCTTCTGATAAGTATCAAGGATCCAATTAATGTCTCGTGCAACCACCCACTGTTGGAAGTTAATTTACCGCAGTTGGAGGTGTCTGGAATTTTCGTTCTTCTCTTTCCTTAGTCTTGTCACTTCCTTCATTTTTTGCTATTGTCTGCTATTTCTTCTGCATCAGAAGTAAAGGTAATAGTTTCGTAGGGGCCAGACTACCAAATAGGCCAGTTGGAGACTTTCAGTTCATTAAGGGTCTGAGGATGCTGGTTTTCTTAAAATTCTACGTTGCCAGACTAGTGTTATGTGAGATGTTTTGAGAGAATATTGCTTTTAAATGCAGTTTTGTAGTCCAAAACTAATATCTTGCAACATAACAAGTGCTTCACAGTACTACATAGTTACCACTCCAACATCTCCTACACCATCTTAAAAGAATATTTGCACTGAAGCCATTTCAGATCTTTGGGACAGATCACACTTAGGCTTACTGTAGGAGTTACCTAACCAGCAATGAGTTGCATTTCATCATGAAGGTATTTATGTGATTACTTCTTGGGAGGTGTTCATCCAAGTGTAAATTGCTCTGCCTCAGAACAGATTTTAGCTGGTACCGACAGCTTGGATGACTGGCACATTGTCATTTCCATAACACACCTAAAAGGAAGGTGCCAAAAAAACCTAAGTGCCATTGGTGCAGCGAAAAATTTCCAGTAAAAATTTGTCTCTAAGTATATTGGTTGGTTTCAGTTAATATCTGGGATAAAACAGCATTAAAAACTATTATTTTTTTTCACACTATTTGGGGAGGGGTGATCTCCATTCATGTCAAAGCAGTGCATGGTGATATTGTCATTGTAACACAAAATTCTGGGGTTTGTACTTGTTCTAGGGCATACTCATCCTCTTTCCAGATGTCCCTGAACTACCCCAGCTGTGCTAATGTCATGAAGACAGCTTATTTCTGTCCTAATCATTTTGTGAGAGGTTTTGTGGGGTAAAACTTCTGTGCTCTTGTGGGTATTTTGCCCTAGTTTCCCCAAGAATACAGGGGGTATGCAATCGCTCCATGTGCCAGATAGTCAGTGGTGTTCCTTTCTCTGTTGTCTGGTTACAACAAAATTTAATGTAAAAAAATTATTTCTGCAATTAAATTCCTACTAGCATTAGGAAAAGTGGTGGTTAAAAGAGCAGACAGACCCAATTTATTACCCCCATTCATCTGGGCAAGAGCATCGCTGTACTAGAGAGATGCTACATGTGCTCCAGAGTTCACACATAACTAAACACATCTCACATGCACTTTATTAGACAGAGTATAATCCAGACATGGGATGCAAATCAAAGTGAACCACACTTTGTGAGTTTACAGCTCAGGAAATGAAGAGAAGCTGCTTTCCTTCTGCTCACTTGGGCAGAAATCCTTTTGAAAAGAGCGCTGGTTCCAACCTCTGCTTTGGAAGTGTGCTGCGTGTGATTTCATCCCATTAACTGTGATGGTCACCAATCAGTTCTGTAAGTGATGATGTGATGTAATGGGGGAGAGGGTTGTTTCCAGTGTTATCAGTATAAATCTTCCTGGAACACTTGACCAAGAACACACATGCTTTGCAATTATGTCAGTTTAAAGAAACCAGCTATTTCCCCAGAGCACTGTAGAATGTTTTGGGTTTTTTTTTTTTTTTCCTTTTTTTTTTTTTTTCTGGCAAGAGATGTGAAGAATTTGCAATTTCTATATATTATAATAATTTTTAGTGCTGGAATGGTTCACATCCAGGTTTTAAAAACAGCAGGCATGTAGCCCACAGTTTTGTTTGTTTCATTTATTTAGCATGGCATGGCTAGGTCCTGGAACTAGCTTATATGAGGTCATTACCCTATTGATTAAATAGTGTGATGAAAAGGGCATGATAATACACTGCTGGGAGATTATTGCCAGACACTTTGCAAACAAAGCTGCTGAAAGGAGGGCAGTTGTGAGACCTTCAGTGTGGTGTGTAATTAGCAAGCGAGCAGGAATTAAAATAAAGGATACATGGCGTGATATAGTGATTATGTGCAGATAAATAATGTTTTGAATACTCCCTTTTGGTAACTCTAATGAGAATACATCTTAGTACAGGAAATGTCTGCTGGGACTACACTATCCAGAATCCTTAAACAAGCAGTGCAGTAAGCTGTCCCCGACAGTGGAAAAAAAGCATGGATGCAATGCTGCAGATCTGCCTCTTTCTTCAAACCTTTCTTTCTGTGTCTTTCTTTCCTTCCAAAAATCTCATACTGATAGAAGGAGTGTAAGAAAAAAAACCCAGTACATCTCTGTTTTTTCTTTGGGTTGGAGTACCGTTTCTTTTAAAAAATCCAAACAATCTTTTAGGGATCAAGTGGATTTGAACAAGCTACTTTTTGAGTGGGAAACATCAGCCACTACAACCTGAAAGAGTTGTCTAAACCTGGGATGTACAGGCAGTACCAAACTTGTGATTCTTGCACTCAGCCTAGCCTCCCCTCTGTCCCTCTGAGGACCACAAATACTTACATGTCCCTGAAATAAATCAGGGCATTTGATTTATTCTGTGGTGTATGTTTCACCTTGGCAACCCTTTCAGGCCTACAAACCCCAACAGATCAGAGGCTTTTCAGGCAGCATCTCCATTGCCTAAAGGGGAATTAAATGGAAATTTTTAGAATATGACATGGACCAACTGTAGTGAGAGAAGGAGGGATAGACATTGACAGACATCTTGCTGGCCATTTCTTTGCACAGTTTCAAGATCCTTCCAGTCATTAAATTCATCACAAGACAATTTCCTAAATATTATTAGTAGTACAATTCTTCAGAGCCATTATCTGTGATGTTATAGATCCAGGAGGGGTAGCTCCTCTCTTAGCATCTGTCAAAAATCTCAAGCTGCATGTTGAATAGACAAAGTTAAATCGCCACAACAGCAGTAACAGTGGGAGAGAAGAGGGTACCAGGGAAAAAAAATAGGGAAGAGAGAAGAGAGGAAAAGAGAAAAACACTGCTGTTGTGGGGGAAAGCATCTACTCAATGGAGAAGGATGAAGCAGCCATGATGAGGGCAAAGTAAATGGGAAATACTCTGTCTGGCTCTATTAACCTTAATTTTAATTCCTCTTTTCCATTTTTCAGCTTAAGTAAGCAAGCATATAGCCATGTTTATATAATAGCTGGAGTAATGAAGATGGAATATACCAATTTGGGGCTAATTCTTGCCCTCAGGAGAACGCAGGCATTGCAGCTGTGGCCAGCCCTTACCAAAAAGGAGTGGTGAGGGTAGCTCCTTCATCCTCACTACGGACAACCATAGTCTAGCCCTTAAAATACATAGATGAGGTTAATTTTTCCATCTGTAGAGTCTGTTTAGCAGCTCTCAGCACTGGTTCAGTTGTGCTCCACTGAAGCTAATGAAGTAGTTTCCTTGGGAACAGTTGGACCCCAAAAGCCCATTTATAGCCTTTTTCAGATCCTGGAGTTTGTGTCTTGGGACTATTTTTTGTTCTCTTCCTATTTGATATCTTCACCTTCGCAGGGTTTTCCTCAACTTTATCACAATGCTGTTACATACTTACAGCCATAATATCCCTTGATTTTGGGGCGTGGGAGAAACATGCAGTGTGCCACATTTGACCACATCCTCTGAAACTGAGGTTGTGGTTGAGCTAATTATTTTCACGGCTGGAAGAGAACAGGCAATGCTGCCTAAAGAGTGGGAAGATATGTGTCTGTGTGAGCCTGTGTTTGTGTGGTTATACCATCTGGGAAGAGCAGAGGCAGATATACTTCCCCTTGGCTTTTTTTAATGTGCAAGTCCTCAGTAAAGTTGCAAACGGTGAAGTCTCATTCCTCTGCCTGAAGTCCTGCATTTGTCTGAGGATTGGAGTGCTGGGGACTGCATCTTGCTGCAGAAACCCTGCCCTCTGGAATTCCTGTTCTGCCATTCCCCAACTGACGCCCTTTGCTTCTGTGGGCAGGGGGGAAGTTGCCCTTCCTCTGCATTGCTTGTTTTTGTTACACAAGCAGTATGAGGTACCCTTTATTTATAATCTGAACGTTAGGGAAGTTGGGCCAATCTGGTGCTTCCAGCTGGCTGAACGCTTCCTAGAGCTTTGGATGCCAGATATAACGTAATTTATTGTGGAAAACAGTAGGGATAATACACTTCTCACTATCAAAGGTTAACGTAGAATATCAGCAGCTCTTCAGCAAGGATACATGTATCATTGGATAGTCTGTGATTATGTGTCTCTTATTAAAATAGAAAAACAAATTGCTTTCCCTTTTGATGCTGCTGTTCAACCCTTTCTCTTTTCCCTCCTTCCCACTGGTTATTTTAACTCCTTCATGGCATTTTGCAGTTTTCACATGTTTCCTCAGGGAGAAAAAATCAATTGTACTTTGTTTGGCATGAAAATGAGCAAAATAAAGGAGGTGTTTTGGGTTTTTTTGTCTTTGTTTTAACTAAAACATCCATTTCTGTGCCAAGACAGAGCAAAACTGCTGAGTTAGCCAAGGCTATAAATTGAACTGGTCCTTTTACATTTAGAAAATATTAAAGCATCCTTCTGGCACTGAGCTGGCGCCCGTTGCTGGATCAAGTGCTACTTCTAACGGGAAATCTGGAAAATACATTATCACTCCCGTGCTGTCATTACCAGACGGTGAAACTGAACTATAGCATTCACGAAAGTGAGACTGGGAAGACCAGAGGAAAATTGCACAGTTCAAGCAAGGGAAAGGAAGCTTCAGACAAAAAATTTGGAGACACATTAACAGTTTGTGAAGGTACCCAGCATAAAGGCAAGTGGCTGCTTTTAAAGGAGGTGTGTGAGGTAAAGCATCCCATTATTCTCCAGGTTCAGAGATAAACTGGTGTAGACTTTCCTAATGGGCTCATTTAATCAATCGTAGAAGATCTGAAACCTGCCAAGCCAAGATTGAGTCAGTCTGGAATCTAATGAGGTTCATCCTGCGCTGAGGAAAACCCCAAAGAGGTGTTTTTCTGGCAACTTTTTTCTTCCCACTAGAGTAAGTTCCCTCTCAGGGATTCTTCTGCTTAAGAGATATTTTTTTAATCATCAGAAATGCACACTGAACTGCACTGATAATTCAACTAAAATATAATGGAAATATATAGAAGAGTAAGTTAATAAATACTGTCATTATTTAAGACATAAACTTATTACTTACTCTGGGTGTTGCCAGGTCAGTAGGCAGGGCAGTGGCTTTCTTTCTGCAAAGCCCTTCTGCATTCACCAGCTCTTTTGTCATTAGAGCCGTAAGGAAGACTTAGGTGAACATTTTGTTATAGTTCACAGTCTGGGCTGCATCTGACTTCCATTTCATGGGATAAAAAAATGACAAATAATACGTAAATTCAGTTTGGTTTGCTTCTCCTTTTCAAAGTTCTCTAGAGACCTGAAATAATCTTCCTGACACCCATGCATGGTAAGCGTAGCTATCGAGTTTTGCAGATATGGAAACTGAGGCACGGAGAGGTTAAATAGTGTCATTGAAAATATAGGTGCCTAAAATGAAGCAACTTGAGTCCATGATCCAGATAGCAGAAGCTCCAAGCTCCTGATTTCACTAGAAAACAAGGATGCTGGGGATATCTGCGCAGCAGGCCCTGAATGGACGTGCTGGAATCTGCTGCATGGCAAGTGTCCCCCAGGTATGGTTCCCCAGCTTGTGGTCAGACCACTAGGCTAGAGCGAGTGATTGTCAGGGTCTGCATGCTGTTCCTAACCCCATTTAGGATTTGGGAATCTGGCATTTTTACTGATTTATCTCCCAACTTACCTGCTCTTAGTCAAGTCTCTTAATTCTATACCTGAATTTTTTTGTGTGTGTAAGGTGTCTCCTTACAGGTGTGATCAACTTCATAAGAAAATCTCTATAGCAACATAAAATATATTTTTGCTTTTGTTTCCTGGGATAGGCTTTCCTCTGAGAATTACTCACCAAGCCACATATTTGCTTTGCTCAGCACTATTCTAGTCGAAATATTTCTTGTTTATTTAGTCTTATGCACTAGTCTGACATTCCCTTGTTGCTACAACACATTTGAGTAAGAGATTGAAGCAGCTGGGGAATCCAAGATTATGCCCAGAAGTTAAAAACAAACACTGATTTTTACTGTGGTTTTTGGGGGGCTCTGGTTGGAGCATCAGCATGTTGGATTTTTCAGCGTGTCCTGAGCCCTGACTATGTGTAGAGCTGGGATTGTTCTTCTTGTCTGAAGGCAGAAGCCCCTGTAGCTCACAACAAACATCCCCAAATTGGGGCTCCCAAGGAGCAGATGTACCTTTGAAACACTGGTTATTTTTACTGAGCACTTATTAGTTTGATTAATACAATTTCTGGCAATTCATAGTATCAGTAAGTTAAACTGTATTGAGCTACTGTTTCACAATTCTTCAAAAATCATCTATTCCCTATGTTACAGCAGAAAAGAATATTTCCTCCCTTCTCCCTACAAGCTGTTTTCAAAGAGGTTTCAAAAGTCATTCAGATAATGAGACTTTAGTGCTGTGAAATTTTATCAAAGGGCACTCTTTCCCTGGACTCAGATATTAACCTATTTTGCCAATCAGATAAAACTTCCCAAGCTTTTTTTCTAGCAGTATCAGTGGCTAACTTGATCTTATTGCACTGTAAGGGATTTTGTGCTACAAATCATTTTTCATAGAATCTCTTTGTTATGTTGGGTGAACTCTGGAAAGATTATTTGTAAGAACATTTCCAGGAATGTTACAGCACAGTGTAGTCTCCAATGAAAAGAAAATTACTAAAAAGGATTTCTTTTAGATTAATAAAAGAGAGAATGTATAATGAAAAGGACTGATCAGGAACTATTTAAGTATATTATAAGGCATTGGAAGTACCCATTAAGGAGAATAATATCTGTATACCAACCCCCTCTCCATTTTAAATTGTATATATTATTTTAGCTGTTAGGAATCCTTCCTTCCACCTTGTGAAAACTGACAATTTTTACTTACTGCCTGAAGCTAAATACTGCAGTGCCTCAAAATGGAAGATGAAACAGGCCAACAGGTTTTCTTTGTCTTTTGAAAAAAATGGAGTGTCATTTCTTCTCCCTCCCCTCGTGTGTTCCTCCCCCCGCTACACCCCTACTGGTATTAGCAGCTTTTCCTCCAAAAAAGCACTAGATGGTGCCCCTTTTCTTTGAGAGTGACAGAGCTGGATTCCCAAGGCACACGCTGCCCTGTCGGGAAGAGCATCGGACACAAAAACTTGTAATGTCTCCTTGTCCCTTAATATGATTATGAGTGCAAGATAAGTGTCTTTTGTGTCTTTCAAGTCTTCAAACCCGAACTAGATCCATCTTTAGGAGACCCTCTTGTTTCTGTTGGAAAATGAGTCATGACTTAAAGATTCATGAGCAGTAAAATAATTTTTTAAAAAGTGATTTTAAATCAAAAAGGAGAAAGAGCAGGGTATGTACCTTCCTCCCTGTTTTCAGTAGCTCAGCATTGCGACATCAGAGAACATTTGCGTTCTTTGCTGAAAACTTTTCAAGTCGATGATCTTCAATTAGATGTTAGCTGGGCAGTCTGACTGATATTATTCCGTTAATTTTATTATGAACCTTAGCCTTTAACTGACTGAGCAGCTGTTTGTAAACAGAATTAATATTACATTTCAATACTTATCTTTCAAATAAAGTGCCAAACAGGGAATCTGGCCTAGCCTTGTGTTCTGCACGTTCTGTCAACTTACTCTATATCTTTATTTTAAAAAAAAGTTATTAGTTATGATTATCAGATTGTTGTCTAGCCTTTGAACTTGGAATGAATAATTGGCTAAAAGGATATTACCTACCTGCATCTCTATTTCTTTCTGCATTGAAATAATGTCATCTTTGTATTTAAGCAGTCATTATATTCTAGATCCTTAACAGAAGAAAATTATATAATGACATAGAAAAAAATTAAAAATCAACTATAAATAAGGTATTTGTTTGCTAAGAAGGAAAGTTGAAGCAGATATATAACCCCTCATTGTGAGAACCCTAAAATTTAGCAGAAAAAAAGCCACTTCCTTTAATCTGTTTATTTATGCATTTGAAATGGCATAAAAATAATCATTCTTTGAAGTGACCCAAGATAAATTAGTCCAGGTTTGTAATTTCTTACTATTTTTGTAAATGGTCCTTAGAAAATTAGGTCCATTGGCATCTGGGAACAAAAATTCAACTGGGAAAAGAAGCTCTAATATGAAACAGAAAGAATTATTCCCATGCTCTGGCTGCCCTGTCATATGTCATGACATGTGGCAGGTTGACTGCTCATTAATTCTATTTATATCAGTATGATAATACACCCCACTGAGTACACATGTGTTAAAATATTCATAAATTATGTTTAGTGCAAGCAGAAATACATTACATGCCAAAAGAAGACTATTATTTAAAGACAAAACTGGTAAACAGTCAAACATGCAAAAGTCTTTTTAATGTTAGTCCAGTACGTTGTGTATCATCAAACTCACATTGAATTGCCTTTACTTGCAGACTCTGTCTCCAGCAATGCAATATCCAATGCACCTTTGTATTTTTTAAGAACTTGCAAAAGAAGCAGCTTTTACTGAAAGTAATTGGAATTTCAGCAATTACTGTAAATGTCATATCATCTCAAAGCACTAACTATAACAATTTGAAATATTTAAAATGAAGCTTTACTTTGACCTGCACATATTTCAAGGTACTTTTACACAGCTTAAAGCTCTACTCGAAATATTAAAAAATTCAAATGTGAAGTATTTTTGAAGGGAAATGCAGTTTAGCCCCCAAAATTGTTAATAGTAAATTTTAAGCAAAAATTAGCCAAAGATAGTTAATCATCCTTGCTCAGGATATATTATGTTACATATCTAAATCTATATATCTACATATATATATATATTTCTTAAACTTTTAAAATGCCTATTAAAACAGTAAAATGAAAAGTATTTTTTACAGGTAGTTAATTTTGCATAGAATGTGAAAGTAATCTCAGGATATGAAACCAGATATATCTGTGTCTTAAAATTAGTTTTTTCACCATCAAAATGCTCTTCTATGTGCAATCGGTTTTGAATTTTTCCTAGCATTTGGATTAGAATTATTAGAATATTTAGAGGTGCTTTTTTCTGGCAAGAAATCATTATGAATTATGTTGATTTCCTGTATTTAAAAATACCTTTGAAATCATGTTTTAAATTTAAAAATGCATTTCAGAACTTCAGAAATTATCACAAATTATTGTGGACTAATGGCACAGGTGTTAAAATCCCTGCAAGTTTGAAAATTACTAACAGAAGGTAAGAAATGGTACACATTTATTTGCAGTTATTGAGATAACAGTTCTACTAAGTAAGCACAAACCAAGCTGGTTTTGATATCCTGTCAGTGCTTCACATTTGGAAAACAATTTCAAAACTTTTTAAAGTATCAAATGTTTTAATGGGGGCAGAGAGAAGGGAGGAGTGGGTTACTTCATGGTGAAATTTTGAGAAGATACACGATGAGATTTGGAATTTATATATACTGCAAAAGGCAGATAGTTACCCTGTTTCTGCTCAGCTTTAAGGGAGCTGAGCAGGGGCAGGATGAAGTGACTGACTCTAAAGCATATATAACTTTAATCACAAAATCATGCTAATGTTTCTCGCAGCAGTGAAGCATATTGACTTCTGATAAAAGACTAAGAGGGGCACATGAGCGCGATGTTACAAAGTCATCTCTTCAGCACATTTGGTAGCAAAGATGGTTTGCCCAGGTGTTTGTAGGCAAAAATGCCACCCCTTGACATTGGCTGCATTGCCAAACTCACCAGCCCAGTTGACTGTTGCCCCGCTATAACAGGTGGCTCAATTTTAACCATCGGTGAAATGGTTAGAAGGGGTTGGGAATTTTCTCTTTCTTTGATTGAAAAGGCTGGTTTGAGGAAACTGAAACTTTTTTTTTTTTTTGGAAGGCAGGTATCAATTTCAAAGAAACTTTCATCAGAAGAGATTTGTCAGCCGTCAGATGGAATTTCTGGTCGAGACCAGAAGGAGATGGCAAGGTTGGGGTATCAAGTGGCGCCGCGATCAGTCAGGGCACTCACCTGGAATGTGGAAAATCAAGGTTCAGGCCTGGGGACTTGAACGTGAGGTTTACAAAGTGAGTGCCCTGAACGAGGCTTTTGAGTTGTTTGCTTGCTCTGCATTTAACTGTTTATGCAAAGTGGAGCCCTGCTAGCTAGCAGGAGATCTTGAGACCTGATGTGTCCCTGATGTGTTGGACTAGCCTAAGACCTGAGGCAGACTGTGAAAAACAGGAGAGAGTGGCAAAGCAGGCAGCACGGAGTGCTTTACTTACCCACCTTTTAAATACTGTCTGCTCATCTCTCATTCTTGTGTATAAAATTCAAAAAGTCTTGGTCCTGGTGAGGAATGGGAACATTTCTGAAATCTCACAATAGCTTTGCAAAGTGTGGAACCTGCTTCTCCCATCAAATTGCAAAAATCCACTGAATTCCTGGGAGCAAACTGTGACTCATGTAAAATGATTTGTTAATTGCTAGAGAATTTACTGGGATGGAAGGTTCATTGTAAGTATAAAAATTGCAGTCTCTTAATAAGACAGCTTTTAAAAATAAAACACTTTCTGAATTTTAAGAAACTTTGTAATAATATAAACAAGGCTTTTAATCTTGGTAATGTTAGTAGCAAATTATATACAGCATCTAATTTTATCAGACGATAACAGTTGTAGTTTTTATCTTCAAAAACAGGTTGTGAGTGCTAGAGGGGAATAACTCTTCATGGCAAAAGCTAAGTTAATTTTGTGTTGTCTTATGTTGCTGGCAGAGAAGCCTTTCTTTATTTAGTTCATCTCTTTTTTCCGTTGTTTTTTTTTTTCCTAAAAAAAGGAATCATTTCACGCAGCAGTTTATTTAAATACAGAAAAAAAATCACATTAGAAAGATGTCTCATTATAAGCTTTCTGAAAGTTTGCTATGCACTTTCATGTAAAACTTGGCCTCAGTACAGAACTGCTGTACAATCATTTTCATCTGAGATTTGAACATATTGGATGAACTAGAGCAGTTCTTTCTTCTATCCTGTCATTTTTTTCCCTTGGAAATGATGAGCATATGGCAACCACCCTTACTGGATTCTCAAACAACAGGAGGGACCTTATTTCGATTCCTACATCCTGTCATCAGTGAATCCCATGATATTTTGTTCTTGCAAGGCTAAAGATGTGATTCGCATTTGCCATAAGGACAGAGCTTAATGTGATGCCATTTTACCACAGGAGCCCTCAATCAGTTAATTAAACATGATATAAATCACTACATGTATTTGTAAAGTAAGATTAATATGGCAAAGTCAGAGTAATGAGGAATCCTCACCATTGTCTGAGTGTGAATCACTGATACGAAGATTACCCTTTTTGAAACTGGATATCTTTGAGTGGGTTTTGTTGGCTTAATCCCTCAGACTGCTTTGTGCAACTTGAAACCCAGAGCTGTCATCTTTAGCCAAAATTTCAGCCATAACTTCCTCAGCTTTCACCCAATCATTTAAATCAGCATTCATAATACTTAAAAAGATCAAGCCTTTCAGCATAGCACAAGGCTTCTTCATACCAGCTGGGACATTGGCAGCATGTTAAATAAATATTTTGTTTCATTTCATCATGGAGAGTCTTCTTTTGGGTTTTTTTTTTCAGGGGATTTTTTTTCAGGGTATCCACACCAGCACATTCCACTACTATGGTCACTTAGGTTTACAGCCTTAATAAAAGGATTTTTTTTTTTTCCTTGAAGTGCTGTGGAGCCTTGTTAAACTAGAGCAGTTACAGACATACAAGATAGGTGCTCTAGAAAGATCAAAGCCCCCTAAAGACAGCTCTGTAAGGTTCTGGAGCTCTATTTGAGCTCTCAGTTTACAAAGTAGACATGTATAAAACCACACTTAAAAAGATCCTGTGTTCAAGTAATGCTAAAATCCTGATATTATTTAATATGGAATCCACTTTAGTCACTCATTTTTGACATCAAACTTTGAACCACTCTGAAGGAAGTCTCCTGCTCGATGGGCATGCTGTGGCACTTCATGCATCCTGTGGAATGGTGTCTTGCATGGAGCACTATCCTTTTGTTACAGAGCACCAGTTCTGTACTTTGCTGTTTTAAAGCACCAGACAGAGCCTGTGTATAGTAGGCAGCCTTGACCCTTCGTATTTCAGTTAGGAATGTGTAGGAGAGGAAAGAAAAAGGGAAGAAATGATGCTGTCCTGGTTCTTGAACTGAATTCTGTGTTCATCAGGGCAGTGGAGACAGGGGTCGGGGAAGAGGCAGATCCAATGAACAGAAAAGGCACCTCCTCAAACAGAACCCTCTGCTAGAGATCTTGCAGTGTCTGAAAAGAGTCTCAGAAGCCTTATGCTATCAAAGGAGCTGGCAAGAGGATAAGATACAGTCGGGATTCTTAAGTGCTTTCCAGACTTCATAGACTTTACTCAGAAGATGCTTCCATCAGCTTGAGACAGATCTTGATAGCGCCGCTCTGGGTGAACAGCACAAGTGGTACTGGTTTAAAATGTTGGAGAGTGTCCCAGCTGGGATTGGGATGTCTGGGGAGTAATTCAGTGACAAAGAATTAAACTTCCATCTCCCAGCCCGCAGGAGAATATGCTGCCATTGCACCATCTGCTCCTTCACCAGAAAAAGGAGAAAAGGGAGGAAAGATATGGGTGCTTTGTGCTTCTCCCAGTGTAGTTGAGATGCTGAATGTCAGAGATCGTATGCAGAGAGTGCAGAAGTGACTCCAAAAGCTGAAGGGGAAGGAGAGGTACTGGGTGCTGATCCCTTTTCCCCACGTTACCAGCAGACAATTGTCTGAGCAGTGCGTGCTGCATACTCACAGACTCTGGGATGTGCAGTTGGTGGAATCCTTGTACTTTCAGAATTTGGTGATTTGTGTGGGGGCCTTTCAAGTTGCTATTCCCTGTTCTGGAGCCTCTGTTTATTTTTCATTGATGCTGTGCTTAAGGGCTTGACTGTGAGCCCTAAGCCAGAGTTTAGGAGCACACAGAGCCAAGCCCTAAGGTGAGGGGCTTGTGTGGCTGTTAAAAAAGACCCTCTGGCTGACTTTTTTTGTCTGTCCTGATGGCCTTCAGAAGACCAGTAGATCCTGTGCAGCTGGAAGCACGGTCATTGCTGCTGGAGTTTTGAAAGGTCTGTATTTGCAAATGCATGAATGATGAAAGTAAAAAGCGAAACAGGAGAATCCCTGTTGTATTCATAACTTTTCTAAGCTGCAGGTGCATAAACATAAACACTTGAGATGTGATGATCTCCTTTCTGTGCTCTTCATTAAGTTAAAACAGTGTAAATTGAAACTGAAGTGAAAAACTATTAGAGAATTGAGAGTTTCATTTCTGCTACTGTTTTCTCTCATTCATGTTCTTTTAAGTTCACAGATTCAGAAGATTTGAATTTGATGCAGCAATTAATAAACATCATTGTGATACTGATTTGTGGATAGCTATTTGAGATTTAACTTAAAACTGTGCATGTTACCTTACAATACCTTGAAAAATGGCCTGTTTTAAGAAATTCACTCTTCTATGATCACTGTCAATACAATTTCCATAATAAAGGTTGTTATTGTACCAAAATGGGTATACTGAAAGGCTGTCAGAAAAAAGATGTGCTTTCTTTTGAAGTCTTACAAGTATTACTGTGTCTGTTATGATGCAGGATTTTTGTCATAAATGGGTTAGTTACATAGAATGACTAAAAAGAAAATAACAGAAATAAATAAGATGAGCTAACCTTAGGAAGAAGACTTTGTAATGTGTGAGAAAAGCCTCTGGAGCTGGGTTATATCTGTGGATATGAGCATTTGTTTGACCACTGATGAGTGTTGCCACTGTTCTCAGGGGCTGCAGGGTTTTACCTCCTCTCCTCTCCTCTCCTCTCCTCTCC
>VZRL01001923.1:224478-344936 GCA_013397895.1 Origma solitaria | reverse complement strand
CCTCTCCTCTCCTCTCCTCTCCTCGGCATTTGCTGTTTCTGTCCACTCAAATGTCCTATAGCAGCATGAAACTCTCCTGTGTTTTTTACAATTTTCTGTTTAGAGTTGCTTCTTTCTCTACTCTTGAAATCCATCACTTTCATAAAACTCCAGTAACAGCTGCATTTACTTACTGTGTGGCTTGCTTTTATGGCTGTTCCAAACCGATATTGCGTTTTACAAAACCTGCAACATACAGTCCCGTGTTCATTCTTGTTCTTATTTTTGCCCTGTGGGTGATATTGCTTGCTTATCCAGTGCTGTCAGACCCTGAATAGCTTTGCTTTATTTATTCCTTTCTTACATTGTTGTGTTTTGTCTGATATCTAACCTAAAATTCCTTGTCATTTATGATGAAAACTTGCAAAATGCAAACAGTTTACTGAGAGGATTAGAGTTGATGTGAAGGATTAATGCACTGCTAAGGAATCTCCCTGCAAGATATTTGGATCAAATCCAGCGTGCACAAGTTACCACAAGTTGTAGTGGGCAGACAGAATGTGCATTTTCATCGGTTTGAGGTACTTTGGTGCATAATCACTCAAATATTTAGAAGGTTCGGTTTTAGCGAGGTTTGTATGGTTTTGGGGTTGAAGCACTACAGTGCTTTATTTCAGGGTGTTAATCCAAGTGAATTTTAGAATTGGTGCCTGAGCATCAAGGGAAAGACACTTGGAGCTGATAAGAAGTTAATAGTTGAAGTAGGAATACCTGTGTGCGTATCCAGCCAGGAAGGCAAAACAATGCCACAGGACTTTTGTCCTCCTGATCAGCACAGCTTAGCAAACAAATTGAAAATTTGTTTATTATAATTTTTTTTTTTGGAACTGGACCACTTCATTCCCAACGTTTTTCAAAATTGTTAAAAACATAGTGAGGCGTCATGTCCTGCTCATATATTGTTTGTTGAAAAGTTAACCAGAGTGAAAATCCTCAAAAGCACATGTAAGATTATTGCATGTGGACCTACAGCTAGTGATGCTGGCTGGAGAGATGTGTGTAGCTGCAAACAGAATGCCTGAGAAACAGTGTCTGGGAGTGAGAAGGCTGCACCGAAGAGTGGTGTGAATTCCTTAAAGTCAATTTGCAGGTGAGAAAGTAGTCTCAAGTTCTTTGTGTTAATCACTCATGCTCCCCAAACGCTAGTTCTGAATAGTACATTTAATAGTATTAGCAAATGTTGGGGTAGTTTCAGATTAAATACTCCAGGGAGTAGAGCTCAAGGATTAAACCCTCTTTCTTTAAACCCACAAGGGCTACTTGTGGACCAGCCTATGACGCTGGGATCTTTATTGATTCAAATATTTGATATAAAATTGAAAAAAAAAAACCCAAACCAACCAAAAACTTGAGCTTGAAAGTAATCAGCACCTCTGTTCATATGCTTTACATTTAATGTATTGTAATTTCCTGTCATGTTTTTTGTAGATTTGTAATCCTCCTTGTAAGATTAAGGTAGGCTACTGAGACATGTACCTGAATTTGCCCTGAAAAGTCAGTGAGTGCAGTCAAGACTCCTCCATTTCACTGGCTGAAGGGTCAGACCCAACTTTGGAGTTTGGTGGTAATGCTCAAGTAGTCTTTAGTGGTTTTTGCTCTGCATTGTAATTTCTTTGCAGCATAATAAAAAGCTCTTTAGAACATTGCTACATAGATTAATATAGAAAGTGCTGGTGATACTTTTATACACAGGGAGTTTAATACTTGGATGCAAGAGCAAATTGATTGCAGGCAATCCTGTGCTTGAGTACCCAGGAGTGAAAGGAATGATTACAATAACCTCTGGGATTTCTTCTCAGAAGTGGTTCCTGAAAACACCCACACCCACGAAGTATTGGGCACAACAGAGTATTGTTTCCTTCTGATGTGGAATCACAGAAACATATTTTACTTCAGGAGGTGGGAGGGGTTGAGGGGGAGAGGAAACTCAAGAGACATTAATGTTTAATGTTTTTAATTTTGCAAAATGAACAACAAAAAAGGATATGGTTTGTGAGTGCTGCTGAGATTGTTTAAACTCTGGCAGCTTGCTGTCAGATGAGATGCTAAAAGCCAGGAAGGAAGAAACTGAGGGGTAAACTGGGTGAACTGCTGGTATGTCACCTTTGGCACCCTGATCTGATGGAAGAGTGAAATAATGGTGAAACAAATTTGGCACACATTGCTGTGGTCTCCATGAAATGACTTGCACCACCTTGAATTCTATCAGACAGGACCTTGAATGGCAGCCAGGCAGGTAAATTTCTCTTCTTTGTGGAAGGTTCTAACTGTGATAGAGCTCATTTTCCTGGCCAGTGCCCGGAATAAGGACTACATTAATTGTGCCTTTGCCTCACTTACCCTTTCCAGATTTCCCTCTTCTGCCCTGATAGAGAATATGTCTGTGGCTGAGCGTTTCCAGGCAGACAATGCAGGATCTCTCAGGAACAGGGAGGAATTCTTGGAGGACCTTAACACCTGCGCAGCTTACCAAAGGTGTATTAACCCCAGTAAATGCTGAAGAGAGTAATTCAAGTTATACAGGTTAGAGCTGTGTCTGTATATACTCTGCACAAAGGAGCTCAGGAGAAACACCATTGCTTTTCTGTGGCAGAGTTTGAAACTTTAGGGTGGGGAAGAGATAGTTTCAAGGGAAAAATAAATTCAGAAAAAAATTCGGTCTGGAATCTGACAATGAGTTTGTTTCAATAAAATAAAGATAGGCCTCTGGTATTTTAAAATAGTGAATAGAAAACATAAGTATTGGTAGTTTAACATGCCATAAAATAAAAGCAAAGTCAGAAAATAAAAATGAGAATGAATGATCTTAACATAATTAAACAATTTTTGCATTTTGAAAGTACAGCATTGCAGCTTTTACTGTGAAGCTGAATTTTTGGCAGAAAAAAAATCTGTTTTTATTTCTTACTCCTCTTTGAGGCTGACTGATTGCTTTAATTTGTAGGGTGTATGTGCTTAAAGTGCTCCGGTTGGTAGTATCCATCTGGTGTATACAACTCTCAGTGGTCAGGGCATTATAATACTGTGCCTCACTGGAGATTTTCTTGGAAGGGGATGTAGGAGTTGCTCCAGCACAGCTCTGACACCGGTGAGACTGTGGCAAAGGAACAGATGTTACTGTAGGTGAATAATAATCTGCTGTTATGGGGGGCGGGGGGTTGAGCATACTACAAATGAACAACACTGAGCTCATTTAGGTGTGTGGTGGTTTATACTGCGCCTTCATTTGTGCCATCTTTTCTAGGAGCCACCTTTGTTTTTGTTCTGCTGGAGCCCAGAACTGAGATCAGGTCTCTCTGTGAGTCATTAAAACCTGCAAGAGACTTGGGAGGAAGGAGCCTGTCTTGTTATGGCTATTTGCTGAGTGGAGGGGATCAGGTTTCCCAAAGAAGAGCTTTCTGTGGGGTGGGAGTCAGTAGCTTGGTGAGCCCCTGACCCATTTACTCCCCAGAAATTCTGAGAATGTGAAAGATGTAGACGAGTATGACTCAGACCATACTCACTTTTCCATTTTGTTCCCCTCTAGGGCTGGGCCCCACATATGGATCATCTGGGACATCTGTTCCTGGGGGACAGAGTGGTAGAGCAAATATTTGTCATCCAGGACAGATTAATACAAAAATCCATGCTGTTCCTCTTGCAAGTACCCTGGAACATATAAAGGATAAAGTAATGCTTGTATTTGTTTTACAGTGGGGTAGGGATGGAGAGACTCCAAAAGGTTGCCTAGAATAATGTAGGGAAAATTTAGTGCAAAGAACTAATTTTATCTCTTCTTTTCAAGGTTACTGACTATTGGGTTTTGGTTGTTTTTTTTTTTTCTATGAGCAGCAGGCTCAATACCTAAGAAAAGCACTGTCCTCAGCTGGGCCAAAACCGGCTTGCAGAAATAAAAACATTTCATTGGTTTTCTCATGTAATTTCTGCTGCACCAATGTCTCCAGTCACTGCATTTGATGACTGTTGAAGATCTTTCATTTTGTTTGAATGATCTAGGTTCCTTGTATTGACAGCTGATCTCACTGCAGCATTTCTGAAGAGCTACTGTGTGTTAGGACAGGCCTTAATCAATAGGTGTACGTTTTTCAAGCAATGGGAGAATAGCTTAGCAGTGGAGTTTTAAAAAATGCAGCATGCACTTATGAATCAGCTTAAGTTTCTAACTAGTTTAATTTAGAAAAGAGCCTCTTCATCAAATGAAATGTTATGGCACCATTCCCAGTTGGTCTCACTTTCCATACAGATTCTAAATGGCACTGCAGGTCAGGGGACCTGAACTCCTCAATATGAGGGTGACTGCTATTCAGCTGCTGCAGTGACAGACAACTTAGGAGGAAATGGTAGAATAGATGAGAAATCCAGAGCTGGGTTTTGGGTTGAAACTGTATGTCAAGTTCCTTTCAAATTATATTTTAAAGTGAAGCAAAATATGGGATAAAAAGGAACTTGTTGTCAGCAATCATTAGACCTAAAATTAAACCTGCTGTTCTACTCGGTTTATGGGCATGTAGTAGCATGTTAGAGTGCTGCTCTGCTTTGTACCAACAAGCAAGCTGAATATCAAAATGCTTTAATACTGATTCTAATTTTTTGGCCATTTTACCACTGAAGTTCTTAAGACCTTTACATGCCTAGTCCTGTCAGCCTTCTCACCATTCCTGCAGCACAAAGTCCAGGCACTGAGCACGGCAAAACTTACCATATGGTTACAGCTTCCTCTTCTCAATAAACAGTGGCTGTTTAAAGACTATTCAGAGCATGACCAAAAATAGAGGATAAACTGAAAAGTCCAGTTTATTGCCAGACTCTTTTCCTTTTGAACTGACAGCTCTGAAGGGAAGAAAAAACTGGTGTAGACAGTGAAAGCCTGTAGCAGCAGCTCTGTTCAAAGTGTGTGACAGATTGAAGAAGTCAGGAGCTGAGTGACAGCAGAGCTCTCCAGGAAAAAGGAGATCTTTCCCAGGCTAGAAGAAACTGGTTCCATCTCTCCTGTGCTTGCCTGGAGACATGAGGCTTGTCAGTCCAGATAGTTCCCATTTAGGTAAATACTTTTGTTCCCTTGCTTTGGAAGAGGCATTGCCTTTCCTGCATGACAATCCACCCATGAAATGCTTTCAAACCTGTAGATCTTCCCCAAAGCGTCCTGCAAACAGTCCTAATCTATCTGCCCTGGTTTTCCTTCTTGCAATAACCTATTCACATCTCCAGAACGAATCTCATAAATACAGAACTGGGTTAAGACACAAATACTCTCTGTTGATTTCACAAGTCTCCTGCTGTTGTTTTAGCCTAATCATGCTGTTTTGATGGGTTTACCTTGGCCTATGTTGTGTTTCCATTGTGGCCAGCTAAGCCTGCTTTACTTTCCACTGATGTTGTCTTATATTTAGTGTTTTGACTTTACATGACCCTGACACTGCGTAGGGGGAGGAGGAGGAAAAATTGTATTGCTGATGGCTAATCCTATGCATTGCTCAGAGACCTCATCCACTCTAGCAAGCTTTTTCATGGTAATATTTTTTGTTAGCAATAAAAGGATTAATTCTAGAAATCAGGCTCTATGATTATGATAAGCATAATAAATATCTTAGACAAATTGCTATCCTTTTAAGAATATTGGTAAACGAAGACCTTTGCTCTTTTTGGCTGGGTTTGAGGCTGTTGGTACATGTATTCATACCATCTGCACTTTGTGCTAATACAACTCCTTGTTGTCTGGTCTTCCTGGGAATGCATTATATAGATTGCAGCTGGTTTAGGATGCAGCTGCCAGGGTCACGACTCACACTAAGATTAATCATTACGCCTGGGTTAGCTTCATTTCTTCAACTACCCATTACATTTAGCAGAGATTATGTGATGTTACTGCTGACTTACAAGGCTTGGGCTAACACCTACTCACCTCAGCAACACGCTTTTATAGTGTGTTTGTCTTGGTAAATCTCCTAGAGAAGCAGAGTCTCTTGAGATGCTGTGCTTTCAGCTTGAGGCGCAAGCCCTTCAGCATTCTGTGTATGAAGTGGGACAGGGTGGGATTCTTACATCTTTGACTTCCCCCCTCTGATGGGGACTTATTTCTGCCCAGTGTGTGTTGTCAATGCAGAACTTCTTGCTGGAGGAAACAATGTGCCAAAGAGGAGGATGAAAACATCACCACCTCTCCTCTCATAATTAACATTGCAATTTACCTAGTTCTCTGGATTTAGTGCCAAGTATTTTGAGTGATAGCCATCCAAAGAATTGCAGTTTCCTAGGAAGAGAAAAGCCAGTGCAAGTACTACCACTTTACATGAAACTAAGATCATCCAACAATGACACTTCGCAACAGCAGCCTACAACATAAATTCAGTTGACAGAAATGAATAGGAGTCTAACTCAACTACATTCCCTGAAGCTGAGTCTCTGAGATCTTCTCAAGCATAAAGGGGAAAAAAGCTACATGCACAGAAGACATTTGAAAGACAATTGACTAAATGTGCCTGTGGTATTCCACATCAGAGCTATGAAGAGGAAACTTGAGGTTACCTTTTTTATGTACATATGATTTACGTTCCTGCCCCTAGGGTTGTGGCAAAAGCTATTGTTGCTAAAGAAAACTTGATTGTTCATGTATGGGATAGAAAATAAGAAAGAATTATTTGAAATTATTTTATGATCTGGAGTTATTTTATAGTGTCGTACAGTCTTTTAGCCCCACCAAGCTGCTTAGCCCTGAGTAGAGTGACAAAAAAAATCTGTCTCAGGAAGCCAGAGGGTCTGATAGCTACTCAGTGAGAAAACGTCCTTTTGGTTTAGGGGGAGAAACAAATTTTCAGAAGTTTAATTTGGCAGAATATGAAGCAATAGGGCTGGTTTTTCTGGTGAAAATTCTGCTTTGCAATGGGCATCACAGCCAGAAGCAAGTTGCTTGTCATTTTTTGGGAGAAGGTCAAACTTTCTAAAAAGTGTCCTGTAGAAATGTGCTGGCTTTATCTCACACTGAAATTAAGCACTTAATTGAGGGGCTTAAGCCAGGAATTTGTTTGCTCTTGGCAACTTCTTCTGTCGGTGATGAGAGAGACCCTCCCTCCTGAGGGCAGCTGTGCCAGCAGGTGTGTTCAACCATGCTCTGCAGGTGTGTGTTCCTCATCACCCACTTTGAGATTTAGAGAAGAAGCACCTCAGGCTTCTGGTGGATAAGGCTGAGCCAGAGGAATCCAGCTTGCAATATAAATATAGTCTAGATCTAGGAAATTCATGCAGAGCAAAATCAAACCTGGATTGGGTTCTTCTAACGAAGCACTTGAGAACTTCCAGGTCTAATTTGGCAATCTGAAGGCAATTGGTGCAGAAAGCAAATAAGAGGGAGATGAGCAACACTTGGGCCCTGTAAGTGGGCACATCATATGCTCCATACCACAAGAGGAAACTTCTAGGGAGCCATGTTTGTGGGATCCTCGTGCTAAATCCAAGAAGAACCTTTTCAGCTGAGCAGGAGAGCTCTCAGGGCTCACCTGTGGGGCTGCTTCCTCTGGAGGGTGCAGCTGCAGGAGCCATTCAGGATTCAGGGTAAGCTACAAAGCCTGGGAAAGGAATATTGTGCCTTAGATGTTGTCTGTTCAGGGGCTGGTGCTTATACCTTACCTTGAGGTCAACTAAAATCCTCTGTGGAGCTGAGGAAAGAGCATCTTCAGGAGGTGAGTGTGTGAGGGAACTCTGCTCCCTCATGATTTCCCAAGTATTTGTTGGGAGTTGAGGGATAGCCTTTAAGAGGAAAGGTTCAAAATAGTGCTACCACCCTTCTTGTTGGAGATGGGTATTGTCTTCCCTGGATTTTGCAATTCAAGGTATGGTAGTTGTGGGGTAGACCCAGTGACTCAGGGGTCCTTTCTACATCCTATATCCTATTAAATTAAATTTTTGTGGGGTTTTTTTAAGGTCTCCAAATGATTTTGTTGTGCATGACTAACACTTAGTCATACATTTTTTGATCAGAATTTCGTAGTAAGTAACTCCAGTAAGAACTGCAGAGCTCTTTGAAGTGACAACTTTAGAAATGCTAAGTACTCCTTCATGGATTGCATCTGATTTTTTTAATTTTTTTTTTTTTTCCACATTCAGTACTCCCTTTGATTTCAGGCCTTCCGGTGTGCAGTAATTCACTAGCCTCCTGCTGCTCTGACCACTGCGCTTTATGCAGTGATGTAAAAGAATCTTTTTGCTTCCAAAGCAAAACTGTCCATGTAGGGACACCGAACACATGTATACAGAATTACTTCCCACTGTTTATCTTCAGCTCAAGCCTTAGTTTAGCTGAACCTCTCTTTCCTGAAGAAATGGTAGTGTAGGGTTCATACCAGTTGTTTTGGAAGCACATATATATGTATGTGTGTATAGGAGGCTTAAAGGGGGGTTGTGTGCAGTTGTTAATCTCCACAAAAATACACATGAAGTGTCAAATCTAAGCAGAGAGCTGAGGAGCAAAGCTCCGTGGCTTACCATGGTACCTAAGGAATGTGCCCAGGAGGCTGGGCTACAACTCCATTATCTGTCAGCAGATTTCTGTGAAATGAACCTTATTTTACTCCAGGTTCCCCTGAGATCTGCCTGTAAACCTGAAATTTATGGGAGGTGAATTTTTCTGGGGTGAATTACAAGCCTTCGCACCTGAAAAATGTGTTGGTGATATTGGTTGAAAAACTCCGGCTCCTTCAGTATGTTTGAAGCTCCTTGTTGCCTTTCTATAGCAGAGGGAGATCCTTTTCTCTTTGACTGCATGTTAGTTTTAGATGTTATTTACCATCTTGCTGTTGTGTTGTCATAAATTAATAAAGCAACGACTTAGCATGCAGCCAAGAAGCTGTGCACTTTGGATTCTTTTATGTGATCACTTTGGAGTGGGAAGAAAGGATGATGTTTATTAGATGATGTTTCTTTAAATCCCTTAAGGTTAACATTTTCAGCTCAGTCCCCACCAGACCTCTTTGTAGGTCACTTATGTGCAATTCCCTGGTTGCACCCATGACTTGGAGATGCCTGTATTCAAGTGACCTAAATTGCATTGAGGGAGGAAGGGGGGGAGGGAAGAATTGGGGGAGGGTGGGAACAAAGTCTGTCTGAAAATTTGGCAAAATACAGTCCTCCTTCCTGGAGAAATTAATTCAGAAAAAACACTTGTTTAAGAAATTTCAAAATATAAAGGGATAGATCAATTTAGGAAGGAAATGCTGTTATGTAGCAGCTTAGAATGTGGACAGAAATGGAAATGCAATTAGGGGTATGGTTGCAAAATATGGAAGCAAAAGGGGCTTTGCAGTGAGATGTCTGGCACTGTATGATCCAGTAAATGAACTCAAATTAGCTGCATTCATATAGGGTTTATATGAGAAGGAAGGAATCTTCTGGAAGTGATGGTCCCATTAGCAAAGTGACATGCCTTTATTAACATTATACAGCTGCAATAATCTTAATGGAGCAATCTAGTGTTCTTCCCAAAGGAAGATCTTATCTCATTTATTAATTGTCTTTCTTGTAGTTATTAGTTCATCTGATCTTGGGTAAGTGCATGAGCTGAAAATTTTGATACTCCAGATAGGGAGTGGGTTTGATGCAGGATGTTGGTAACTGTGTTCTAAGCAAGATTGGCTTGTGTCCTCCCATATATTTCCATCTGGCTTGACTACTGGCTGTGCAAATACCTGGTTTGCATTGTAGCCTGAATTAGTCACCTGCTACTAGTGTGCAAAGCAAGTGTTGTCTTCTTTTTTTTTCTTTTTATTTTGTTTGTTTGTTTTGTTTTTATTTTTTCTTTAAAAGAAATGAGTGTAGGGGGAATAGAGATTCTTACTTCCCTCAAGACACCTGGTTAGAAAACAAAACAGTGCCTGGCACTCCTGATTATGTGGAAAACACAGGTGGCTCTGTATGTTATGTAATAATTTTAAGTGAAGTTTGTGGGTGGAAAAAAGTCTCAGATGCTTTGTTGTTGCAAGATGGCACCTGGTAATACTGCAGTGGTCTCTTTCCAATGTGGAGATACTCCTCAGGAATGCAGCCTGTCCCCCTGGTGTGGTTTTCAGGAGGAGTGCTCCTGTATCTGTGCCTAATCTGTGGTCAAGATTTGCTGGAGGAGTGAACGGAGGACATTAACATCTTGTGTGTTGATAGATGGGCAGTCTTGGTGGGATTGCTCCTGTTACCATAGCAAAGGGAGGCACCTTAAGGATGAGAGGTGTAGGACTGCAGGCTCTGAATCCCTCCCTTCTCAGTGAGGTGGGTATTTGGGTTTTGAATTTTGATTTCCCCCTCCTCCAGCAGGGTGTTTGGATGCCCATAGCAGAGGGCAGAGTACCACCCTGTTAATTCTCTGGAGTATAGCTGCTGCACTGCTCCTGGTGGGGAACTGAATGTATAGGTTATTCCCTAAAGCAAAGTGTAAAATGCTTAGAGAACAGAGTGAGGTTTTTTGTTTTGTTTTTTTTTTTTTTTCTGCTGGAATAAATTATCATGTTGGAGTGCTATGGTTTGGACTTACCCCTAGATGGGCATCACCAGTAATGTGCATTTAGCAAATAGTATTGTTAAGTTGAAAAGATACGTCTCAAATCTTATGGATTTGGAATAGAAGGAAAATAACATTAATAATATAATAATGATAATAATATAATAATGATAATAGCATTCAAGAACTTCTAATATATTTTTTCTCAAGATTAACCCCAGTGATGCCTCCTCTCTGCATTCTACAGCATGATTTTTGCAGGACATATAATGCTGCTATTTAGCCATATGGGCTTATTAAATTTTTTGACCAAACCTAATGAAGTGCATGTGAGGAGAAAAAAATCCAAGAGACAAAAAATTTCTGTCCCTAATATTAATTTATGTGTTTGTCAGCAAAGAATGCTTGTCATGGCATTTATTTGTGTGCCTGACACTATACCGTAGATCCATGTGCAATATTCAGTGTAAGCATAACGTGCTCTCAAGCTTTATCTATCACCCCCCAAGTCTAGTTGTTAACTACCTCAAGAAATTTCTGTTGCGTCAAAATGAGAGGTGAGATCCAAGGGGATAGATCCAAACCTGAAGGACCTGCAGGACACAAGTAAAAGCATCTTATTTTCTCCACAGACTTAGGCTGTGGTACTTGTGCTGCATAGCTGAGGAATGAGTGAAGTTAGGAAGTTAAACTTGAGGGGTTGTTCTGGAGTGAAAGCTGACTAGGGTTTGCAGCTCTGTCATGCTGCTTGTCCCGTAGGAATTGTTAGCTGTGGAGGAAACCATTTTTGGGTTCGGGACTTTATTCTTTTGCCCACCTGAATAAAGAAGAAATCAGTGGCCTGCATAATAATAATATATTTCTTTAGATGCAAACAGAATGTTAAAGTTTATGTAAAATATATTTATAGTCTTCCTCAGTGCTATGAGGGCAGAGGATATAATCATCAGTGTATAAAGTAAAAAAACCTGAAACGTCTTGAAGTGTTGGAAGAAATGACAAGAAGGAAGTTGTGCTGTTGATCCTCATCCAATAGGTTGCCATGAGTAGGATTCGTACAGGAGCTGGCTTACGTCCAGGTTGCAGCAGAATTAAGCACCTATCCCTGCACACACAAACATTTGTTAAAGAAGCTATGTTGTTGGCACAAATAGTTGAGAAGTTCTATTAATTATGCTTGAACTGCATGTAAACATTTTTTTCCCTTTTACTCAGAATTGGGTATCCTGTGACAAAAGGGGTGATGTAACTTACTTCACTTGGCAGCAAAATTGCATTAATCTTTGAAGCTTCCAAACTGTGTTTCATTTTTGTTCTGGAAGTGCATATTGGTTATTTTCTCCTGTTTTTTTTGGCTTTAATGAGCTTGACTTTATTCAGTTTTTGAAGTCTACAATGGTGAACCAGAGCAACACATGCAAAAGAGTTAAAGGGAAGAAGAAGTAGTAGAAAATTTTAAACTATCACATTTCTGCAAAGTAGCCTTTCGTGAAACTTATACTGCCATTCTTTAAAGAAAAAGCAATTAAGTTACTTAAGAGGTTTTAGATTGGCTGGCTGATCAATATCAAGAACTAATAATGCTATATTAGCAAAGACCTATACACTCAGGCCTTATTACCGTGATGTCCAGTTACAGATACTAACTTTTGATCATATACAACAAATTATTTTGAAGTTATTTTTGATGAATGTTGTTCATACTTGCTATATGGCTTGATATTGCAAACCTTTACTTACGAGGGCAGCCAATTGTCTTCAAAGATTTTCAAGAATGGCCCATATGCAATACAACCTTGATTATCCAAATGTCAGGGGAGACATTGAATAAGTTCATATAATCGACGTTTTGAATAATGAGGAAATTTTCAGTGCAATTAATAGATGTCAGGGGACATGACCATCTTTCAGATGACAGGGAGTTTTCAGAAAATTTAGATTTTGATGGCCGAGTTCCTAATATATGTGCTATTGAGAGACTGAAATGGCAGAACACTTGAAATGTGCCTATATATTCCTTAATAGCCCTTTCTGTGGAATCTGCCAGAGTTCTATTTACTGTGGTATTGGCGTTGAGGGTCAAATTGTCACAAGCATTTAGCTTAATATTGCAGTAATTCTGCTATTAAGAGTCAGGTTCCAGGAACACAGTGTTAAATCAATGTTGAAATTGTCTGAAGTAAAATTTTATTTAGAAATGCATCAGTGTCAATTTTGGAATATGATTTTAAAAAAAATTCACATTAAATCATGAAAGTAAATAAAGGGAGGAATCTTCTGAAGATAATGAAAGGACAGAGAAATCCAGTCTCTTTTGTGTGAATGTGGAAATACCCAAGGGAGATTCAGCTGATGTCAGAATGACTGCCTTTAAACTGGGAGCTGGTCAGTCAAAGATAATCCAAAGCACAAACTCCCGTTTCGTGACTCTTGTCCATCTCTGCACAGCCAACAGAAGGTGCTGCGATGGGAGGCACTGATTTCTTTCCTCCCCAGATGGCTGCACAGGAGCACCCAGGGATGCATATGGCTCTGGCGGCCTCCTGAGCAGGGAGCACTGGCGGTGGCTCTGATTGCCCATCCTCAGCTCTGCCTCAGCCGTGTGTCTGTAAGAGCTCTAGGAGCGCCTTGCTGGCTCCTCCAGTGCTGACAAGCAGCAGAGGCAGAATGATGACAATCACAGCTGATAGTGCGCTGGGGGTGTTCGGGATTCTGTCCTGAATCAAAATACTGATGTTTGTAGGAAGCCAAAACTGATGCATCGATTTATTTTGGCGCAGAGATGAGCAATTGCTTGCTTCCTAGGAAACATGGGGTTGTGCATATGCAGCTCTGAATGTGTGCCCTAATGTTTTCCTTCATGGTGATAGAGTAGAAAGTTTGTCTGATGAGAACTATTATGCTTAAAGCAGAAGGGAAAATAAATTTGGAAAGTTGCACTATTTAAAAAGAAGATAGCAGCAATACTGCCAAAGTCATGAGGAAAAGGCAGAAATAATTCAAGAAAATAAAGGAAGTGTCCTTTCTGTCTATCTGATCTAGGAATCTGGAGATTTTTATAGTTGCAGAGCCATCTGCTAAGTTTCATTTATTGTGCAACTTTACTACATCGCCATCATCTGCTCATTAATCTGCCTTTTTTAGGTCTACTTCTGAAATTCTGAACCTCTGAGCATCTGTCAAATAGCTACCACTGGTTTTGAAATAGTAATATGGTATAGTCTAAACATTTTTATAGTCAGTCATTTTGCGTCATGACAATATTAGTCAGCAAAAGCTTAGCAGTTCATAAGAAGCTCACATCAAGCTTGTCAGAAAACCACTACCACCACACCCTGACTCTTTGTATTTCTGTCTGGAAAAGTAAATAAAACATAACCATTGGCAATGTATACCGTGTCTCAAGATGTGGCATGGAAGGCATGGCAACATTTGGTCCTCTTCTGATCAGAGTAGTGCTCTTGGGTGGCGATTGCCAAAAAGACTGAGGATTATGATTACAGATCACTGACCCCAGCAGGAACCTTACCATTGACTCAAACGGCTGAGACTTGGATCAAGGTCAAGGACTTTTGGAGGTTGGATTTGGCTTTAATATGGTGTTTCAGACCTGGCCATTCTGTTGTGACCTGAGCACGCATTGCTGAGATGAGCACGGGGAAAATAAAAACCATTAATCTCAATCAACACATACAGTTCCTGAAATCCAGTACCACATCCTTCAGAGGTGGTCAAATAACTCATTCTTCCTGCTCATTGTTAACAGCAAGAAAAAAATAAAAGGAGAACTGATCTACCTGAAATGCAGAGCCCTGGCATCTGTGTCTGGGTGCATCTCAGACTAATCCATACCTTTCCCTTTTGTGCATTATCACAGCAGCAGGTGATCTGATGTGTTACCTGAAAATGCACTTGGAATTCAAACTCTTGCTTTCTGGCCCCATTGGACATGAGCCAATCCATGAAGCCCCAGGAGCCAAATGAGCAGCGGCTGCTTCTGTGAGTAAATGCTGCTGGAAATAGGTATTAGCAGGTCTGAGGGACTGGAGTCCTCTCCTGCCAGATGGCTGCCAGGATGTCACTACCCTGTGTGCAGCTTATGGATGCCTTTGTCATTCCTGCCCTGAGATTTCCTGATGTATTTTTTAAAGCATTGATTTCGTTTTGCCTGTTTTAGGTAAATCTCGGTAGCAGTGGATGATCAACTCAAGAACTGTTTTCTTTAGGGACTGATCATTCTGCCTTGATCTACACTCCTAAATTTAGAGGTTAATCTCTGCAGGTTTCTTCTGGGGAAGGCTGAAGCTTCCATGCTGAAATCTCCTGTGAAAGAGCTAACCCTAGGCATTTTGAGTCACACTCTGTCTGAATCTTTCTCTCTTGATTATGAATGGGACTAAAAAGACTTTATTTCTAATTTAGGCGGTTACTGACGAGGTACCACAAGATGGATTAGGTGATCTAATAGCCTGCTGATACTTCCTGGCCATGTGTTCCTGCTGTTTCTCGTGCTTCAGCTCGGGTGCTTCTGCTAAAATGGCAGGAAACTATCCCAGCAAAACAAATGGAGCCAAGGCAACCTGAGTCCTCTGTCTGGGGTGAAGGTGGGGACCAGAACTGGTGGCAGAAAGCGGCTTGCCCTGTAGAGTGGGAACATTCAGCTGTAACTGTGGCCCTTGATAGGTGCCTTCTGTCCTTTAATTGAGGGAAAAAATTGTTAAATCCTTTTGTTTCTGTGACTTTTCTCAGCTGTTTTAATGCCAGAAGCAGTGATAGGTAGTGTTGGGCCTCTAACTGTGCTGACTTACAGGGGCCAAAAGGATTAGTCAGAAATGCTGCTGAGATAGATGCAGCCCTGTTCCTATCTTGTAGAATTGCACTTGAGTAACTCAGAGAAACAGCCAAAAATACATAATTACCCTTCTGTAGCAGCAGACTTTTGACCTCTGATATGCCTTTTGGTGTGGGACATACAATTTTAGATGTGCTGTTTGTCTCAGAGGAAGGAAGAGTCTTGCCTATCAATAGATAAACTAATATAATCATCTTGACATAATGATGGCATTTAAAATCCAGTAGTACTTCTCTAAAGTCAATAAAACCAAAGCCCTTCAGTAAAATGAGCTCTAAGATGTACTTTTTGCCTGATATTTAGAAATTAAACCTCTGCGGCAAAAAGAATAGAGCTTCTGTTCTAATCTGGCGTCTCCCTCCATTAACAATAAATAATAGTGGAACAGGTGGCAAATTAGCATCTTTTTGTCTAACCAGAAAATATCTTACTTTATATGCAAACTTGCCTGTTTTTTCATAGAGGTGTTCTGACATGTTAGTTTCTGCATCTTCAATCTGAAGTGGCTGGCATGGTGACCGAACTGAGGCCTGAGCTATTGTCAAAGTGTCTGGAGTGGAGCCTCCAAACAGTAGTGCCATGGTCTTTTCCATACCTGTTTGTGATGAATGAATTGGATCAGCAAAATGTGAGGGGAAACATATTTGAAACAGGATGGTGAGTGATGAAATTATGGCCTCAGCCTTGAAGTCTGAAATAAGAATTTTATGTGGGGCCAAAAATCAAAAGTCTGAACTTTGCATTTAACAGTTCAGGCTTTATTTGAAGTCAGTGATTTTTAGAGGTTATCATCTTTTGTGACCGAATTAGCACACGTTCATACAGCTTGGCAGGGAATGAATCGTGCTATGAATTACTTCTGGGCTGTGCTGTTGGATTTTGACAAATCCGTCCAGTCCCATACTGTGGAATGTGTGGACAAGTTTCAGGTTTGTGCTGATGGAAATGGAAACCTCTTGCTATACTGAGTTCAATTTGTTTTCACATGTGGTGTGTTGTCTATCTGGTATGTCTGTTTTATTTATAGCTATATAAATATAATTCTGAAAAAAGCTAGTTGGCAATTTTCACATCAATATTGTGTTTTCAACAGAAAAGGGCTTATTAGTCAGCAGAGGCTGCTGGCAAAGCTTTATCGCTTGGATCTAAAAATATTTGGCTTTAATGAAGCATTGGGAAATGAAGACTTGGAATTGTGGTTTTGTTTTTTTTTCCTGTAAAATCATGAAGAACTTGATGCATCTGTTAACAAATCGTTTATTGTTAAAAACATTTTGAGTGAAAGTATATCACAGCTGGCTCAGACATTATGTATGCATTATGTATGCGTTATATTTTGTCTGCTGAGACCACTGAAAAGAAGTTCTTTGTGCATAGTAAGGAAAACTAGATTTGCAAAGGCGGGGGTTTGTTGTTGTGTTTTTGGTTTTTTGTTGTCTAGGGATTAAAAAAACCCCACCCTCGTAAATTTGCCAATGTTTTCATTAGATCTGGCAGCTTTTCTTTGTAACTCTGAATTCCAAATGGTGCTCCCTATTTGCTTAGAGAAGGTGTTTGCTCTGAGGTTGGGGCATTGACAGGCAGGCATTTTTCCACATTTTTTTATTATCAGCTAGAATGAGCAGTTTAATCACTAGGATTAAACCATCAGATCATGACAGAGCAACATTAGCTGCAGGAACCAACTTGGAAAGGATTCCAGATGTGATTAGATGAATACCTGCCCCTTAGGGGAAATAGTTAAGTGGGCCTCTGGTTTTATTGGTAAGGTGTATGTTTCTTGGGCCATTCCAGGCAGGTATCCCAGGTTTGCGCTTTCCCAAAGATGTTGCAAATCCCTTGTGCCAAAGAATGTACCGTATTCTAGACCTGAGCCAAAATTGTCTCCCTGATGAAAATCAATGAATTTGCCAGAACATACAGGATTCTGCTACTGCCTTAAATCATTTACATTGTTGTTACAAATGCAAAAGTGTGTTTGTGGCATGCCAGTAGACGAATATTTCCTTAGGGGAATCGGGGAGTAGGGAAAAGTTGTGATCAGTTCCTCTGCTGAAGGGAAGAGTTCTCCCTCTGAAATAACCTTACTAGTTTCAGTGGTATCAAAAATGATTATGAAGTTATACCTTGCCTTATCCAACATAAGAAAAGAGATGTTAGGTTAATGTTTGTCATGACTGAGTTTGTAGTATATTCATGTATAGATAAGAACTCAGGGCTATGAGAGACTATTAAAAATCAGGGAAATGATTTCTGGAATGAGAAAAATACCTTTTTAGAGATCAAAATAGTCTAAAAACCTTGCTGGACTGCAGGAGTTCCTTTTGTTAGGAGCTAGAAAATTCTGTCTTGCTGTTTCAGGATCAGTGCTGAGAAATGAATTTTTCTCAGTTATTAACTACTTTGGGCCATCTCTGCAAAAGTATTAAGGTGCCCAACAAAGTAACAGTGTAAACCTGGCCCTGGAGCACTACAATGCACTTAGCCAAATACTGCATTGCACTATTGTTCCAGTCTGCGTGATGGGAGATGTATTGTACAAAAAGATTTCACAAATCTATCTGTAAACAGCTCTGCTGTCTGCCTAGTCACTGTGTAAGAAAAATGAAATGGACTTAAGGCACCAAGTTAATATTGGTGAAGAAATAAAATGTCAAGTTAGAGTATATGATTATCTTAAAACCTCTCTTCCCTGTCCAGTCTTGAGCACTCAGGTTAACAGTGCAAATGTGCTTAAATATCTACAGCAGAACACAAATACAAAGCTTTGAGAGAGTAATTCCTAATATGACTCTTGAGTTCAGATAAATCTTCCAGAAATTATTAAAAACTGAAAATTTGCACTTTTTTATTTTATTACGTATTTGTTCTGCCCCACTTAAATTTAAAGGCCATGTTGTAACAGTCTGAGGGACCTGGGCTAGTGTATAAAGGAGGACAAAGACTGGTGAAAGTTTTAATAGTTTCAGTCTAACCATATTTCAGTAAATACCCTTTTCTGCTTACTCCTCTGGCAGCTTGCTGTGTAAGACTTAACCTTTGATTCCTTTTCCCTGTGGTATAGAGGTGATTGTAGAACCAGTTGATGAAGCTCAGAGACTCCACAATACGATACTGTATGAAGATGTTCTTCCCTAAGAGGAGTGCATAGTCCAGAAAGAATCAAAGGAATAAATACTGGAAAATATTGGGGTTTACAAGTTTGTCTTAATAGAGTGGACCACACTGAAGTTTGTCTTTATTTTTTGCAAGTTCTGTGTTTATATGTGGTCTGATCCAAAGCTTACTGAAGTCAGTCTTTGTATGAACCCTGATGGACTTTTGATTAATGCTCTTAGAAAATTTATTTTGGCTTCTGTTGTTGACAAATTTGTGTGTCTGATGTGAAATTAAACCAGGCCACAGAAAGTACTTTATTTCCATCACCTGCAAGGGAAATAACCATGGCATTTTTTGAATTTCTCTACCTTCATTTCTGAAATCCTTCACTGCTACATAGCAGAGTGTCTGGCTGTTGTTCCTAAAAGTAATGCTCCTCTCGTGTACTGTACAGGATAATTTTAGTGGAGAGTGTGTGGGAGGTTTGCTCACTGGAGATTACAAAAAGAGCCACTGGGTGTGGGTCAGGAGAAGGCTGTGCGGCTGACAAGAGGTGTTCAGAGAAACACAGGAATAGCAAGGTGTAGCAATGTTCACCTGGACTGACTCTCAAAATTATTATGGCCCTTTGGGTGGTGCGGTTTTCCCTGGGAAATTCCCTCTGCACTTTTGGGAAAAGGTAACCCTTGCCCACCACAAGTTCTCTCAGAGTGTTTCAACAGTATGCTGTATTTTTCAGAGCTAGACCAACTTCAGATGAAAACTGAGAGGGTCATCACAGGTTGCAAGAAGGTATTTTTACAGGGGGATAAGTCAGTGACTTAAGGCTGAAAGAATTGCTGCAGGGCAAAACAAAATGTTTCAAACGTATGTCTGATGGACTTCTGCTTGGACCTCATACAGGCACTTCTGTTGCCAATGAAGGGCAGCCTTGTTTGAATGCCCAAACATGAAATGAGCTTTGGAAAAAGTGGCACAAGCTACAGATATTTAATTTGTATTTTGCTTTTTCCCCCCTGTCTATTCTTCACTGAAGTATTTCAGTCTTCTGAGTGCCCCCAGGCCTTGCAGAAGACTAAGTGGCTATGATAAAAAGTGAGATCATGACAGTAATGAGGTAATTCTTTTTCTTTTGTCTTTCTTTGCATTTCTAGTGCTTCCAAAAGAAATATTTAGGTTAAAAATACAACCAAAACGTCCCAACCCAGGTCCATAGGTGAAGTAGTCTTTCATATTTTTGTTTCTGCTTTAGTAACAGTTTTTCCCAAACCTGTGACTTTAATGAGGCTTGAAAAAAATGTAGAAAAAACATCAATATGCTTCTCAGTCTGAAGAAAAGCATTTTGTTTTTTCAGGTTGGTCTGGAGCCTGTTGCAGTTGATGAGCCCTTTCAGTGGGCTTTGGATTTTTCTGAATTTTTAGGTTTGCAGGGAAAGGGAGTGCAAATGCATGAGGGTGCTTGGGGGTTGACTCTCAGAGGAGTTTTTGCCGCACAAAGCTGCATTAGACTGTTTACACAGAGGATGTACTTTTGCTCCCCACTTTACAGTAAGTTCATGGCAGAAGCCATGTGAAGGAAAGGCAGCAGGGAAAACCCAAGTGCAGGATTGTCTGACCTTTTCTGCTGCTCTGTAGCTCCTCTCCCTTTTCCCACGAGACCCCACACTTCCTGGGGTGATGGATGGCTGAGAGTAAGAGGGACTTTAGCGTGGCTTATGTGATACTTTTATTTGGGAAGTTGCACGAAAGTTGAACTCAGATTGATAAAGATGGGAAAAATCCCTTCAAACATGAAAATTTCAGCTTTTTGATTAATTGGATCTAGTCACCTGTTCTTTTATTTTTGACTGTACCTTGTTTGATGCTTGGAAAAATATAAAGAATCAGCCTTTTTCTCCTTGTATGACCTGACTTTACTATACATAAGCACCTGCTTACAATAATTTATAAAGATAATTATAAATTATCTTTATAAATTAAAGATAAATATAAAATTACCATACAGTCAATGTGTGGTAATTTTAAAAACTAAAGTTAAAAAGGCCTTCCTTTTTTTTACGATTTTGTCCTTAAAGCCTTGGGTATGATTTTTTTCTTCCAGCTGGGATTGATATGGATGCTTTTGTCTCAAAACAGAGACCCAAGTACCAAATTGTTGAACAGATTTCTCCTTTGAAAATGCCACTGTCACTTGAAAATACCATGTGTACAATGCAGCTGTCTGATTTCTCAGGATTACAAAGATGCAAGACCACGTGAAGCCTATAAACAAGCTTGTAACCCAAAGTGTAAAATTTCAATGTTTATTTCAAATGTTTTGAGACTCTCCTTTGCTGTATTGTGTTTGCTTGCAAAACCTACCACCCTTCAAGTGATCATGTTGAATTTTGTAGCTTTTGTCATCACTTCTGTTCACACACTCTTCCACAGATCTGAATAATGCAGTATGTTTTTATTGTCAAACTTGTTCCTGCTTTTTAGTATTTAATCTACTTCTTTTTTTTCCCCCTCCTACCACACAGTTACATTTTTGGGGTTTTTCACCTCTTTTTAGTCCTTCCTAGCAAGTTTTGTTTTATTTTTCTTTTTCTTTTAATTGCCCACTCTTCAGATGTGGTCTTCTGAGTTTCCCATTCTGTACTGCCACTGAGACATGTGCTTTTAACACATTCTTGTTGGCATTAGAACAATTCTTCAAGGCTAATTCAGCAAAGAGGAGGAAGTGACCGGCTGCTATTGGTGTTGATGAATTTGATGACTGTATCTGTTTGTCATCTGGCATAGCCGTTGTCCTCCTCTTCAGCTGGTGTTCATTTCAGTTTTTTACGTTACCGAAGTATCAATATGTGATGGTTTTGTTCAGGTTTGACCAAAAGAGATCTTTTCATAGAAAAAAAAAAAATCCTCTTTGCTTCAGCTCTGTGTAGACTGCAACAGCAGCTTGTGATATTGTGATGAAAATTCTGTAGTCCAAACAGATTTGCTTCAGATCAGCGGCTGCATAGCAAATCTCCAAGGAATATTTATGACCAGATGACACCCTTACCAGAACCAGATTGGCACATGAGAAGGCCTTTTGCTCCTGGAGATGCTGTTTTTATAGCATGAGATGTAAATGCATTTAATGCTCATATCCTCTGGTCAGGAGGAGCTGGATTTCAGGGGATCTCAGCCTTGGTCACTGCATTTCCCAAAGAGCACAGCACAGTACCTGCATCTTCTTTTTGAACTGGAGTTGACTTTACAGCTTCAGCTGGAGTGGTGTTGAGGGGATTTCCTCTCAGTGGAGACAGCTGCTATGCTGCACACCAGAGCTTCCTGCCCTTTTTAGTAATCTTGTCTCTTTAGCCCGGTGCTTTCAGAGAGAAAGTGCAAAGGCTAGCACAGGAGCTGATCAGCATAGATTTTGTTATCATTAATATATACTCCCCTGCCTTCCCCCCTTTTAGGTCTTAAATGCACTTGCTAGAAAGCTACAACCTTCCTGCCTTTGCTTCTTGAATTTTCCAGTTGTTGCTGCTGGTAAGACAGCCTAGAGCCCTGCTCCAAGATGACCAGTGCTAACTCTGGAAGAGTATGTTTGCCCTTTTTTGGGGGCATTCAAAATATCCTTAGCCTAGTAATGTCCCTGTAGATGCAGTGGAGAAGAAAAAGGAATAATTGTTACTCTGTTAGATGATGAGTTGCTGCAGGGGAGCTTTGTGGGCCTTATGGTGGGCATTTTAAAGGTATGTAAGTATATTCCCAGGCTCTGTGTGACCAGAAGGGTTTGGTAGAGGATCAAATGTGTATTTGAAGGCAATCCAGAGTGTCATTATATGCTTAGCAGCCAAGCTGGGTACAAGTTGGTTTATAAAGCTGGATCCTCTGCATAACCCATGGAGTCACAAACTCTGCCCAGAATACAAGACCTCGAGGATGTGGAGATTTTCAGTGTTTGGCTCAGCCACGCCTGCCTTTGTAGATGATCTCCAGAAAGCAATTCAGTGATAAGCAAACTTGGCTGCTGCACTTGTCTGTGTCCTTTTGTTGCTGCCTGTAGTGAGGGAATGACCTGAAGGATGACCACTGATCTTCACCTGTCTTTGTGGCACCGAGGAGAACCAGAAAGGGCACTCTGAGCTTTTTATTGCAATGTGTTACTTCATTTCCTTCTTGCAGGAGTTGAAAACTGCCCTTTGCTTTGATCATTATTCCAGGGAGGGAACAAAATAAACAATGTTGTGCTTGTGTGGGGCTTTCTTGCGAAGTCAGAGAATGTTAATTGCCCATTAAAAAATGTTTTCCCTCACAGTGGGAAACAAATTTTTTATTTTATTAATGGCTTCTCTGCTTTCAAATGGTGAGTAAAAATAAACTTGTAGAAGGGCAGAGGTGTGGCATCACTGAAAGATCTGTAGTAGGGCAGCAGGGTGTATCACTGGTAACTGTTCCCTCTCACAGCTCTTAGAGAGTCATGAAATTGTTTAGGTTGAAAAAGACCATTGAGTCTGACCATTAAGATTGAGTCCAACCATTAACCCAGCACTGCCAAGTCCACCACTAAACCATGTCTCTAAGTGCCACATACAAAATTCTTTTAAATACCTCCAGGGATGATGGCTCAACCACTGTTCTGGGATGAATATTCCAGTGCTGGAGAACCCTATTGGCGAAGAATTTTTCCTAATACCATTCTAAACTAAAAGTGGAGAGATTTAGACTAGCTATTGGGAAGAAGCTCTTTACCCAGAGGGTGGTGAGGCACTGGCACAGGTTGCCCAGAGAAATTGCGGCTGTCCCATCCCTGGAAGTGTTCAAGGCCACGTTGGACAGGGCTTGGAGCAGCCTGACCTACTGCAAGGTGTCCCTGCCCATGGCTGGTGGGTTGGAATGAGATAATCTCTAAGGTCTATTCCAACCCAAAACACTCCATGATTCTAAACCTCTCCTGGCACAACTTGAGGGCATTTCCTCTTGTTATATTTCTCATTACTTGGGACAAGAGACCAACACATATCTCACTGCACTTTCCTGTCACATACTTGTAGAGAGTGATAGGACAGCCAGAAGTGATTTCTGGGTACCATCAAAGGATCTTGGCTTGTGTCAGGGCCTGTCCAATCTTGTGAAGGTGTTAAAAATAAAATACTCAGCCATTTCTTTGTGAAACTAAGGAAAAGCATCAGACTGCTGGGCTGTGCAGTGTGTCTCAAATGGAAAAGTAAACTAAAATCAGCTTCCAGAAGAGGGAAAATACAAGGCATATCAGGAGGACATTGCAGAGCCTACTTAGTTCCTACTTATATTGTGAACAAAGGTAGCTCTTCTCTGACTTTGTCCACATCTTTAATTTTCCACGACAAAACATGGAACAAAATTGAAGGTTTCTGTAGTCAAAAGCTTATCATAGGGTGTGTTGGAATGTGCATTTATTGACCATTCATTTGGTTTGAAACCAGCCAAACAGTGTATCTGCTCTTGGGTACTGCCAATTGTCTTTTGTCTTATAAATGTGAGGAAACTTGTGGCAAATATCCATGAGGTTGGAGCAGGAATATAGGCAGGTTTACAGCTTACCTCATCTAGTGGAAACTCATATGCTTCTGTACCAATATATGAAATAGATTCAACCCAGCTAAAAGGTGGAGATAGAAATGAAAACTTCTATTTCTTCAGCTTTCAACAAAGTTGAGTAATTACAGTGTAAACAGGTGAAATACCAGATGTGACTTCAATTTTTGTTTATAATTCTGAAGAGTTTATGCACTTTCAAGAAAGATTTACATGAAGAACGTAGATAAGTAAATAAATGGAGAAAGTATATGATTAATGTTTTTAAAATAGTAAATGCTTCCCATTTGTAACATTCTTGAAACAGATCGGCCGTGAAGGCCTTGTTTTTCTTTCTGCTTTACAAGGCTGTCTGTGTTTTGTTTATTTACTGTACAAATTTATGTTCAATGCCTCCTTTTCTGTTTAATCCACAGGAGAATTTTGGTCATTAAACTGCATTAATACATGTTTAATTAAATCACTATAAAAATATATATACGTATGGTAAATTAATGTATGTGTAATTAAAAGGAATTAACAAACTGAATAATGACAGAGCAGGAGAATGAAATCACATGTGTGAGTGAGATCCAAAGTGTTAAGAAAAGGACCTGCACAGGAACACTGTTTCACTATTTGCAAGATACTGCAGGCACAATTGTTGTTGCTACAGATCCATTCTATGAGGATGAATGTTTAGTACTGCTCAGTGTTGTCTCCTTACTACTGTCCTTATCTGTTGCTGCTCCTCTTGCACTATGTCCAGAGCAGTGAAAAAAAAAGTTATTTTTACCTTCTGGTGTTTCTGCAGGTTATGATTCTGTCAGGGATGCAGCAGCTGCAAGGAGTTGGCAGCAGGGCAGGCTCAGCCGTTTGGACAAGCAACAGGAGCTCGTCTTGTGGCTGTTTCAAGCGAGGCAGTGGAAATGGGTCAGCCGTCTTGACCAAATTGGAAGGGTTTAAATGTGAGTAAATGAAGTGGCTAAGAACATTTGAAATACAGTGAGTAGGTGAATCAAGTTTGAAGGAAGAGATCCTTTCTAACAGGGTCCGTAGCACCAGTGCAGTGGTTGCCATTTCAGGTTAGATGGGACTTGTTCAGAATGGCTACGTCTGCATAAAACGTGAAAATTTTGGGGAATTTGAAACATGTAAACGCAAGCTTGGTTACAGACTGGCTGTAACCAGTGTTCTCACTGCAAAATGAAAAGTCACGAGATTTTTAGTGCCAGTTTGATATGCTCAGTGAGCTGCTTCTAACTCTTTGGAAGTGTGTTTTTACTCCAAAATGTTCAATTCAATAGACTAGTTTTGGAAGAAGCAGTTCAGTTTTGCAGCAATCCTATTTTAATAAACCCAACACAACAGCAGCGATCTTGATTCACTCAAACAAACAAGATCAGGAATTGCTTCAAATAAAAACTAAGTACATGTTTGAAATGAGTGGATATTTATTCTATGTATCTCTGATTAGGAGCATCCTGCCTTAAGTGTAGGTTAACGCAGACTTTTAGTCACTTAGTTCCACTGTACCATAATTGACATTTTTTAATATTCATTTCTTAAAAGGCAAAATAATGCTGTAATTGCTGTTGGCACTGCAGTGGGATCTCTGGCCTGTTCTTGCCTCTGCCAAGAGGTAATTTTGTGTCTGGGAAGTTCATGTTCCTTCTATATGCCTCAGTTTTCCTCACCTGTAAAGGAGATGGTGGTATTGAAATGTGTTGGTAGCAAAGGAGGCAGAAACTCAGCATATAGGATGGTTATTATGCAATAATCAGCTTTAGTATTGGTTTAAATGCTGCATTGGAATGGCTTAATATTAAAGAGATTATTATGTTAGAGATTGTCACTTATATAGTGAAATTAGGTGGGTTTGATTCTGTGCTTCAATTGCAGTAAGCCTGCATGGGGAAAAAGAAAGTGTTTTAAGGTGGTGATGGGCATGATTCAGAGTGCTGATCTGAATTTAGGTGGGAATGTTTCAATCTGTCACAAAGAGGTTCCTACTTCAGTCTTCCTGTGACCACTCTTGCCCAAATCCTTCAGCATTCAAATGCAAAATCTTAGAGCTAAACCCTCCCAGATCTGACTGTTGTTAGTTAACTCCCTCTTATATTCCCCTCCACTCCCACAAAGTTCATATTGTTGAGAGGGAGTCTTGGACTCATCTTGCTATGGAAAGGTGCAAGCCATAAAGCCCAGATTAAGGGGCTTGAAATGCTTTTAGAGCTGTATCTGGCAATTTGTGTTCCTTTGGGGCTGACAGAAGTTTTTTGGCAGTCAAGTTTTCACTCCCTGAGTTTTGCTCTGAGATTCAGGTTCAAATAAATCTGAAAAGTGGAGCAGAGTTCAGTCCAAGTGAGTGAGTTTCCCATGGTTTCTGTCTGAAACAATAAATCCTTCTTTGGTGAGAGAAGGGCAAACCCCCACTTGGTTCATCCAGAAGATTTGCAGATGCTTTTGTGAACCTGGGTTTAATTTAGGGTTTGCAAGAAAGCCCTTTCCTATTTCTTCTATTCCTGTTTCAACTCCTGGGTATAACCCTGCCTGTGTCAGAGTTAGCAGTTTTTCACTCCCGTTTGTAGCAAAGGCAGGATTTCCACTCTGAAGTTCTGCCTATTTCTTTTATTGCCCTTACAGGCCAAATACTGAGTTAGTAAGTATACTTAGTGAAACACCTATTGATTTCAAAGCTGAATTTCAAAACCTCAGGATTCCATGCTATTCCCCTTAACTCTATTAAAATTGGAAATGTATTAGCTATCAAATGTACTAATGACCCAGTAAATGACAAAATTCAATTGAAGAAGTGTAGCTCACTGAGGGCATGTACATTCCTGGATCTTTTTCCCCCCTGCATTTTTAAAGAAGGCTCCTTGGCTGCCTTGAAAAATTCACATGCCCACTTTCCCAGAACTTGTTTTGTCATCTATGCACACAGTATAGGATTTAAAAAAAAAAAAAAAAAAGTTATTCTGCTCTTCAACCTGCAGCCTTGTGTACCACGTAAACTGGAGCAAAAAAGTCTGTCTAATCGATCCTTATTTAATAAACAGTGTTATCAAAGTCTTTAAAGCAGCTGTATGACATGGGGACATCAGGACATTTGCTGGCTTGCCTAAATTGGCGTAACAACATTGTATTTTGGCCTGGCACAGCAGATCGAAAATTGAATTTACAAAATCAAACTGTAGTTATCTACATTCCTTGATGTCCTCCCAGGTGAGCTACTGGGCTTCATGCTAATAACTTCTAAAGCAAGCAAACTTTAGCTAATTATGTGCTAGTTTATTCTCCCTTGCTAAATTTTGGCAGGTTGCTTCTGTAAATTATGAAAAATAAATGTGAAATATGCAGATGTCTTTTGTTTGAAGCAGATGTTTGGTCCGCCTTGCCAGAATCTAATCAGCTGTTTCCCCAGAGTTTTTTGTTTCTCCCCCCACCCCCAATATTGTCCAAGAGCTTTATGAAAACACGAAGGGTTGGGGGAATGTAGAACAATAGGACATTGCTTTATTCTCCAGCTACCAGGCTTCAAGGTAACTCAAGGTAGATTTTTTTATGCTGTTGTCTTTCCTGGCTAAAGCCACAGCAGATGCTGGCAGAGGGCCCATAAGGCATGATATTGTCTGCGGACAGGCAGAATCTGAATGCAACCTTGCCTGTCACCGGGGAGGTGGTGGCAAGTTGGGAAGCAGCCAGTGAAAGCAGGCTTTGAAGTCCTGATGGTGCTTTGTGGCACTTGTGTGCTTCCCTCATGAGAGCCTCACAGATGGGGGAGACAAACATCTCCAGGGACACAGAGCAGCTGTATTAAAGGTAAGGTCAGTGGCAGGGTCTGTTTCCTTCCTTGTTGCCCCAAGCCACTCCTCTCCATGCCCTGTTGCCTGCAGCCTGGCGTGGGAGGAGGATGGATTGGCTGCTGTTGCACCCTGGGCTGCCTGGCTGGGCTCGAAGGAGACTGGCAGGGATGTCTTAGTGCTCTGTTGGCATCTCAGCCAGCGCCACCCTGCAGCACAGGGTCTGAATCTGCCTCTAGTGGGACTGGCTGCCTGCTGTAGCCTCCTGTTGTCACAGCTGCTGAAAGCCAAGCCCTCTCCAGAAGTCCCTTCCACACTATTCCTCATACGTTGCTCCTGGCCTGCAGTTTGGTTTGGACTTAGAAGACGCGGGTGTGCTGACACAGCAGCTGTGCCTCTCTTGCTATGACACTGCAGCCTCCCAAGAAGCATTTCTGGCTCAACAGCAGCAGTTACTAGTTAGGTACCAACACAAAGTGCAGAAAACGCTCCAGATGAAGATTCCTCAGACCTTGAGGATCATCCTCCCTGCTGTTCCAGCTCCAGCAGGCTCATCAGGAGTTCAGTATAAGAATAGTAATTATTTTTTTCAGTAAGTGCTGAACACCTGCTTTGCACTTTCTGTTAAGGCTTTCACAGCATTTGATTGTGTATAGATTTAAACTTCCAGCCCTCCTACAGGTTAAGTATCAATATCCTCACTTTGCTTGTGGGGAAACAGACACAGAAACAGGCAAAGTAATGTTTTCTTAAAAGGAGAAAAGATAAGTTTTGTGTTTAAAAGACTTTATGGGTGTAAAGTTATCCTAATGATGTTAGTACATGCCACAACCTCCTACTGGACATATTTTTCCAGCTGCCATCAGGGCTCCTCTTACGGGTCAGCAGAAAGGCAGGTATTTCTGCAGCACGATGCTGGGATTCAGCTCTGTGTGACCAGAACATCTCCTGTTTGGGTGGATCTGCTGATCTTTTCCAAAACCTGTGCTTTTACCTTAGGTGCTGAATAGCTGCCTGAGTTGATAACAATGGAGCACCTCTAGGAGCTAAGAGATGCAGAGCAGTAGGCAACTTCTGAGCAATAAGTACTTCCGTATTACGGTCCTACTTATTTTTTGTCATGGCTGAAGCACAGATCAAGCGTCTGTTGTGATAGGTGCTTTGGAAGTAATTAAAATGAATAGTCCTTTCCCTGGGGACAGAGGTCTTGAGACTGTGGCAAGATGCTCTTTACTTGTAAATAGATTGCTGCAGGGAAGGATAAGTCAGCAGTGTAAGACTGCTAGGGAATTTTTTTACAGTAAAACTGAAGGGAGAGAAAAAACATTGCCAATTTTTATTAGCTTCTTTACATTTAGAGTTGAAAGAATCTGGGTTTGGTCCTTCCAAAAGCATTTTTTTGATATGACTATATCATCAAGGAATCTTTTTTTAAATGAATCCTCATAAGGCAGTATGGATATATAGTCCTTTGATTATTCAAAAAATTGTACAAATCAAAATAAATTTGCCTGAGCTATTTAAAATAATTAACCTTTGACAAACCTCCCTCTCTGGTAATGGAATATTAACTATATGAATAAAAGATAAGTCATGACATTCAATGAATTACAATATTCATCCCGTAAATTACAGGATAAGATAGCACTATAATCTATGTTTTTATAACTGTAAAATATCCTGAACAGTAGCCCCTGTACTCCTCTGGTTATTTCTTTTTTCTTTTTCTGTGAGGTGTGTGATGCCTCTCGTATGGAGGGCTTCCCAAGTGATGTTAAGTTTCAGCAATGTTCACAAAGGCTGTGACCCACGCCTTCCTTCCCTGCTCTGAAAGGGTCTCTGTGCCTTAATAGGAAACCCATGCTACGAAGGGATTCTCCTGAATTGTAGCAGTAAGTGCAAATTATGATCCTGGGAGTCTCCTGCTATATAACCAAGTACAATGCCAATAAACCAGGGGTGTAAACCACATGAGCATATGGACAAAATATGGTCTGAATGGCATGATTATGTTTCTCAGGCCATAATGAATTCATCCCAAGGTGCAACTGTACATCTGTTGTTATCGTGCTCATGATAGGAAGCACTACAGTTAAGGTTGCAGTTTAACTCAAATTGTAGCTACCGGTTCCCATTCATTAACAACTTTCTTAAAAATTATTCCTTCTGGACTGACTCAAATCAGTTCTAGAATGGTAATTTATTTATATATTTATTTGAGGGAAAATATGTTTGATTTTTAGAATAGGCAGGCTGAAAGACACTCCCTTCCTGCCCCCTCCTCACCGTTCCAAACCCAGTTGGGGGGTCATGCATTCACCAATGCATTTCCTTAAAAATAAATCAGATCCTCTGGTTTTTGAGGGGCTGATCCAACTCACATTGATTTTTTGTTGAATACTGCATTGGGCTTTCTGTGACTCACCTTGTGGCTGCTGCCATGGACTAACGCTGTGTAGGAACAGATCTGATTATTGCATATGAAGCTTCAGGTGCTTAGAAGTTAGGAATCTTGTCAAGACTAATTTTCTACTATCTCTTCTCATTGTGTAGTCAGTAAGTGTTGCTTGCATGACATCCCATCTTTCTTTAGCTGGGATAAATCCAAACCACTGTCTTTATAGACTGGAGATAAAGGGCAGGATGTTTGGCTCTTGAACAGTTGATACCAAGGAAGATAAATTTCTTTAAAGCAAGTTTGCCGCCCCTCTGGGAGGGATGAGATAGCAAAGAGATGAATCACTATTATCAAAACTTTAAAAATGGTGAAAGGGGGGAATCTAGTTTTGGGTCTACAAACATCACATTCTCTTTCAGCGTCAGTCTTAAAAGCTTTTAATACACAAGTCAATTTTACAAATGTTTTCCAAGTTAAGGTATACAAATATTAAAGGAGGGTCTGTTACTTATCCTTATAACAGAGGTCAATATCAGTGATGCATGCAACATTTTGATGTGTAAATGACTGTGAATGTGATAGACAAATGTTTATGGAGCAACATATTTTCTTAACAAGTGTCCATAGTGTATCTGTTATTGAATGTTCTCCACTGTGCTTTCATGTGAGGGGAGTAAATGTCACCCTGACTTCCGGTTTAGTTTTGATATGGCAGTGTAGGGAGGTGTTGGGTGCAGTCTTGTGCTGGGTTTCTTTGCAAGCCCCTCCTGACAGCTGTGTGAGTGCATGAAGGAGGTTACATCATTCTTCTTGAAAAACTAACCATGTCATAGTCAGCTCCCTCTGAGGGGCAAATGCTGATCCCAGCATGCAACCTGAAGGGCCAAGTTAGACTCCAGGTTAATCCGCAGGAGTTGGTAAGAAAAGAAAAATACTTCCCCTGAGACTTTAGAACATTATCCCTCCTTTTCTTTGCCTGCATGTTGCTTACTGCTGCTCTGGGAATGAATGCAGAGTACATTAGGGTGCACAAAAGTCACAAAAGAGAGGTTCTCTACCCCTTTCACTTCTGTTATGTAAGTGGTCCCACTCACAAGGAACAGGGAGAAGTTCTCTGTCCTCCAGTGCATGCAGAGTGCCTCTTTTTAAAAATAATAGCATTGTTCAGCTTTTGTAGACATATAATCCAAAATGTGGCTTGAGGATGGTATTCATGCCCTTATGCTTTCTCAATAAAGGGGAAACAGAGAAAACACTTGCCTACCACCTTGCACCAAGGCAAGGGCACACTTGGGCTTGGAACTGAGGTCCCAGTCCTGTGCTAACCCCTGGGGCTCTGCGTGCTGGCTCTCTGCTGCCTTCAAGGCTCTCCATGCCTGGGAAGGGGAGGGCATTAATTGGCTGTAGTGCGACCTCTCTGTAAAACCTCCGCCATGTGCACAAAAACGATTCCATTTGGCCAAGTGACTCCACAGTCACGCATTCCTTGTTATGAGCAGGGACAGCCATTGTGGTAGAAGTTGTTGGAAATAGTAAAAGATTGTGTTTTGTTTGGGGTTTCAAAAAAAAAAAAAAAAGTAAAATTGCTGCTTGAAATTAGGACTTGCACAGCCTTTTTGTTCATTTGCTCTCTTGTCAGCATGTTTTCTACCAAACTCCTGTTCTCTTGGGTGGGACAGAGGAAGATGCTGGCAAGATGGGCAGATGGATGGCAAGCTGCCACTCAGCCTGGAGCTTGCAGTCCACAGCTACCTAGACCCAGAGGGCTACACGTGGCATGATTTGAAGCCTAAAAGAGAAAGTGAACTTTCAGTGACTCATTTCAGAGAATTCTTTTCTCGCTTACCTTTGTTAAAAGGTGCCTTAGTTAAAGCTTGTATTATCACAATTATAAAGACGCATTGATATAATTATGTAGTAATTGCAGTAAATTATCAAGATGAAATCATTAAGGCAGCTTTTTCTATTAATGCTGCTTAAGGTAGATGTCTTATTATATATATTTGGAAGAGAAGAAAAGATGAAGTCTCTTCCAGCTTTAGTATTACTAAAAATAAAGGAAGACTCTGCTCTTCTGCTACTGCTTACTGACACTGTCAAGAATAATGTGAGTGACATGGAACCAAAGTAAAGTGTGTTCTTCCCTGAGCCCTGAGTAACAATACAGTTAATTTTATGAGGCTCTCAATTGTGAAGTGGCCTTTTTTCTTGAGCTTGCAGGCAGAGGAAATTACTTACTTCACAGAATAAGAGTATTTTTATGCTTAGGAATTAGTCATTTGCAGAAAAATGTTATTTACATAGATGAATTCATGGGGGAGACCATGACATTGACCACTTTATTTTCTTCCCTTGTGGAAATCTTGTGTGGATATTCCTGTTTTCTCTTAGGGATATAAGAGGAAGTGGAATATTTCTTCAGTTTGTCCTTAACAGGCTTTTTACATGGGCACAGAGTCCAGAAAATCTGCTGATGGCAATGATTTATTTGATTTCCAAGATTTGGTGCATAGCAAAATATTGACAATAATGCAACTTCTGTACTACTTCATTCCTGTTTATTCTTTTGTGTATGTTTATCTAGGTTTTTAAGAGAAAACAGCAGTGTCTCACTCAGGGGATTGGTAATTGGGTATAGAGCCTTTCACCTCTGGGTCAAGAGTTCAGATTTGTTACAGGTCAGCACTGCCTGGGAGTCGCTCTCAGGTGGCAGCTGCTCAGTGGCCCTTTATGAAATGAGTTGGGGGTCCCAGGTCACTGCCTTGAGAGCAGGTGCCTTCAGCACAGATCAGACCTGAGGGTGCCAGTGCAAAACTCATCATCGGCAGAAAAGAGGAATTGCACTCGGGTATAATGCTCACAGACTGCATTAACTTAAAAAAAAAAAAAAAAAAAAGTCAGGAAAGCAAGCAGGCATGCCTAGATCTTCAGCTGGTGTGGATTTGGCATAAATAAATTATGTGTAGTTGCAGTGATATCACCATCTGACTAAAACAGAACTCACTGTGGTTGGACTGTTTTGGTAATCTAAACATTACTGACATTACAGTAATATTTTAAGTAAAGATGAAAATTATCAATCCAAGTACCTTCAAATTAAAATTACATTTAAAACAAGTCTAAGCTTCCTGAAATTTGGAATAGAACTAATACTTCCATCTCATGATGCCTTGAGATAATCATACAATTGTGGCTAGCGGATTTTACTGTTTGCTGTCCCAAAGGAGGTGAAATTGGATTTCAAAGATACGTTAGTCTCCAACTTTTAATGACTTTCTGATTTTAATGGCTTTGCCTGTGCTTCTGCCTAAACTTCCAGGGCAATAAACCCAGGTGAGCAATTCTGAACTGTTGAAGTATAGTGATGGAAGAAGTGAAATCTTCCACCAAGGCAGCTCCTAACACTAGGGGAGCATAAATGTTTAACAATACTTAGAAAAAGTTTTTAGCAGTTGAGAAGTAGTTTAGTTATCTCTGGTATCATTGCAATCTTGTTTAAGAGGAGTCTCAGTCTTGTCTGACAGTGTCCAAGAGAAAGTAAGAGAACCTTTTGCTCTAGAAAAAGATATTTTTGGTGTGCTGAGATTTTGCTGCAGCATTTCAGATCTGAGTTATTCTATTCTATTAATTTCAACAGGGACAATACAATGGCATAGGGTGTCTTAATTTTGTCATAAAAGTGAGCCTGAAGTAAAATATTTATAAATTCTCCAAAGTAATTCTGTGCTTTAAAGAGCAGATTCTCCATTTGTAAGGGGTGCATCATGGAAAGAAGTTGAACTTCCTTGAAATGCAGACTTCAGCCTTAATTACAGAGTAGTGACTAGCACTTCCATTGCTTTAGGCTTAACAATGATGGAGATGGAGGAGTAGCCTCTTCTCAGTAATTGCTTTTCTTCATAATGTATAACTTACATTCTCTTTCTTTAAATTCACTATTCCCATGTCTGGTATAATTTAGGGAGCAGGCTAACACATTGGTTGTTACTTTTTTCTACATCAGAGCTGCTAGATGAGGGGACAGAAAGGCAAGCAAGAAAAAAGGAGACAGCATTGAAATTACAGAATGGGCAGCGACGTGGCATTTTTAGTGATCCATTCTGTGCTGGCTGATTCAGTCTTATTTTCTGTGGACCTCTGGTTGCTGATTGTGGAAAAGGACTAGAAGACTTACCAGCTGTCTTTAAAAAAAAGTCTATTATGAAAGTGTTCTAATCCTCTCTAATGTCAGATTCCTTCACAAACTTTTACCTTGTATCATTCATAGCTTAGTGACTTTATATGTTGTTTGTTTTTCTAAGTCTAACCTTATTTACTGTCTGGGAACAATTTGTATAATGATGATACAAATACAGTATTCAAATACATTTGCTTCAAAAGGATCAATTTCAATATTTGCAAAACTGAAGGTGGTGGGATTCAGCGACAGATTAGTCCAGCCATTAGAAAAGGAGGCAAACACCGCTTGTGCAAATACTTTTGCTACATCTAAATTGAATGAACTGAGGCTTTAGAAGAAGGAAGGGTAAAAATTCCAGCTGCCTCCTTTATTTCTAGCTGAAACTTGGAGGTACAAGGGCATAGCTAAGCTTACCTTATTCAGTCACCCAGAAAAAGCTACCATTTGAATGCACTCTCTGAATAGAAGGCACAATGATAATAGCAACGTCACACAACAGAATGGCTACTGCCAAATCGCTTTAGCCTTTCTGCATGATCATCAGGACCAGCAATCTGTTAACCAGCCCGTTCTCTAGTTTTTGCTGTAGCAGTATGCTTTAATTTGAGATTACTGTTGCACCTAACAAGAAACAAACAGTTCTGGAGAGATGGTTTAAAGGGAAAAAAAATCAACAAAAGAAATCTCACAATGCAGAAGAGCCAAATATTGGAAGGTGAAGGAAAGATTAAGAAGAAATTGCCTGTTACAGGACTTCATTAAAGCCATTTATTAGCTTTGTAATGCCTAACAGTCTGCTGGCTCCGGAGTTTTCTCATATAGGGGGCGGTTAAGGGCGCGTTTCACTTTCATTTGCATTCTTGATCCCTGCTGCTCTGTTTATGGCATTGATGCTATTCATACAGTCTTTGCAATATTAATTTTTAATTTATGATGCTCATTAGGAGACACTTAAAACAGAACAATTATCATTTATCTTGATATATTATTTACTAAGACTTGCTGTCATGGTTAGGGACCTGTGATTAGTGGGAGGGGAATAGAAAGCAGTTCCAAAAGGTGCTTGGCTGAAGGGACTGAATCTGAGAAAATGGTTGTCACCACCAAAGGCCTGAAGTTCTGATGTCTAAGCAAAAGACTTGCAGCACCTAATCAAAACTCAGGAGGAACCTTCGAAGATGAGGCTGGGACAGTGCTTAATGAACCTGCAGGATAATATTAATGAAACTCTCCTGCAAACCACCAGCTCATCAATTATTCATCCTGCTTTTGTCCTAGTACTTTACTCTCTTCCCTTTTCGTCTCAACATGATTACCTTTTTTTCATTCCCTGTATCCTCATTTTCCTTTCGTGGATTTGCTGACACGTACCCCTGGTAGCACATCCTCCCTGGGAAATTCTCTTTCTTGAGGCAACTGCACAGTATCCACAGGAACAAGATAGGTAAATGGTGCTCTTTGAGGCATTTGGACAAATGTGCTGCATTTGTTAAGACTTAGTAAACCAGATCACTGATATGATAGCCTTGGAGAAGTGGATCTTTTAAAGGCTATCATATTGGAAACTCTGAATCATCTATGCATATCTTAATTAATTTGTAGGATTTAATAAGTTATTGTGACACTATCTATATAGAAGTCTATAAGGCAAAACAAAATTTCAAATAATAGTGACCTACTAGGAATATATAGATATGCTCTTCCCTCTCCCTCCTCTGTAACTGTCCCTCTTACAGGACTTCTGAGAATCCCTGCCTTTAGTCTCTGAGTTCTCAAATTGTTTATAATGTATGCTTCTGCAGAAGAGAAGGTAAATTGGGTGTTGTGGAGCCTGATAATTGCAACTCTGCATCTGAAACCAATTGTGGTATTTTTGACTCTGTTTTATTTAGTTATTTTTAGACTTCCTGAAAGAGGTATTATTTCTGTTTGCTTTCTGTTTGACATCAAAGCAGGAACAACAAATTACTAATTTTGTAATTTATTCCCTGGACCCTTGGCTTTCAATTTTTTGAATCACTGCACAGCAGCAGTTAAACTTTATGCAGAAAACCTCAAGGTCCAATACCATCAAACACCTTTGAGTCACATGCACCATTCCCTTCCTCTTTTCTGTTGAAAATCTTGACACTGCAACTAATCTCAAAGGCAACCACTGTATTGATAAACTATATTTTCTAGGGGCAAGGATAGGGAAAGAGTTTTAAATTATGAGGTCCAGCAATTCTGGCACTTTATTTTTTCTTCCACCTTCAGGATTTTGCAAGCTTGTATTTAGAACGTATTTATACCAGAAGAGGAAAACAAAAAAATCCCCTGCCTGATGTTGTGAGAAAGCTGATGCAACAGTCTATGATGATTCTTTCAAAGTAGTGTAAAGAAGACAGCACATGATTCTACAGCTTGTATTTATGCTATGTAGTATGTTTCATCTCCAAGCCAGTTCAAAACCTTAACAGATTTATCTTTGCTCACCCCTGTGAGCAAGGTATGTAGGCATTGTTATCCTCTTTGTTGCGTTGTATCAGAACTTCATTAGGCCCTGGGATGCAAATGCAAAAAGGCATGGGAGAAAGTATTCAGCACAAAAATCAATTGCTCACATTATTTTGCAGATTGTAGATTCAGATCCTTTTGTAAAGAAAACACTGCAAAATGACGATTTCTGCCGCTTCCCCAGCAAGACCAGCTCTGACTACTGCTGAAAATAATTGGTGTTTGGAGTTAGTCATATACTAAACTTAAGAAAATTTATCTGACAGTATTTTTTCCTCATTAATAGACAAACTATTCCCAAAGAGTTCCCTAATTTTTACACCATCATTTAGATAGGATTTTGAAAACCATTAGCGTAATTTGGAAGTGTAAATCCTGTGGTCTGATACGACAAGACCACTCAGAGCTGCAGCCTGACCCACGCACGGGCGAGGTGACACATCCACGTCAAACTGCAGCCCCACAGAGGAACAGGCTTGTCTCCTGGAAACCTCAGAGCTGTGTTAGTGTGGTGTGCTCCTGGGCTTGCTGTGACAGAGCAGGGGACGAGGGGACAGGCAGCATTACACTCCTTCAGTGATGAATGGAGGTTTCCTCGTGGCCCTGTGCTGCCTGTGTGAGCAGGCACCAGGATTCGAGCAGCGCATCTGAAAATGAGTGTTGGATTAAAATCAAGACCCTCTAGACATTTCTATCTATTCCAGCTGGTTGTGCAGTGTTTCATTCATCACCTCTAAAGAATGTTTTTGGATTAGTCTTACATCTTCCCAACCAAATCCAACCTTAGCTGCTCTGGTAATTTAATGTTAGAATTGCAATTTACTATAAACCTTCTTAGCAGGCAGGTAATCAACTTAACAGAGTTTATTGCACAAGCAGCTGTTCAGCAATCTAATATTATTATTTTTTTTACCTGTTATTTGCAGCTGCAGAACAGGATAAATCCACATTAGTTCCAGTCTGCCTGACAAACAATCCCATCTCTGCCATGTTCTAATTTTCGGTAACTTTCAAGATCTGGCTTCTGCAAACTATGAAGCACATAAATTGAACAAAATAACTTTGAATGAAGCAAGCCTGCTTAGTTTCTCTGGTTTACGTGCCAAAGGCTTGGCAGTTTTATGGCATGTTAGTGATTTCTTTCTGTTTGTTTGTTTTTGGCTTCTGCTTCTTTTGTTTGTTTTCAAAAAGGGTTTACCTATGTTTGTCAGTGGTTAGTGGAATTGCTAATGTTTTAACATTATAGGAAGATTAACCCTAGGTGTTTATAGCATTTGAAACAAGCTACAGCAATGAGGTGAGATGAATAGGTGTGCTCTTTCTGAAGATGGTGTATGTAGTAGCAATATTGGGGCTTTTAAACCGCAATCCTGTTTCCCTAAAGTATTCTTCATGATCACGTTCAGCTTTCATTGAACCTGGCAAGGGGGAAAACTGATAGTGTGCATGTCACTGCGTAGCGTGGCGTAGCTCTTTTAATGCTGGCCCTTTATAATCTTTGTAAGGTCATGCAACTTTTCTGATTTTTGCCCAGGGATAACTTTTCCCTTTTTTTAACATATTTCCTTTTGTCTGGTTTGGCCAGTAATTGACTTTGTCCTTTTTTCATTTATTTCTCTGCCTCCTGGTTGTAGCATCTTCTCCCTGGAGTCTCAGGTTAGAAGTTTTCCCTTTTGTGAAACCATGACAGGTGCCTAATTGAATGATGAATGTCCCTTTATTACTCTGTAATTGAACTGCCAGCTTTTTGATTGGTTTGTGGAGATGCTCCACTCCTCATCAAGCACTGCGGGGGGCTCCAGGGCTGGCAGGCTGGGCCTACCCTCCATCTGTCTAATCGCATCTCTCCCCTACTTGGCTTTTGGGTGGGGAGGGGGCTGAGGGGGAGGAAAGTCATAATAAATTATGCTAATTCGGCGTCGCTGTGACAATAAGAATATCGCATTGTTACGTGCGTGGTGGCAGCAAATGCGAGAAGACGTTTTGTCGTCGTGGCTGCCTGGCCTGACAGGCCCTCGATGAAGATTAATGGCCCTCACCTGAGTGACAGAGCGAGGGATTGTGGGGCAGAGAGGGTCATTCATCATACTCTGACAGGTGTCATTCACTCCGACAGCCGCACCACTGTCGCCTGGCTAGTGGTTCCATTTTTCTGCCAGTTAAGCAAGGAGTTTAATAACATCCCCAGAATTAAAACTCATTCTTTGTAGCAGGTCTGACAGCTGAAAATAAGAAAATCAATTCTTCACATGTTATAGCACAGTTAACTGACTAGGGTTTTGACTTTAATTTAGTCTTTGGGCTGAATTTCAAGTAGGCTGCTTTTGTAAGACATCATCTATTAAAATTTACCAATAGCACTAACTTCACTTTTATTATTGCAGCTGGATTAAAATGCAGCCTTTAATAGTGGATGTCATCTTCATTTGGTGCAAGCTCAAGCTCTTACAGCTCTGGTGAGGGATATTCCACTTCATCCTCATTAGTGATGTTTATAGCTTCTCTCTTCATTAATATTGATCCCTTAAACTACAGAGAAAAACAAGACAGACACTAACATGAACCATTTTGTATCATTAAACTGTTTGGATTTCTTGGTTTCAGTCGTTGTGGCAGGCTGAACAAAATATTTCAGAGATAAAAGAAAAATGGAAGGGATGGCACAAACTTCTGGCAACCACTTGCTGCTCTGGCTGGGAAGAGCCACGTCAGCCTTGTGACCCTGTGCTGCTGATGGTTTTGTGCTTCTGAGTGGGGCTGGCTAATCCTGGGGTAGGCTCGGAAGTATCCCCTGAGAAAACAGTGCTGAAATAACAACATCAGTATGTGTTTAATAGCTCACCTAGTGAAGCCAGGACAAAAATGTTTGTTGCCTGTTTCATTTAACTCATTAGGACCGTTGTAGCCAAGGGACAGGCGTGACTAGCTGGAAGGTCTGCCGTGGAAACACGGATGAAGAAGACAGATTGATGTCTGTTTGTGTAACTTAGGAGGTTTGTGAACCATCGGTGCAACACCACTATGAAAAATGCAGCCAGGATGCAGAGAAGTGTGAGAGCAAGTGTTTCTAGTGGGCCTGGAAGCATTATTGTTGTTGCATGAGGCCAGAATGAGGCTGTATCCACAGAAATGTGTGTGTTTTGGGTCAATGTAATGAAGAAGGATTCATTCCATTTGGAGTAAGTGCAAAATAAAGGCTGCTAGGGTGATCAGGAAAATGCAAAGCTGTCTTACAAGGAGAGAACAAAGGACCCCAGCTTGTTTGGACTAATGAAATGAGGGCTGAGGAGGGCTGTGACTGCTCTCTACAAATTCTTCAGGGAAAGTAAACACGGTGAGTTGAGGAGAGGACAGTCTTGGTGTGACAGCCCAGGGCATTTCTTCCAGCTCTGTGTTCTTATAAAGCAACTGTAATTTGTCTCCATGTAGATAATAAATCAAAAACTGAGAGAAATTGTGTGTGTACCTCTCGATCTCATTGACATATTATGGGGAAGGAAAGGTTTTGTTTAGGGGTGGTGAGGGAGGACAGGAATTTATCACTCTTTCGGAAATTTATTTCTGTCTCTCTTGCAAGTGGAGAGGGAGTGTAGAACAGCCAGGCTCCTCCACAGGCACTCATTCAAGTATCTGGAATTATATGGGAGAAGTTTGTACACCTCAGTGATGTGAATAAGGAGTTCTTCCCTTATAGAAATCATGTTATAGTGCACTTTAAATTCTTGTAAATTTTTCCCTCTGCTCAATATAAAATGTTAAATTTTATCCTGTGGAGTCTACTCAGCTTTGAAAGGAAAAATGTGCTCCTCTGTTTGTTGTTAGTGTTATGGGTGAGTTGCATTTAAACAGACAGTGTAGAGGTAAACTGGGCACAAAATGTAGAAAAGCAATTTGACTATAGAAAGTAATAGATAACATTTTACAAGTCTCTGTTTGGTCTTAGCTGATTGTGTATATATGTGGTGTTTCTTTACAGTGCAAAGGAGAGGCAGGAAGCTTTATTATTTTTTTCTTTTTCTGAAATTATTAACAAGTGAAGTCCTTTCTTGCTCCTGCAGGTTATTACATTTTTTTGCATGAGGCATTAAATAAAAATATAGTATCAGGAAACCTCTTTCATCAGAAGAAGGCTATTGTATGGATGACACTGTACATGCATATCAGGGTGACGGAATGTTTCTGACCAAGAATTGAATATAGTGGCATTTTAGAGACCTGTCTGACTCTTGAGAATTAAATAGCCCCTTGGGCTCTATTTTGTTCTAGTTCCAGACTGGATTAGAAGAGAAGAATCATCAGTGTAGTTGAATTGACAAGATAAATTGCTCATAAGTTTGCCATTATTATTTTTTAACTGTGCAGCAAAAGTCATGTTTATTCTGAATATTTTTAATGTGTAGCTACATGGTGTATGAGTGAAGTGAAAATAGAGAAATGGAAAGCTTTAAGTGTTTTCTAGTAGAACGGTTGCTCTAGTCTTCAGTATTGCTCATAGAAATGAGAACTGGTTTCAAATTATGTGAATCACTGAATATTTGGAAAACAAGTCTTTTCACTAAAGTCAGATTTTTCATAAGGTAACTCTAAATAAAGAAATACTTATGAACCTTAAGAAATATGCCCTCTAATAATTTTTATTTCAGTTAATAAGAGAAACATGATTAAAACACACCTATTACCTCACTAATGCAAATACTTCTATGTTAAGATATTGCAGTTTTTCCCTTCTCAGTTTGGGTGGGTCTGCACGCCAAAAAGAAGATTTGATAACACCTGCAAAAAATAGGAGCTTCACAGTCAGAAATACCTTCCTGTAGGAATAAATTAACACAAGTTTATTGTTTGTTTTTTTCTCCTAAGCCGCAGTTACAGATTTCTCCCTTACCTTTTCTCATCATTGTCATTCTAATCTGATGACAAACAGTTGCCCTGGAATTTCCATGTATTTATACAGTAGTGCAATTTATGTGCTCAGAGGCAGCCAATGACTTGTCAGGAAGATACTGCAGAATCTTTTAAAAGTTTCACCCCAATCAGAAAGTGAACATTTGGTGCTTTCTGAGGTAATTTTCCATAGAAGAAATTCTTAACATGCATATTGTGTTTGCCAGGCTTAGTTAATCACAAGGAAGTTATTTTTCTATTATCATCTATCATGCAATAAAGTCTATATACTAATCAGTTGCTCCAAGAATATGTAATAACTGAAGGGTACTGGAAAGTTTTGGACACTTCATGCTTGCAGCTGCTGAAGACAGGATATGATGCTAAACAAGGCCAAGGTAGGAAAAGTGGTACTGAAGGCCACAAAGTGAGTGGGTGACTACTATTAGTTCTCCAGGTTTCACCAAAATCTAACTTTTCTGTGTAATTTAACAGCAAAAAGTTACAATGTATAGAACTTGCTATTCCAGTAGGACAGGATACGTAATTCCAATTTAGGAAGTGCTGACCCTGGTGAATTGTGAGGCAGAGATGAGATTAGCACCCTGTTCTGCATTCCCTCAGACAAGCTGCCCTAGTTATTTTAGGATGTAGGAAGGTATTAACCAGTGCACATAAAAATAGCAAAAGGACTGCTAAAGTAGCTTCTACTGAGCTGTCTGTACTTCCTGTTCTAATTATTTTCACTAAACCACTAAGCACTGCCGATAGTTCATTCTCTATTTTTTTCACCACCATGAATCCCAGAACCTGTACATCATGGCTTTGGTCTGGGTAACAACATCTGTATGGAAATCTTCAACAATGTTTTGGGTTTTTGAGTGGATTCTTATTAGGTCACTTAAATTGAATGAAATGTGTTTCTAGAGCATGGCCAGATGCCTCGCTTAGGTGAAGGTTTCACTCACTATATGGAGACTTAATGACTAGAGTAAATGAAATGTCTTGGGCATTTGAAGTGAATTTCCCAGCCAAATCCTGAGTATTATAGACGGTGTTGCTATATATTGTGCTATGTCTACTTACTACGATGCTCTCATCCAACTGAAATCAACAAAGTCACCGAACATAGCTGAGTGGACTGATTTTTAATTTTACTGTTAGATATTGACCATTGTGTCAGCTGTTTTGTGGTTATAAAAAGGCATTCAATTCAATTTTTATGTAAGTGATGCTTTTATCCAAGATAGCTTCAGATGCATAGTCACTGATGAAAGTGCAAAGTATTGAAAGTTTACAGCAATAAGCAAGTGTACAGCAATGAGAACGCAACTTAAAGAGGACGTTATGCAGGCAATCTGATTCTAGCAGGCTCAATTACAGCAGAAGTTAATTTGATAGGGATCATAGACCTACACTGTAGCCAATTAGTAGGATGAAACTGGAATACACACAACAAAAGGGCCTGATAATAAGCAAAGTGCTTAGGAACAGAAGCCAAATTAAAATGAAATAAAAGGCTGTGTTCCAAAAATCTCTGGTCTTGAGAACATGGGACAGCCTCCAAATGGATGATTATGGAATTTATCACAAGGTACATTGGGTCAAAATATCCATTAAGGTTGGTAGAAATTTCATAAACAGGAAACTGCATAAAGGAAAAGGTGATTTGGAAAAGGAGGAAAATTCTAATTTAATCTGCTATCAATTCTCTTGGACCTACAAAGGTAACACACATGCTTGTATTCATTTTGCCTTTCAGACCACAATTCCTTGTCTGAGTTAGGATCCTGTTTTCTTTAGGTTTGGTGGTGGTACTGTAGCAGAGAGTGGTATTTCCAGAGGCTGGTCCAACCTAGAGTGATGAGGGAGCCAATCTACTTTATGAGTGACAATTTTCCCCTGACAGGCAGGAGCTCAAGGTGTGTTTCAGCTGAAGCACATCAGATTAAAACTTAAACACACTAAGCTATGAGGTGGTTCTGTTCTGGCTGCAGGAGAAAAAATGGAGGGGTGGACACAGCCCCCAACACAGGCACTGCATGGTGACACTGCAGGTAGATGGTGCTTCAAGGCGTAATGGCAGAAAATAAGATGTATGCTTTAAGGTAGAATGCTACAGCATGACTTCAGCCAGCCGCATATGATGTTACCAGAATCTAAAAGAGTGACAGTAAACAGCACATGTCAGGTTGGTAAGATGGGCCATTGGATGATCCTTGTGGAAACTGAGCTGATGGCACAGGGGCACAGTGAGGGGATGAAGCAGGGAAGCTTCTAGGAAAGCAAATACTCTCATAAAGAATGATGCTTGAAAAGTTTTGGGGTAGAAGGAATGAAAATGATATTGCAAGAAGAAATAGCAAGAGACAGAGCCCACCATTTTGGGGTTAACAATTCTCTAGGCATCCGAAAGAGCTGTATCAACGAAAGTGCATTTGAGATAATGCTGAGGGGTCCCAAGTGCTGCACATTGTAACCATGCTAATAGATTCATTTTAAGGCCTGAAAAGACCTTTATGATTATTGCTTTTGTAATATAAACCAGGTCGCCTTATCTTTTAATTTTGCATTAAGCTGCTAATGTTTATTATCTAAGTATACCAGATGCTTACACTAAGAAGGCTTCCTTCTAGAAAATTTCGAATTGTGAAGAATACACCATCTTCTCCTTGCTTAGAGTGTTCCCTTTGTTAGTTATTAATTTTGTCCTTGTGGCTACCAGGTATTTCATCATGTTGCACATATTTCCTGCTGATTTAGAGATCAAGACATGGATATCTTTCTTTCATATTCAAAAGTGGTTAACTCTTCATCATGTGATACAATAATCAGACTCCTAAACTTTTTTGGGTAACTGTGACGCCATATAGATATGTGTCTGTCAATGTTATTGTCTTTTACCAAAAAGTAATTTTATTAGTAATTGTTTGGTTGATAAAACCTGCCTTTTTTCCCCACCATAAACTAATGAAATAATTAGCATTGCTTTGCATTAATTACAATCTTTCTTGGTTTTATACCTATCTCATCCAAAATCAAGTATTTTCATGGCTTTTCATAAGGCCAATATCAGGCTTTTCATCTTAACATTGTCTCAATCATCCTATTTATGCTTTCTGGTCATTAACCTTCTTCCAGACAGTGGAGGAAGCAAATCAAAGACATGGATATAAAATCTGTGGCACGTGTACCACAAAGCAATTTAGCTAAAGAGCTCCTGTACCATGACTGGGAAAAAACCCCACAGTTATTTGGGATGTCACTGCTGTTACACAGGTAAACAGTGTAACAGGTAAATAGGTAAACAGTTCCTCACAAAGCAAAAATGGGGAATCTGAATCTGCCACACAAAGCTGAGAAAATACGCACTGGGTTGTAGTGTGGCTGTGAATGTGCAGAGCTCTGCGGTTTCCTTTTAGTTTTCACAGGGATTGTCTCTGGACTTCAAAAGCTCTTTAAAACTGGAGGTGCCTAGGCTAGAAAGAAATTCTTGCATGTTAAAGTCATCCTAGTCCAGATTCTGTGTTTTGTTAATAAAGCACAAATTGCTTCGAAAATTTTCCAGGGTTTGCTGTTGAAAACCTCTGGGGACTGAATTTGAGTTCGTGCCTGTTGTGGATAGGGATCTCCCAGAAGAGAGCTCCCTCTCTGTGGGTGGTCAGTTCAGTTCAAATCAGACATCAGTCCTTTAGAACATGTTCTTCTTCCTCCTTAAAGTCAATATCAGGCAGCTGCAGACTCTCTTGATGGTGTTTTATGGTGATACATCAAATTATTATTACAAATCAGTTCAGAAAAATTTGCCTGGTGTATTACTCAAGTTAAAAAACTCTTACAACCTGTGAAACTGACTGAGCACAATGTTCAGTTTACCGCCTCCTGTTATATTTCCTAGAAAGAGGGTGTATGTTACAATACAGATACCTTCATTGATTGTAAAGGTAGGAAATGATCTACCATTTTTTTCAGGTTAATTTTGAGAATCTGCTTGAAAAAAAAATGGTAGTGATAATGTTTTCACAGTTCTTGTAGGTAACAACAGATTTCAAGTTATTTTGTTATTCTTCCCTGAAATTTCAACTGGAAGTTCATCTGTTGAAGGATTTGACACCTGAGAAATAGTCAGCATCAGATAGACAAAATTAGTCTAGCAGGTTGCAGTTTCCCACAAGGACAGAAAAAAAATACTGTGCTGTTTAAAATACTCTGAATTTATGGACATCAGACAACAATCTGGGAACATACTATCTCAGTCTGTAATCCTATAGGAACCACTTCAAATATCACTGTTACTCTAATTCTTGAAGCATTAATGTTGATGATAAACATTAAAGAAAGAAATTGTTTCAGCATGTTGAAAGAAATAAGTATGCTGGGGTGGCAGAAATACAGAAAATGCCAGTAATTCTTCCTTATAGGCTCTCCATGGGGAGCAACTGGGTTCCAAGTCCATCCCACTGCTTTAAGCACTCAGCTGAGTTATATGATACTTATCCCTTCCTCCCTATTGATAGGTCTGGAGTTTACAAGAGTCATGGTGTCATTCTGAAATTTGTACTGGTAATGACACATAGAACAAGGTTCTTAATTTAGCCATCTCTGTTAAATATCTGAAGCACAGTGAGATGAATCTCCAGGCTTAAAATTTCTTTACTTGGTGTCACTGTTGGCAAAGCAAAGGTGGCTGAGAGAAGAATGCTCTAATTCAACAAAACTCATTTGAGATGAGATTTTTCATTAAGCTAATAAAAATATAGAATAATTTCATTTCGTAAACAACTCTGGAGGTCATCTGGAGCATCATTACAGGCCACAGCTGATGATGGCTCCTAGAGCACAGTCTGGCTTTCAGTTATTATCTTCCTAAAGGTTAGGTTCTTGTACAGGGTGGAGTGACCAAAAGAAAAGAAAAAGCCAAAATCCCTTTAAATTCAATGTAAATATGGTGGCTCATTCATAGAACTTGATAAATATCATCATATCATAGTGTGATTAAGGAATAAAACCAAGTGGTTTTACCTGACGTTTCTACATTTAGAAAATTTAGATAAGCAAAACAGCTGAGTTGATGTAATAGTTGATGTACTTCTGTAGGTGAGCAGTGTGGGACATAGTTAAATCTAATTAAACACATCAAAATTAGCATATAGACAAAGTGTAAAAATAAGTGTAATCACAAGGGAAGAGTAATTCTAATTAAACTGTCAAAAATGTCAATTAAAAAAAATGTATTTAAAATTGAGGAAAATATCAATGTAAAAGACCTTGGGGAGGTTCATTAAAAAGTAACTACATAAGCCGAGGAAGAACTTGCACAACTTCACTTCCTATCTGCAGTCCCAATTGCAGAAGGATCTGGTTAACCTAGGTCTTTGTGATCACACTGCTGTGAAAATTTGTACAAACACAGTGTATTGGTTCTTTCCATACACATGCATTCCTTAGATGGACTATTGTTTGCTTTCACTGAAGATGAGTGTTTTGATATAGGAAACTAACCAATTAGTAATTTTTAAACTAATGCTTTAAAACATCAGCACTAGACCCACACAGTCACCAGTGACTACAGCAGATTACTAGCAAAGCTGTCCAGATGTGTGTTGATAATAATAATCTGGGTAAAACTGCAACGCATGTTGTAGTTGAAGTGCTATAAATAGTGCTGCTTTCAGGCTGGGGTATGTCATCAGTAAATCTAATGCTGTCATAATCCATCAGGAACAACAGACACAAGGCTACTGAGAGACTGAAGGAATCAAAGGAGTTTTTATATAAGATTTAACAAAATATGTCACTTGATGACACCATTATTCTCTGGTCTTATGACGTTGTCTTCCATGTCTCAGACTTTTCCATTTATGACAGAATACACCTTAACTGTTGTCTGGTGATGCTTCATTTCCATTATCTGCTGTGTCTGTCCCTTTTTTATAATAATTCTTCTGAGCTACTTTTTGTGTTTCTCTTATAACCCCACATAGGAGAGAATTCTTTGGCTCCCTTCCTGGCTCCAAGGTGTTTTACATAAAAGCTGATGGGCTTTTAAATGTTCCACGCATCCCCAGTATTAGAAAGTCAGCCTAAACCCTGGAAATATTAACTACCTGTTTAAGGATTTAGAACAGAAGATCAACTGGCAAAACCATTTTTAAAAAAATCAAAATCCCTAACATTCTTTTCCTTTCTATTTTTAAAATGTGATGGGCCTGAAGTTGTGGAGCGCTGTGACTTGAGAGTGGCCACAAGGGAAGCTGCAATGCGCTCACCTGTGCCAGTTGGTGCAAACAGCTGCAGGGATGTGGTGGCCCTCTCAGGGATACAGGTGCTTCTACCATCCCAACCAACATCATAAAAATTGGGAAAAGAATTACAAAAGATGGGGGTTCAGATAGTTTGCTTGTCTAGAAGTGTTTCACAGTTTGCAGTGGATGTCTTGAAAATGAGGTTGGGACACCTCGATTTCTGCAGCTGCTGGCGTTGCCTCAGTATTTCGAGCTTCTCCTCATTCTCAGTTTCCACTTTTCTTTAGCTTGCTGTCAGATGTCTCCTCTGCCTGATTTTCTTCCTTCCCACACTGCACTGTCCATGTTTGCTACAGATGTGGGAAGCAGAGGTTAAATGCTTTTCTCCCCCCGTTCCCTTTTTCGGTCTGTTTTCGAATAACGATGCCATTATCTTTCAGCAGCAGGACTGGATAGCATTAGGTATCTCCATTCATTCAGTACATCAGTCAAACCAGCCAAAGAATACATAAGATAGAATCACAACTTTATCTGTCCAATACATAATATAGCGATGTAGCACAAGAAGGGCTGCTCAAATTGATTGAACTGGGTTTTCCTACAGAGCTGCTTTGTGTACAGTGGGAAATATTCTGTATCAAACAATCTACATGAGCAGCAGGCATAGTGTGACTAATCTCAGCAATGCTAATAGTGAATAATCTCAGGAAACTTGAACAGGAGGATCAATGTTCCACTCATTTCATATAAATGGCCTATATTATAAAACCCATCAGATAAAGGTTAGATACTGCTGCATTTAGAGCCTAGCATGTATGACACAGGTGGGGTGTAGCAAACACAAATCCAATCTCACAGGCAAGTAACCTTAGATCCGAGTGACTAAAGCTATCAATAGAGGTGTCAGCCGCCTTAAAAGAAATTAACTAAATTTTAAAAAGCTTCCTTCTGTTTCATAGTATTTCTTAAACAGTGATCTGCATATAAATTTTTCCATACTGAACTTTTTGTGTCCAGCCCTTTAAAACAGTAAGTCAGTCACCTGGGCCAACTGCAGAAGGACAAAGTGTTTGAAGATTCCAGGGTGATGGGATTGTCAACACTAGCCTGCAGAGAAAATAAAAATGCTAGAAATAGTGCCCAGGGGAGTATGAAATTGGAACTTCTGATAGGAAAAGCTTTCAGCTGAGGAGAGCTTATTTGAGCTTTCTCTCATGGTGTGGAATAAAGGGTTTGCACAATTTCCTTTTCCAGGTCCTATAAGGCCAGAGCTGGTGGCTTTGATGCACCTTAGCTCAGGCAGGAGGGAAGATGAGCTCCAAGGATTTGCTTCCCTGAGGGAGATGGTGTTTGGCACAGTGGGAGAAGAGAGCGAGGAGTAGTGACCTGAAGAACATGAGTTCAGCTCCCAGCCACCACTGCATTTTTATTGTGCTGTTCTCACTTGTGCTTCCTCTACAGTTTGTGCAGTTAGTGATAGATCATTTCTGTTGAGGGAGATCAGATGTTTAGAAGGTCATTTCTTTGGGGGGATTGTTTGGATGTTTTGTTTGTTTCCTGTTTTCTTTTTCTCTTTACTCTTTAAGTTCTAAAAGCTAACTGCCAAATAATGCTAATTCCTCTTCTGTTCTAACTCTGAGGCTGTCTTTGTGTACTGACTTCTCCCAACAGCTGTGCCAAGGCAGTGCTGCAGTGGGGCCTGGTTTTACTCTGTTTTTCCCCCTTTTCTATCATGCTAAAAATTACACTGATAGAACCTTCTGATTTAGACCTTTGTTGTCTCGAAGAAAGACGGAATTATCTATAATCAGAGGGGACAAGGTTTTCATCACTGTAGACTGATGCATGTTTTAGAGCATTCACCTTTAAGGTGTCCAGAATACAATCTGCTTGATCCTCTGTGGATTGTAAATTTCTGGAGTTGGGCTACTTTTTCCTTTTTGTCTGCTGAGGAAAGCTTTATGATCACTATTACATTATCTTGTCTGTAGTACTGTGGAACTGGGGCCCTTCTTCCTATCAGAAAGCCTTTTTTCTACTTTCATACCAATAAAGTGTTTCTTAGACCAGGGTTCATTCCTAATAAGCAACTTGAGAATTGCACCTGAACTAAGAAATATTTTTCCCCTCGGTGTGCCCTAAGCTTCAGAATATCAAGGAGCCTACATGCTTTGAATCTAAGGCAGAGCTTACAATCTAACAGATTTTTATCACTTTCCATCAAGCAAAAAAGCCTCCAGGTGGATTAAGCTGTGTGTATAAGAAGCTTACAAGGTAGCAGGTGTCAAGTCCCAGTAAAGGTCATTCCATTAGGGCTATTCTCTTCTCAGACATAGGTTTCCTTGTGGACTTTTGTAAAACTGCCACTGAGACGTTGGTGCACTGCTTTACAGAGCAGGGACATTGAGCAAAAATGCCGAAGCGTGCGCAGCATATTTGCCCAGGGATTTTAGGCTGAAGTCTAGCTTTAAGAGTGTGGCCCAGGTAAAATACAGTGGCACTGCTAGAGACTGGAAGCAGGGGAAAAATACCTTTCCATGTTTCTGATCCAGCCATCCGAAAAGGTCCAGATTAGGTGGATAGGGTGTCAACTGCATAGTGTAGAGGAAGTCATAAGTTGTTAAAAAGAACTAAAAATCAAAATCCTAGTTGTATTATGATTGAGAGCCTGGAATGAGCTTGAAACACACTTGATGCATCCCAGTGTCTATTGTTACTAGATCAAAGGAGAAAGACTTGCTGTAAAAATGAGTCAAAATCATGTGACAACTCATACTGCCAGACATTTCAAGGCATGAGCAGACAGCATTCAGTCAGCACTCTTGGATCATATTTCTGATTGTATCTTCACAAAAACAAGGATCAGAAACAGAATTTCCTTTTCTTCTTTTTTCTTTTTTTTTTCCTTCAATGGGAATGATGTAACGTGAGGAGCTGCAGCCATACATGTACACCTTTCTTGCCCAGACTGCAGTGTGTAGCTTTGCCCCTAGCTGTAGGCTTATGGGGGTGAGCAGGAGGTGAAGGGTGGAAAAGGCCAGCACAGCACAGTGATACTTTCAACATTTGATAAAGCTGCTCTAAGTGATGTCTCGGGGAGGAACAGTTTGAAAAGCTTAGTCAAACTTGTGCTGTTTCAAAACACACTGTATGAAATCTTGCATGCCTATTTAAAAATTAAAGGTGAGGATGTGACTTGAAGCAGACATCCATCCTTCTGAAAACTGAACTAATCTTATAGAAATCAAACTATACTGCAGGAAAGAAATGGTGAGAAATCTAATCAGATAAGCACAAACAGTGAATTCAAAGCCTCAGTGTATCTATGAAGGAGAAAACCTGCCAGACAGTTATGTTAAGGACATTACAAAGAAGTCAAATGATTTTGCTACTTCTATCTTCAAATATCTTGAGCAAATACTAGTTTTCAGCCAGTAAAGCTGAGCCATTCATTGATTGACTTGTCAATAAAAGAAATGTGTACTACCAGATGATAAATCATGATGTTAAACCATCTGAAAATATACATGTAAGGGTTGAGAAGGGCTTTAAAATAGAGGGGCAGAACCACTGGGAAGAAAGTGCTAAAGTGATCTTTTATACCAGAAGACAGAGTAGCAAGGGCTCCGATTGGCGTATTTTCTGCAGGTTTAATATGGCTAGCAAAGATTCACTTGAGAACTTATTCGGATTTCTGAAAAATTTTCAACCAGCAAGAAGCTTTACTGCAAGTTTTGTAATGGTCTTTTCTGAACGTGAGAAGCTCAGTGGTGTGAGTGTTAACAAGTTATTGAACATCAACAGATCCAACAGCAATTGCCTGTGTACATGCCCTTAGCCTGCAGCAAAAGTGAGGAACTTTGGATTGCCTATATCCTCTTCACAGAAACAGTGCAACTCTGTTTTTGTAGAATGGTATAAAAAAGATGAGTTAAGAATTCCTGTTTACTGTTCCACAAAAACAGGAATCAAAAGTTACTTCAGAAAAGGAGAGACAGTTGAAATGGGTTGAGTCACTTTGTAGGCAATGGATAAGTAACCTGGTGGAAATTGGTCATATGAATCCTCACGGGCTCCATTTCTAGGTCAGTTGTACACATCTCTGTGTAAAATGAAGGCTTGCATATTCACATTAGATGGAGATAAAAACAACCCTGAGGGCAAACAGACTTTTAGGCTTTGGAACATAAACTTGCTCTGAGTAATAGGGTAAGGAGGAAACTTAGGACAGTAATGACGGTGGCTAGGCCCTACCTGCTCACTGGAGGACTTCCTTTGCTTAACCAGTGTAGATTTTTGTATTGGCTCCCTAATTGTCTGTCCAATATGACAATTCCTGTGTTTTTTCCTTGCTTGATATAATGACTATCAGTTGAATCATACACTAGATCATGGCACCACGGTGGACTTTTGCTTGCAGTTACTGAACTTGGCATTTCAGCAGCTCCACTGGCTTCTATTCTTGCTGAATTTTGAAGTCCCTGATGATTTGGTGGTGCAATTGTTCATGTTGCTTTTAAACATACTCTTCATGTTGATCCTGCTTGGCAAATGGTAGTAAGCTTGTGAGCTTCGAAGGCTGGCTTGAAAACTGTGAACTCTGAAGATCTTTTGCCTTTTTTTCACTTTAAATATTTCATCTTCCAGCTTGGAATTATTCATTGGATTAACATATGAGCTGCTCCCATTGGAAAGAGACTGGCTGTGAGGACTTTCCCTGTATTTCTTCTTGAAAGGAGAAGGATGTTGATTCTAGGAGCCACTGTTCTTGTAGCATGGCTGGCTTTGAGAGAGCGTTTTCTCCAGAGAGAGACTCTTTGGTTGGGAGCAGCTGCCGTTGGCAAGGCTGACTGGAAGAGATCTTGTCCCTGGTGGCTTGGGCTGAGCGGAGACCCTCTTGCAGGGAAGTGCTGCTGCTGGAGCAGAGCCAGAGCGGAGTGAGCGATCGTGGGAGGCTCTTAGCAGGAGCAGCTTCTCTCACAAAGAGCCTGCCCGTGTCCTGTGTCCTTAACCAAGCAGGGCTCAGGGGGCTGCGGGCTCCCGGTGCCGGTGGCATGTCTCTGGGGATGGATCCGATTGCTGGGAGTGCAGTAAAGGCTTTGTGTGGCTTTGTGCGTGTCGAGTGCTTGTTTACGTTGCCTAACGATGATTTGTGTCACACTTAGAGTATGTTTGATTTAGTTCAGCCGCTGTTATCGTGTTTAATATTTTAGTGTGTGTTTAATAAACACGATGGAACCTGCACAACTTTCCACCTCTATTAGGCATCCCCTGTCTTGGGGAACAGTTTTAAGAGATCCCTCAGGTTTCTCCTGCAGTTTTGTCTGCCCTTTAGGAAAAGACACCCTCAGCCAGGCTACTGAGCTTTGCTGCTCCCTTGGGTGAACTGCCTAAGAGGTTTCAGTCTGTTTCACCAATAATAATTTGGTTTTTGTCTGTGTGAATATGTGTTGGTTGTTCATGGTCTGGCTGTTTTTTTCTTTTTTCACTTCTGTTCTGGAGTTGATTTTTACTCAGGTGATCCTGTTCTATTCTGCGTTGGGTTACTTATCAGTAACAATATATTTAGATTATTTTCTTTCACTGATTTCTTTTAAGAGAAATAATATATCTTTTGCACAAGATGGCATTAGCTTATGCACATACAAAAATGTATACACATACACATTTTGTTTAGCATTTTTGGTGCCACTGTTAATTATTACACCTCCCATTTCTATTTTTTGCCATTTTAAATATCAGTGAATGTTTCATATTGTTGTGGATGGTACATGTCTGGGACTTACACATGATTTTGCTTCTAGCACAACCAACTCCTTTGGTGTTTAAAAATAAAAAACACCAGTAGCTAGAAATTCAAGCTTGGATTTCATGCTGCTAGCCACTCTATCTATGAACAGTATAAGAAAATGCCATCCTGATATGGGCTACAAGTTATTTGCACAGAAGGAAGCTAATATGCCCCTAATTAGATAGGAAGAGAAACCAAGGAACATGAAGCTACCTATTCACAGCTAAATTTAGAGTTTTGTTTAGCAGTGCTGACGTGGAGACACTGATGTACCTGTATAGGGCCTTGGAGGGTGCATCAGCTTAAATAAGCTGTTGCACCCTGTGTCAGAGAGCTCTAGCCCGCAGCTGAAGTGGAATTCAGACTTCCTGTCATCTCCTTGAAGCATTGCTGAGATTCGGAATTGGAGCAGAGTGTTTCAGGGTACCACACTGAACATCTGTCTCTTAACTCTAAGACTGTGCTCACTTCCTTTTCTTTTTTCTTTTTTTTTTCTTTTGTAGAATTGACCTGGATCTCCATGACATTTAATTTTATTTTTAATTTACCCTTGATACCTGTTCTAGCCAGCTCAGCCTTTGTTGATTAGAAGGCTTCAGTCTTGTTCTGTCAATGCAAACTTCCTTTTCTTTTTTCTTTTCCCACTTTTTTTCTCTGTACATGGATTTATTTGGTGATGCTGAAAAAGGTGTAGCAGAAAATAAATTGTCAACTACTTCACAATCTCTCTTTCAGTTGGGTTTAGTTAAGGGATTATTCAAGAGGCAGGAAAAAAAGTATGTTTATCAGGGTGATGGTTTTAATTCTAAATAATCTATGATTACAGAATCATAGAGTGGTTTGGGTTGGAAGGGACCTTAAAGATCCTCTAGTTCTGACTGCCCTGCCATGAGCAGGGACACCTTACACTAGACAAGGTTTCTCAAAGTCCTATCCAACCTGGCTTTGAACACTTCCAGGCTTGGGGCAACCACAACATTTCTGGGCAAACAGTTCTCTGCAGTTCTCACCGCCTTCACTGCAAAGAATTTCTTCCAAATATCTAGTCTAATCCCTACTTGTTCAGTTTAAAGCCATTCCTCCTTGTCCTGTCACTCCATGCCCTTGTCAAAAGCCCTTCACCAGCATTCTTGGACCCTGTTTAGGTTCTAGAGAGCCACAATGAAGTCTCCTTGTAGCCTTCTCTTCTCCAGGCTGAGCAGCCCCAGCTCTCCCGGCTGTACTCATAGCAGAGGTGCTCCTTCCTTCTAATTACCTTTGTGACCCTTCTCTGGGCTCCCTCTGGTAGGTCCACATCCTGCTTATGTTGGACCCCGCAGATCTGGACCCCACGTTCGATATCACGAGAACAGAATCACTTCCCTCGATCTGCTGCCCAGGCTGCTTTTGATGCTCTCAAAAGCATACTTGGAGATTTTGATGAGTCCAGAAATATAGGTATTGATGTAGCAGTCTACAAATGTTCTTGAGTGTCTAACACTAGCTATGCATTTTAATTTTTTAAAATAAAGAAAGAACATAAAAACTCTGGCAATAACTGCCGTGAGTCACATTATAGCCACAAGTGCATTTTGTGCCAGCGAAGAAGGAAGTCAGGAGAGAATCTGAGCAGTGAAACAGCCTTTTTGGTTTTGCTTTATCTGCAGAGGCTCTACACAACCACTTACCTGGTCCTCCCAATGGCAGGGAAAAAATGGGGCACAGGAAGGGGGAATTGGCTGCGATGTGCATATATACATAGGAACATGCAGGTATTTCCACATGAATAAAACTATGGTGCTTACTGGAACTGCATGCATTGTCTCAGGCTAGATTAAAAATGAGTTTGCATTTATTTTCTGTCAGGATCATTTCATTTTTAAAAAAAAGGGCTTGAACATAAGAACAACACAGAAAATAAATCCAATCCCCAGGCTTCGTGCCCTCTTTTTTTTTTTTTTCCCCGTTGAAACCCAGTGAGTCTCATCTGTAAATTTATAATCAAGGACAGGTCTTTTTAGCTCACTGGAGCTAGAGGGATAGAACCATTGTATCATTATTACTTGACTTCAATGTGTCATCTTGTAGTGCCCAATAAAAGAATGAGCTTCAAGCATGTCTTTGAAGGTCTTGCTGTTCACTACATAAAACGATAAAATTTACTCAGAGTTTTCATCTATGTAATTAACAAGAAACAGGCAAAATTTATTTCTGTTTAATGAACAACCACTGTCCAGACTTGAGAGTAAGGCTGGTCTCAAATGTATTCAAGGTTCAGGCAATACCTTCTGCACATCTGTAATCCCAGTGCACAACACACTGCATAAATTATTTGTGTTTATCAAGAATGGTATGTGCAAAGAGGCTATGCCTTGCATCAGAGGTATGTGCATCATTTTGCATCCTTTACTACTTCGTCATTACCAGCTGGGACATAGATTATTTGGATATCATTTGAATCAAAATTTTATATATTTTATTTATTTTTTTATATATACATATAAATGTGTCTGTGTGTCTATATGTGTGTATGTAGGTTTTTACACACCAACACGTAAGGCACTTGACTTAAGATTTTTCAAAGCCAACCACGAGGTTGGAGCCTAAATGAACCAACTTTTTAAAGACCTGATTTTTCAGGGCATGCTGTACATCTCATGACCCTCATTCTAGATGGCTGAAGTTCATCTGCTCAATGCTATTGTTTTCTTTTGATAGTAAGACTCTGAATCCCACAAAAAACTATGTTTTCCTCATAGAAATGAGGACCCAACTAAGTGTTTTGTTATGGCTGGTGACACTGATAAGAAGAAACCTTGCAAAACATAATACACTATCAAAAATTACCTTTTTTTTTCCCCTCTAACACATGTTAAATTAGCCAATAAGCCTTGAAGCTATGCATACCTGATGTTATTTTGTGGGTATTTTTTTTTAAGAAAAAAGGTTTTATCATGCTAGATTTACAGCATTGCAGAGTTTCACAATGTTGCAATGCTGTCTTCAATTCAGCCGCTTCATATTGAAATTTCACACACAATAATTGGCTGACCTTCACAGCTATGGCAGAAACTAATTAAAGCTGTAAGGCTTTGCTAGCTATGCTTTTGTGTGAAATGTGAAGTTTGGTGATAATGAAATATGGGGTGCAGATGCTATTGTCTCAGATAGTCTGTGTCCTTGGTTCACACTAATGAAGAACAGCATTTATTAAACAAAACATATTTTCAACCATTAATTATTTGTGTTTTGATAGACTAAATGTCCCAGCAGCAGCTCCTTCTTCTTCACTTCTTCAAAAAGTCATTTCATGTAATTTTACAAGCAAATGAGAGAGTCCTGAGGATGCTGCATGAGACTTTTATTGCATTTGGAGGTTTGCTTTCAGACTCATTCTGTGGTGCAATGTACAAGAAACTGCACCACAAATAAAGGAGTGTTTTAAATGGGATGATGTTAAAGTTTGGGGATTTCATTCCTCTAGACAGAGTCTGAATAACACAATTGTTATTCTGGTTGTTAGATTCATAAAGAATACAGAAAGGGTACATGCAGTGGCTTTCATGGGTATCCACCATGGGAAAAGGGCTACATCCTGCAGTCCATCTTTCTTACCCCTTTAAATATATCCTCTGTGATCTCACTTACTTCAGCAGAAGCAGAAGTTGATTTTTAGTTATGATTGATTGGTGAAGCTGCTCAGGTGTCCTCGTTCCCTAGAATAACTGTTGGCAGAACGCTGGGAAAAAATTTTGGTTTTCCCCACTGAGCTGAAATGTGGACTGTGTGTATGTGTATGGACCTGTATCTTTCCATTATGTTCGTGTGCTTAGTACTAGAGTTCCATAGATTTGGAACAGCATTGGCTGTAATGGTTGAGAACCACCATGATCTGCATCCTCCAGTCCCCTCCGTTGATTTCTGTTCTTTCTTTTCTTCCCTGTACCTCCTGTCATTCCTTCCCTGTGTCATTCCCCCCCAATGCTATGTGAATTTCATGAATAGCCATGAATTTTCATGAATTCTCCTTTCATCTGCTAAGGTGATCTGTTTAATGTCAACATGGCGTGATGCTGTTCCATTTGAGGGTTACATCTGCTCAGGTTAGCTGGAGGAAGGACTTCACTCTTCTTGGGGATATCCAACAAGGCCAGCTGCACATGTGCCTCCTTCATTTTACAGTTGGTTCCCCTTTTGGAGGGTGTTGTGTGTGTGCTTATGGTGCTGTGCTTTGTTTAGTTTTTCGTCTTCTCCAGCCTGTGATGCTCTAAAACTTCCATGCCCACTGCAAGCAGAAGTGGTGTGTCTACCAAGCTGAAGTGGAGTATGTGCAGTCTGAGATGACAGATGCCACAAGTGACATGTGCATGTGACAAGGTGTGCAGCAGTCATGAACGCTGGGGGTTCACACAGACACTTTGTATTAGTGGAATGCTAACGGCATGGATGCAATGAAAATCTGGGAGCTGCCATTAGAAATCATGACCTTCCCCTTACTGAAGTGACTGCTTTGGATTTAAAAAACAGCAATTAAAAAGACTTCGGTGATAATTCCTATGGAATTTGTTAGAACTGGATGACTCCTGTGAGCATTCTGGTCATTGAGCAGCAGAGGTCTCCATTAGAGTGGTGTTTTACAGAGACAAATGATATAAATATTTGCTGGTTTGCTTCAGTACTGTTGTTGTTCCTATGTTCTTAGCATCTGAAACATCAGCTCTTCAGCAATGAAATTTATGCAGTGATATTAAGAGATGAAACTGTTGTTAGGGAGATACCATTATATTTTTTCCCAGTCTTGGAAATATAGTATTGTCCTGCCTGGCAACCACTGTCATATAGAATAATTCTTCACAGAAACAATTATTTCAGAGGGTTCTTTTGTATAAACATGTCATTGTGGGTTTGTAGATAATGGCATAAGAAAATAGCATATGTATGTGCTGTGTACTTATGCATCTTGAATAGGTACTGTTACCTGTACCTCAAAAACAGAGAAGGAAAACTTCTTATCCCTCCTCCCTTGACTGATATCCAAGAGTTGCTTCATTTGATGTTTTCTTGAGTAAGTCCCTCTGAGGGTCTTAGGACTTTAAATACCTAAATGTTTTCAGATCAGTAACACACTTCCTCAAGAGGGAATCTTGTATTCTCCAAACAAGCCAAACAGCAGCTCGTTCAGGATTGTCAGTAATGGTTTTGACTAGATTTCCCTGCCCCTGGGGAGTGCTAGAGGGAGTGCAGAAATGGTATCACATCAGTTCAAATCCAGGTGGATGTGGCCAGCTTGGCTCCCAGAGGTAAATCCTGATCTTGAATGTGGGTGTGGGCTCTGATTTTCATCAGGCAGTGTTTTCTGCATCCAGGCATCATCCAAAGGCAGCCTGCAGAGCAGCCCTGGATGCAGAGGACACATGCCCCTTCAGCCCAGCTTTGAGCCCAGTACCTGCCCTTCCAATGTCACTCTTGGTCACAGAGGTCTTCCCATGTCTTGTCTTGTGTATATTCATGTAGCACCCTGTAAGGGCATTTAACATATTTTATAGACGTTGACATACATGCACAAAAAGCAGAGCTACTGTGAGCAGCTGGTGGCCGTAATTAAGAGTGCAAGGTAAAGGAACAATACATACTGCTATTAAAATGCTGTTACTCTAAAACTTGTTTTGCAGGCTTTTTCACTCTGTTCTAGGTTTTGATGGCATCTTGGCTGTAGCAGGTTGCTCTTTGAACGTATATCACATACATGGAGAAGTACAAAGCTCTGGATGGGGGGGTGTGCATGTGTGTCTTTGGGCACACATGCACGCAAATTACACAACAAGGCAGTTTCCTATTAGTTTCACTTTACAGCTTCTGATGTTTACTGTGACAAATTTCAGTAAGAGGGGATTTTGTATGCTGATTTATTTGTGAGGCCAGCTGTATGACATTCATATATTGAATATTTTTGAGTGACCTGCTTTTCGTGACTTTTGAAAGAAAATCTGGCCTAGAAGGGTGAAATTAAATGAGTGACTCATCTCTTGAACTTAAAGTATATTTGAAATTACCAAAAGCTTTAGTTTTCACTGAATTATATTAAAACTATAGCAGGAAGATGAAATTCAGCATTCGTGATGCAATCTGACAAACACATGGAACACAATTGCTTGTAGGAGTGGTGTTTACAAGGTGCAAAGATGTCAGCGTGCAGGGTAGAGAGGTGAGGTTTTACAGCTCCATGAGAAGGATATTCCCTGTGATGTAAATATTTTAGCAAGCAGGATTGTAATGAAGTAAAACTAATGAAAGAGCAACAAACTACTAATCTTCTAATCCTGGAGAATCAATAATTGAATTTTTAAAAAAAATCAAAACCCAAACCCCAGAACTATAAAGAAATTATTTCCAATAGTTTGGCAAACACAGTACTTTACTTGTCTTTCTGTCAGTATATATAAATTTATGTGTGCAAAAGTATTATATACAAGTTTTGTCTCTCTCATTCACAAAGACAAATGAGAAGCAATGTATAAGTAGGTGCTTCTGATGATGCAAATTTCAGCTCCTTAAAATAATTCCCTGGATTCCTTCAATTGATGTTATGTCAGCTCATATCACAGCTATGGCAGAGTCCAAAGATGAGGCTGAAATTTGCTGATTGTCTCTGTTATTTGAACTTTTTTCAGTACTTGATCTCTAAGACTCACACCTTCTCTTTCTTCAAACATTTTGACAGCTCCAGGGTTAAAGAGTAGTATCTTCAGAAAGCTCTATTGTGAAGTTTAGTAATTGACACCAATAACATAACAATATTAAATCATCCACTTTTTTTTTATAGTGGATGAGCCAGTCTGCTTGTAAATATGTTAAAGGATAGTGTGTAGGTGGAAGAAAAATTATGCTACGATTTTAAGAGCTAGTAAATCTTTATTTAAGCAAGGGACCGCTAAAATTTAATTACGCATATAAAAGCAGAGATCATTCTAAGGGTAAAAATATGCCAATTCTCACAAGAAAAGACATCTGCTTTATGGAAAAAGAGTAAGTTAAAGTGTACTCCTCTGTTAGTGTGTCAATAGAAGAGCAGGTTGCAGGAGTCTAAGTTTAAAAAAGGAGGAAAAAAAGAAAATAAAATAATTTTCAGGCTGTGCACATGGATATTAAAAATGGGCTACCCAGTTAGGAATCTTGCCTGCTCTGTTTGGTAGTGTTATTGCCAACACAGCATCTCTCTAATTCCTGAAGGACAACCCTTTGGCAATACCATCTCACCATGGAGTTGTTGGTGCTCCCCAGCCAGCCCTCAGTACTTGGGTGAGCTGAAGCCTTTTTTAGTATTAGCTACAGTGCCTTAGAGAAGGGTGCTACTCATGGAAACCTTTGTGCACATCATGAAATAAATTGTGAGTGGCATGAAAAGTCAGACTAAGTCATTTTGGAAGATGAAAATTACATTGGACAACACATTGCTCTTGGCGGGTTTGCTCATGTGCCAGCCAGTGTGCTAGTAGGCATCAGGGAAAAAAGAGGAATTCCTGATTTTTACATGTGACATAAATTGTTCCTCTGGTGGGTGTGGTGTCACCACGCAGTAAAAATAAAGTACCATTTTCTGGCTCAGCATTACCAACATCTCTGAGATCTTATACCTATTAAAGGATCTCTTAAATTTACAAATCTGTATGAAGTTAAACACCTTCTCTAGATTGCATTTCCCAGTGAGTTCTGTGACATTCGTGGAAGCTGTCCTGAGTTTTATTTCTGTCTGAGCAGCACAGGCTGCTCCTCTGCCCTGCTCTAACTGTGGTGTGTAGCACCCTCAGCTCTGTGCGGGGTTGGTCACTGAACTGCAGATGTAGATTATTATTATATAGATTGTTCACACACTTTGCTGTGTGTGTTGAAGAGTCTGTGGAGTGACAACAGAGGCTGCTTGGATAAATGTCTCTTCACTTGCATGTGCATATTACCTGGAATGCTGTCACTGGCCGGAGCTTTGGACAGTGGAGTGCAGAGCTCACCCCAGGGACTTTGCTTGCTTTCATAATATAATTATTAAATAACAAATACTCTTTCATTTTGCCCAACTAGGACACAGTCTTTGTTTGACCTTTGCTACTCTTCCTGTTTTACTAGCCTCTAAACCTTTTGGAATCTTTTTGAAGCCATCATGTGGCTCTTCATGGAGTGCAGGCACATCCACGTCATGTAACAAATTGTCTGGGCAAATTGCTGCATCTATGCTGAAGATTTTGAAGAGCAGCTTATACAAATATCTGTCAAAAATAACATGGTGCAGGTCATCCTGCTTTAAGGGCAGGACATACAATGTAAATGACCTTTTAATTAAGGTCACCCTTCTTTCTGTGTTTGTTTGCTTATGCTAAAACTATCTGAGAACAAATTCTTATCTTAACACAATATGTTTTAAGCCTGTGCTTTGCCAAGTGGGGGGGTACCAGAATGACACAGTACATGTTATCTAAAATGCTGCCTTCTCAGCAAGGCATATGTTTGTGTTGCTGCCCATTCATCTTTTTGTTTTCTCTGGGAACATGACACAATCCAGCAGAGCTCATTCTGTGGGGCAGACCCTTTTAAATGCCACGTACTGTATGCTCTAGGCAAGGGTAGTCGCAACTTGGCTAAGGAAGGTGTCTCTCATGTCTCAGTTTTCAACATTAATTTGTTCTGGCAAGAGTGCCATATGTACACTGAGTTACTCACATTCATATAAGAAACTGAACTTTTGATAGGATCTAAATGCTTTTGATTTGACTTGAACATACATATTCTGGGATTTGCCTTCTCTTGGACTAAAAGAAACAACAATTTTATATATCCAATACTTCCACTTTTTTGAAAAATGAAGGAATGTTATTAGTAACACTTGTGCATGCAGCACAAAAGATACTGCACATAAAATACTGACTATTGTATTCAGCCATCTTTGTTTTGTAGAGTAGAGCTTCAGTAGCTAGACATTTTTGCTTACGATTTTGACAGTTGAGGTATGGATATAATTCAGTCTTCAGGAGAAAAACTTTACTACTCTGCTTTAGTCCTCTACTGAACTTAAAATGTAATGTGAATAGACTCCTTTTATTGACGATGCAAGACCAAAGAAGATATTTTGAACTAAGCATACTGGACAAAATGGGTCACCTTCTGCCTTCTGTTCTATCTGCATGATCCTGTAGTGGCCTGCTGGACAGATGGTTTGGTTATGACATGGTGAATTGCAAAGATTTTTGTTTCTCTAAAGTAATTGTTTGTACAAATCACAGACTTCATATGCGTAAAATTCCAGCCAGATGTTAGAACCAGAAATGAATCATGTCGCCATAAGTCATTGATTTTTCTGGGAACTGTGGTGATACCTATTGCGATTTGCAGAGGGACATGTTAGTGGGAGCAGAGGAATAGCAGTGGCTTCCCTTGGGGCAGGTTCCTTCTGTTTAGAGATGTGATTTGCAACTGCTAATTTACCGATAATATAGCCTGGATCATTCACAGTGTTTGAACTGAATTCTTTTGGATCTAAAATAATTGAGACTACTGATTTATACAAAGTAGAGAGTTTTTTTATTAGCCTCTCCCTCTCTCTTTCCTGGTATCCTCTATATTCTACACATCTTTCATATTCTTCCTCTGCTCATATCTATAGCTGATGCAGGAGCAACACCTGGAATTCTCCAGTTTCTCCCAAATTGCCTAGCCATTGCATTCTTCACTTGTCACAAGGAAGGCTGCAAGAAAATGCATCTCACAGGTTTTTACATGGGCATGCCATGCAAAGTCGTGCTGAGATTTCATCAGAGAATCTAGGTGGCCATGAATGCGAGTGGGGTGGCTAGGCAGCGCCTGACAGATCCGAGAAGATTTTAGCACCTTCCAGAAAAAGATGTCTGCAAGAGAGCTAGGACAGAAGCTGAGGAGAAATGCTACTAGCAGACTAGCAGAAGGGTAACTGAGGTTAGAGATGACGTCAGTTAGCGTTTGTGTAGCCCCAGGAAGGATCTGTGCAATTTGAGCCTATAAGAAAATGATGGTTAGCCTCATGTGGAGTCTTGGAAACACAGGACTGGGCCATTAAAAGTCTTTACAGAAAGCTGGTAAGAACCACCTAGGCTAATGTGGGAAAGGTGGTGTTTGGGAGAGCTGGAAGAGGAATGCAGAGGTGAAAATGAGCTATTGTGAAGAAGATGAGGATGTGCACTTAAACCAAAGGCTGGATGCAGTCCTAAGGAATATTTAAGATAAACTGATATCTGTGAGTGTTAGCTTTGAGCTCTGGTTGTTCATCCCAGTCTACTCCTGGCTTTCTGTTTGGATGAGACGCAGGAACTCTCCAGAAAAGCTCAGAGGTGAGCTGTGGTGGCATCCTTGGGCACACAGCAAGTTTCCTCCAGGTCCGCTCATTTAAGAGCCAGAACTGCAGGATGGGATGGGGACACCCACCCCTTTCTTCCCTGTTCCTCAGTCTGGGGGGAAACAGACATATCCTTCCATCCACTTTCCCTCTAGACACCTTGCTGAATGAGTCCCATGCCCTGTTTCATTTTCCAGCAGTGTATGGCTGGTGCTAAACAACAGAGAAAAAGCTTAGGCTGGAGCTGAGTGGAAAACTTGTCAGATTAGTGATAGGTTCTGGCTCTGTTTTTACATAAGTGCCTTCTGCTTTCAAATAAATTGTGAAGAGATCCACAGCAGAGACAAAGCCATTTTGAGTAAATCAAAGGCCTTCTGTCAATAGTGGCAGTTGAAGGATCGGATCCCTCTATTCCTTGTTGGCCTGTAGCTTTGAAATGCTATTTTTTTGCACTTCAGTCCTTTCAGGAGCGAACCTTTGAAAAGGTTATGTGTCCTGAGAACAAACCAGAATCTAAATATAGGAGAAAAAAATAGATTAGTTGTCTAGATTTTGAGAACTATGGATTCTAACCCATCCCCTTTAGCTGACGGCTCCTGCTGACTAACAGACAGGCACAGTATCCTGTCTTCCCCCTCCCTCCCTGAAGTCTGCTGCTGCCATTTCTCTTCTTGCAGAGGACAGCCAGCATAAAGGACAAAAGTTTAGAGGAGAGATGTGACTCTCGTTCAGTAATATGATCCCTTTACAACTCTGTTTCATGAAAACTTCTTCCCTTTTCCTGTGGTAACACAAGGGAAATATTTGTTTGCTACACATGCTTTATTTAGATAAAAGAACAAGGGGGACAGTGTCTTACCAGCATTTAGAAATCAAAGAGGTTAGAGACTAATTCAGCCTATTATTAATCTGTTGTTAAATAGAATTCTGCTGTTTATGTGATACTAATAAATGTTTGAAAGGATATTTGCCTTTTTTTTTACCCTTCTGCTATGCAGAAGCAGTAACTGGCTAAGCAAGAGCCCTAAGCTAGCACATGCAGCCTCTGTTAATATGGTTCAAATAACAATTTCTTTTCTGCCTTGTTCATGAAAATAAACAGAATGAAAAAAAAAATAAAAGTGTCAGTAACAACATCTTGCAACTTGGAAAAAAGGATTTGAATTACTAGTAAACTTAACCCCATTGCACACTACCCCAACCCCTGCCCCAAAATCCAATTTAATTTCATGTGTTTCTGGCTTTAGTTGCATACAGCTGTGTTATAGCGTAAAACAACTAATCTTTTTCTTTTCACTTTTCTGGTTTTTAATATATATTTTGGTTTACAGGAACTATTAGTTGTTTGAACACATCTTGCAGCACATTTTCCTGTTTTAATTTATCCACAAAATACATAAATAAGGGTTTTGTACTGGGAATTTCTGTTCTGAATTGTATTTGAGGAATGCTTTTAAAGCAAGATGAGGAAAGTGTTTAAGATGTGCTCATCCAACTTAAAGCAGAATTAGAAAGGAAATTTGCTGCTTTAGAGTTTTATACTTGCTGGGAAAATATTTGGTTTTCTGGATATTTATGTGGCAGGGGCTCATTTGCTTCTTGGGTGTACCACTGTTTTCCTCAAATGCCTTCCGATTTAGAACTTGGGGTAAATCTATGATAAATCCATGCGTAATATAAAAAAAGAGAGACTTGTGGTACAACAACCAGCCGTGCCTGTGCTCTCAGCTGACCAGGCTCTGTCATTTTTCAGTACTGAGCAGGAGTAAAGCCTCGCAGCCTGGTTTGGTTTAGGAAGCTCACCCCAGTGATGGACTTGGTGTGTTTGGGGCGCTTCGCCGTCACTGCGTGCTGGTGCAGAAGGGTCTGAGCCGTGGGAGCCCAGCAGGGGGTAGCCAAGCACTGGCAACGAAGGAGGTCTCCAACTTTGAGGTATCCTTCATTCTAAGGGCAGCGAGAGCGAGCCTGCGCTCTCTGAACAGATTTTGCTTCCTCAAGGCTTGGGTTATTTACCCTGTTGGTGAGTGATGGTGCTCGGTTTGCTGGGAGAAGCCATGGTGTGGGAATTCACCGTGCAGAATAATGTGCTTGCTTGCTTTCTTTCTTTCCCCCCTCCCCTTTACCTCTGGAATGTTGAGAGTTTAGATTTTTCAGGTGAACATTCCCCAGCTAAATCCTTGGAAGGCAAACAGGAGAGGAAACTGTTTTCTTCTGATAAACTACTGTATTTTTGGAAGCGTTCACATTTCCTGGCATAGAATACTTTTTTTTTTCTTTCTTTTTCTTTTTCTTTTTTTTTTTGTTTTTCAAAGCTGCTTGCCAAACGTGCACAAAATTTGCTATGCCTATGGAGTTGCATTGCTAAGTGAGGAAGCTATGCTTTCCAAACTGAGACTGGCAGCTGGCAAACATAAAATATCTCAATGTTGGCAAAGCCCCACAAAAAAATTAGACACCTGGTTTTGAAAAATCCAAGGCTGGGTCTTCATTTAATATAAAGCAACTGATCTTGAGCCTGTGCTCACTTGTCACAACTGAGAACTTGGTCACACTGCTCCATTCTGCAGCAGAATCTGTCCATGATGGAAACTGAAACTGTGCGTTCTGCTATCAGCCTGGAAAAATGCTGGAGAATATTTCTCCCTTTCTCTCCCATCCCCAGTAAAATAATGGGACTTGGCTGCTTAGCTGACATACTGCAGATTGCAGGGATGTGTTTAAAAAGCGACTGCCCTTCACTTGCATGGCACCCAGTCCTGCTGGCTTGGGTCAGGAGTCTGCCCTGCTCGGCACTGTGTGAACCTGGCTTCTCGCAGGCGCCGTGGAGGCAGAGAGTAGCCCCAGAAAAGGATTATTAGTGATCACTTAGATGCTTGTCTCCAGCTCTGCCCTGCATGACTTTGACGGCATAGCCTTTGTTTCTGGGCCTCTGCTCCTTGTCTCCCTCTCCTCTATTGGCAAAATGCTGCCTGCATGACTTGTGTACTCCAGCAGCTACTGAGGCTCCGGAGACTGGGTCAGTTCAAGTTTTGACTTGACGGATGGAGGGGGAAAAGAGTTTCAGCCTTCAGAGGAGGTGGAGGAAGCAGCAGCAGAGCTGGTGGGAGCTGCAGGGTCTGTGGGAGCGTGACGCCCCCAGCGAGAGGTCTCTACCTTCTGCTGCATTTCCATTTGCTCAGGGAAAAATTAGTAGGGAGAAGTACTCCCACTCTCCAGAGCTATCGTGCCCTGAAATTTCAGTGACTCCTGCATTTCAGTCCAAAATCTTTGTGTTATGTCCATACTTGGTGGCATTGTGATATATTCTTTTGTCATTATTACTGAGGAAGATGAAAATGCTTATTGTTATTCCTCTCCTAAAATCAAGATGTTACTGCCAGCACAGTTTAGGAAGTAACATTCCTACCCTGTTATACGTGCATATAGTATTTTATATATATATGTATATAATATAATTTTTTTTAAGGAGCCACTTGTGAAGGGAAGGAATGCTGCTGGATACCTGTTTAGGTGGATGTTAATATAAAAGCCCCTTCATTTCCCCTAGCCCATACTTACCTTGCTGCTACCTACTCCAAGCTGCTCCTATGTTGTTTCCTTTGTTCTGTTTTCCTCAGTGCAATGAACCCTTACGTTATGAGTTTCTGCTGTAGTTTTAACCTCTAATATACAACCATTACAGCTTATCTCGTCTCCTAAATTACTCTAAAATCCAATTATAAAATCCTCGTTCCCTCAATAGCACACAACTTGCCACATTACTGAAATGCTGGGTAGCTCTTTTGTTTTTTCTAAATTAATAATAACTACCATTTTCCGTCTGCTCTTAGTATAGAAGTCGTTTATATCACTGTGCTGCTTTCCCATAATACATATTATAGTTCTTTTTATATGCTAGTTATGTTTGGAAAAAACAAGAAAGATTTTGAAAAGATGTGCCAGTCAACTTCTGTGTATCAAAATATAACAATAAAAATCCTTAAAGGAAAACTTAGCAGAAAATTCCCAATAGTAATATATCCTGCCAGAGGAAAATGGCAATTCATCACTTGGTGGACCCTTTTTTTTTGGGCAGGAACAGTTGTTATTTCAAACTAGTTTCCAATGATTTCAAAATAAGGGTCCTGAGCTAACGTGTCAAAAGAAATGCAACAGGGCAAGTGAAAAGCTCTATATTCAAAGTATTCAAAAATATTTGTGTCTTACCAATATGGTTTCCAAGTTTCTAGTCGGCTTTGTGTCATTTAAAAAAAAACCAGGTTATAAAAACAGACATGATTTATTTTGAAAGTTTATTAAATGCATATCCTGAATTCCCAGGTTTTCCTTTTTCAAAATGCCGCAGTTTCCATATTAATAGTCCAGACATTGATTGTGTCCTGACACTAAATCTTTTGCTCTTAGAATAATAACTATGTTGATAAAACCACTAGCCTGTTTTTAATAAACTCTCCAGTACCGTTAGCATTTTCTGAACTCCAGTGTGGAGATCTAGTGATAAAAGGGATGCAGTGGAAATAAAGATGCGCCGTGAGAGCTTGAGTGAGATTTTCCAGAAGGGCTTGCTAATGGTAAATAACGTTTTCACTTGGTCACATACAAATGCAGATATATATGTTCCTTTACACACACTGTCCAGTGTTATCTACTAATTAGTCAAGTGCAATAAATTAATCAAGGAGGCAGTGCACGCCAATGTAAGAAGGCTTACCAAGGGAAGAGTTTATTTTACAGATCCCATGCTGGAAGTTATATCCTCTGGAATTAAATGGATTTTTGCAAGTTTGCAATGCAAGCTGTAAGATCCCAGACAGCCGCAATTGTGTGTGCTGTGGGAACCCAGTCCACCATCCTCATGTGAACTTCTTTTTGCCTTTTCATAGGAATTACATATGTAAGGATCAGTGTTGGCTGCACTCTGGTATTTCTCCCATCATATTTAATTGGACTTTAACACTAAAAAAAAATGCCTCAAAGTCTGATTTCTAAAGGGCAGTGCTTGGCTTGTCCACCAGTGAAGTGAATGGCAGAACTCCAAATAGCTCCAGTGGTGGCTGACTGGACCCCAGCCCAGCTCCCTTTGGTTTGATGCTATGCTCAGCCCCATCCTCTCTCCCAAGAGTTGAATGAAAACATTTTGATGTTCACATTCTGGGCTAGTATGTTCTAGTTTGGTGTGCTACAGGTCTCATGCATTTGGTAATTTGAGGTTATGCAGGGTTTTTTTGTTTCTTTTTAAAAAATTGTACCTGCTTCTTAAGTGATTGCTTCTTTGAGCTTGGGAAATATTTCATTTGATTTCCTTTCGGTCATGATAAATAATCCTGTATCAGCCCAGAGGTAGAAGTTTTTGAAAATATATTTATATTTTAAATTGAAGTTCAAGGTAACATTTAGGTGAAAAATTATCTACTGTTTTGTTAAATGTTGACATATATGACAGCAATCACGCATTAGTACAAGCGCTTTTCTGTTTTGAATGTCTCATTAGTTGCTTTGTAGGGCTGTACCGGTTTTTTAAGATTCAGATTCAGAATCTCTTCTGATTTCTGCTGTTAGGTTTTTGGCAGTGGGCCAGCTCCAGATATGCATAATATTTCACTGTTAGACCTTGCAAACAGAATATCCTGCTGTGCTAAAGAAAACACTGTGTTTCTTACCACATGAAAATAATCCATCACTTTTCAATCAGCACACATGTATACGCTGGTGTGCACGCACACACACACACTCACACACACAACCTTCTACCCTGCTTTTCCCATCAAACTCCAGAAAAAATTAATGACTACGATGTGAAGGGTGGACGCTTTGTACGTGATCCATTAAAGTACAAACTAATCAAAATATATCTAGCATCTGATTTGCAAAGCAATGTGGAGTGAGAGGCAAGCTGAGGAAATAGACCATCTGAAGACCTCTCTGACCTTGTTCAAGGAGCAGTATCTTTTTGTTTGTTTAAATGTTACATGGAAAGCGAGAGCACAAGTTTAAGGCAACCTAGAACATCTCTTTACACAGGTCACCACTACTATGTAGAATGCATTATGTATAAAAAGGGGGAAAAGCATACGTATTTTACAACCCACAGAGTACATATTGCCTTTTTCAATGTGTGCATTTGATCAGGAGAGATTTCCCTCCTTGGAAATTGCACAGGAGGAAGCTTATTCATGATGGAGCATTGAGAATCTGTGGATGCATGTGCGCACAGGCCATTGGAAAAATAATGTGAGTTCTTTCTTTTAGTTATGTTGTGCTAGATATCACCATGTATTTGCGACTCTCCTTCTGTGCCACTGAAGTCTGGGTATTTACCAAAGACAGTGATATCTCAAGAGTTTCCCATTTCAAGAACTGCAGTTAAACAAAAGAACAGTTTCGCTACCACACTTCTCTGTGAGTATCCCACGTTTTCTGTAATTTGTCCTTTGTTTACAGGCAGACAACATAATACATACTACACAAGTGCTGAAACAGTAGTCAATGAAACTACAGATAACTGAGGTGTAGCAGAGCAAATGTACTGTAATCCAACCAATTATTTAGGCAGTATTTCACTTTACAATGGAGTTAGAACTCCAAGCAGGAGTTAAATCCAAGGTTTTTTGCTGCTTAAATGTTTGCCTGTTCTTCTGAATCTAGTCACTGTGGGATGTCTCTACAGCAAACTGAGAGAGGGACCACTCAGAGGTGCTTTGCATCACTTATCATGAATAAACTAAGAGCCTGGAGGTGGGAGGAATGATGATGTATAACTTTGTGGAAACTGCCTCTCTTTCCTCTGCCATCCTCAATATTTTGCTGAATGGCAGTGGATTAAGAAATGTAAGAGGTGTAGCACATAGATTTTTAAGCCTATTGGTAATGCATTAACAAAATGCACATGGACTGTTCTGGTAGGTAAGATCATGGGATCTCAGGAGGATTCTTTTTCTCACCGTCTTTCAAGGTCTTAATATTTTTATCTGCCTGTGCCTTAGATCTAAATCCAAAGCAATAGGGTGTAGCCGCTGAAAGAGCATCACTAGAAGTGTGAAATGGGCAAGGTTAAGAAGAGGCACTGAAACTGGGGAATCATCAAGGCTGGAGGAACCCGGCTTTTAAAATCCAAACATTCTTCACTGCTGCCCTTTAAGCATTTTCAGTCATGCACTTTTAGACCATTGAATTTTGAACTTCTGGTCACCCCTTTCTTCCAGATGTGAAAACAAGAGCTTGTCAGTGGAAAAAGGAGTTCTCAACAGAACTGTCACAATGCAATTTGTGTCATGAGTCAAAAATCAGAGGTCTACTCTGTTGCCATGATAATACTTGATGAAGATGACTTACCAGGCTGTCAGTTCAGCAGTTTTGTTACCAGCCACTTATTTTTTTACTTTATTTTTTCACATCTAAATAAAGCATGAGAACATTTGGTCAGCCTCTTCAGGATTGTTTTTTAAAACAAATTACTTTCCTTTGGAGTTCCACATCTTTCAGCTCCCTTTCCGGTTTTCATTTCAAATGTGGAGTTATAAGAAGGAGAACATGGAGAGGGTAAATAACGAAGAAAGATCTAGTGGTTGGAGTAATATTTTCAGGCATGCTAACTTATATCTGACCTTAGTAAGGCAGTTGCCCACTTTGTACTGATCATTTTACTCACCTATGAGATATATAAAATAATATACTAATTTTGCTTGAAATAAACAGAAAATGTGTACTGTTGAAAAGACTAGAAATCTTTGCCAACATTTTTACTTGTGGAGAGGCAAATATTTTTCACTAAACCAAGACTGTCTGACTTTTCAGTGGTCCTTACAAATCCAAGTGGAATCAGCTGAAGCTGTGGTCGCTCCAAAAGTTAGGAATACACTTGGTGGTGGTTTTCTGGTCTTAAACGTGAATGAAGTTCTGTGCAGTCTTCAATAGACTCACTTTCCATGAGTGAAGGGAGCAGTTCACTTTCTTCACATACACTGTGGCAACAGAATTACTCACAGATATAGTTCCTTTTCAGTTTCTCTTTTCAGAAAGTTAGCTTTTCATGTGCCTGCCTCTTCAGTGTCTTCTCAACCCAATTGCAGAAGCATTTGAGCTTCAGCATTGTATCTGAGCATTTGTAAGACACATGAAATGCCAGAAAATTTAATTTGATGAACTGTTTTTGCATGTGGAGTTATATACATTATTATTTTTCACAGATGAATGTTTTCATTCAGCAGGAGCTGAAGAATGATAGTAGACAATACCATGAAGTCATCTTTCAGAATGGCTTGCCTATTTTACCTCAAAACTTCTGACAGCGCAATTTTTTATCCTGTTAACTCAAAGGCTCCATAAGGAAAAATGTAAGGGGGTATAATGCATCTATCATGTAAAATGCTGGTCAGCCTTGTCATTTGTGGTAATTCCATGTACTACAGAGCAGAAAGCCCTGTCTAAACCGCTTTACTGTTAATCCCCTGCTACTGCGAGAAAAGCTGGTTTCACCCTTAGGGATGAGTGTGGACCCTTTCTTTGGCTCACAGTCACCTCAGTGACAGCAGCCAGAGGAGTCTCCAGGCTTTTCCTTTGTCCAGAACGTCTGCTGGCTTGACAGGAGGGACTCTGAGGGCAATGGGATGGAAAAGGCAGAATGGGAACTAAGGTAGGGGGAAGGGATCTCTTATAATTTACTCTAGGGAGGGATGCAAGAAATAATCTGAGTTTCCTGGCACAAAGAGACTGGAGGTCTTTGATGACAAATGAGTGAAGAAGATGCTGATAAAGCATGATGAAGTAGAGAAAAGAGCACTATGTGTGGGGCCTGGTGATACCACCTTGGACCACCAAGAAATAGCTGATGCATAAAGTGAAATACCAACAATTCACAAGTGACAGGCAGAGACAAAAAAATAACCAACATTAAAACAAAATTAAGGTTTGTCAAAACACTGCCAAAAGTAAAGAGAGGCAAGTGCAGTCAGCTAGTTGTTCCAAACACCTAAAAGTGCCAGATGGCATCGTATGGAGGAAGCATCCATCAGCAAAATGATAGGACATTTTTGTTCTCCTTTATTGACCACAGCAATATTTTTCCAGGTATTTCCTATGTCTCTTATATGAGAATTAGTTAAGAAGAGGAAAACAGTCCTCAATCCCCCTGCACAAAACCACTCAGGGCAGCAGCTCTTTTCTCTCTTCCCTTTTTCATAAGGAGACATTGTGACCAGAGAAGGATTTCCAATTGGAAGAGGTTTTGTTACCGAGGAAGATGTGGATGACAAGGAAGGAGATTGAAAAGGAGAGTAATGGAAAGGGATGCCTCCAGCACAGTTCAGGATTAATGTTCCTCCTAGTTTATCTCACATTTCTTCCACAGATGATGTTCCAACCATTCATGTTTGTGTGGTCAACACGGGGAGTAAAGAGCATAGAAGAACTCCTCAGAGTCTGCTAAATTCTTGCCATCACCCTTCCAGCACTGGGGATTCTTCACACATTTGCACCAGGGTAAATGAGAGATTAGATGGGTTGTCTGGAAGGAGGTGCTACTGATGCTGATCAACATTGGACAGGCCAGGCTACTCTTGTGCATTGTGTGATGGAATTGTGGGAGTGCAATGATTTCTACAATTAAGGGAGTCTGCTGTGGTGAAGGTCTGATAAAGCAGAAACGCTCTAATTATGAGCTCAGCTTCTTGGTGTACTTAGGGATATTCAAAATTGTTAACAACTGCTTATATTTTAGTTGTTTGTGTTCACAATGTTATTTGCAGACTTCAGTCCTGTAAGAAAAATTATTATAATTAACGAATGACAATGTGCAACTGTTGGTACTTTGTTTTCAAAAGCTGTGCACCTGACCTAGGGAATGTGCACAAGGTGTTGGCTTTAGCCAGAAGTCCCACTGGAGGTGAATGCCTAGCTGGAAACTGCTGTCCAAAGAATAACAGTAAGTTATAAACTATTAAGCTACTTATTTATTTATTTATTTATTTATTTATTTATTTAGTCCCTTATTGTGTAAGAGAAGCTGTGTATGGGGAAGCTGGTACAAATATACTTTAAAGTACTTTAATGTTCAATACATGGAATATTACCTGCAGGGCACTATATTCCTCTGAAAAGACAATCAATGTAACTCTTTTCATGATGTGATTCGCCTGAATTCAGACAGATATTCTGAAACTCTGTAACAGCAGAATAGGTCCTCCTGTCTGTCCCTTCAGGTACTTTCACGGTGCTTTGTCCAGTTGTAAATTAAGCAGTCAAGGAGAATATCATGATCTGTCTAGCTAGCAATTCCCCTGTTGTTGATACATTTCCCTGTTAGGACTCTTCATCACCCTCTACTTTCCTTGTTTAATTTCATCCTGTTTGCATTTTAGTTTAGCTTAGCAGCCATCTGCTTACATTTTTTTCTTCTATCTAATCTATCTATCTAATCTATGTAATCTATCTATCTATCTTCATCTCTTACTGTGACATCAGTCATTGTTTCTGGAGGAATCAAACTACAGCTGTAAGGGATATATACTGAAATTCAGGGTATGAGCACTCCTCAGTCCCAGAGCTGAAGGGACCATACCTTGTTGCTCAGATCTAGAAAATATGTTAGAGCATTAAGGGATTGCGTTGCTCTTTCTAGAGCTTCACCCTGAAAGATATCTTACAGACATTTCTTTTTCAGCACTGAAGGTCCCACACTTCCTTCTTTCCACGTTTCCTTTGGTTGCAATGCTGTGGATGTTATTTTCTCTCTGTCACAAAGGTTTTGCTCTCTGTATCCTTTCTGTGTAAGATTTTAAAAGGTGCTTTCCCCCCGCAACTTTCCCTCATATCTCCCCAGGTATAATTTTATGCAAGTTTGTACCAATGTTGACCTTTTTTATTTTTCAACCAACTTTGAATTTTTGCACTTTGTACATGAAAACTGTTAAAACCTTGCCCATTGAAAAAAAAGAATAACCAAAATCATAGGTTCTTTGAATGAGAAATTTACTCATGTGTAGCAGATTGACATAAGGCTGAACATTCACCAGAAATCTTATGTTACTTCCTTTGATTTACAGAGAATCACTTCACATTTACAGTGGAAGTACAGATAAAATCATATCCATAACACTGTGATGACTGTAAGTGGTGTGTTTAAGCTGCTTTTTAACAGACAGTTGAATCAAATCATTTTAGAAATCCCATACCAAAAACTGTTATGCATTTTCCTTTCTGTCTTTCGCTGTCTCCATGACAGTGCAAGTCTGGCGGGTTAGAGCAAACTGAGTGTGCTCAATTTGGTCTGTTACTGTGTCATTGACGTTGATGTTTTATTTACTGAATTACAATTGTGTTTCAGGCCTCCTTTATTTCCAAACTTTTTTGTTAAAGTCTTGCCTACATTAAGCATTTTCCTTTCTTTTTCTATAAAACATTTCATGATGTCCTGATCCAGTAGGAAATTTTCTTGTAAAAATCTGGCAAGAGCTGCCTCTACTCTGGGCTTTTGGGACAGCAGTGCAAATTTTATTGTCAGAGTTATCACATCCCTTTTCTGTTCACCTGCTGTGTTTTTATGACTTAAAAATCACAGCACCTTGTTTATGATGACAGTTTATTATAGAGCAGGAATATACCAAAAATATGTTTTCAATTATGACAATAAAATATTGAAGATTCTGCCTAGGATACATGTTAAGAAGATATGTAGGGAATGTAATTCTCCCTGAGGAACAAATGCTATTTGTTTAATAAATACAGGGAGTGCATTAATTAGATTAATAAATTAAGAGAGTTGCTGGTTGATTATACCTGGCTTCTTTTTTGAGTATTATTTGGTTGGGAAGTGCAGGTGTTTTTGCAATAGGAATTACTGTTATTCTTGATGAAGAAAACCAATTATGTCATACTTCAGTATCTTTCCACTTTGAAAACATACGAAGAGTTATCTAAGTTTTACAAATTTTAACTAAATTCTTTCCTCTTTTCCCAAACCACAATAACTGAATATTATGTGCAACGATACTGCACAAATATCCACACTGATTGTATTAGTTTTTCTTATTAGATATAATTGCCCACTGTTTGCAAGTAAAATACCCACAATTATTTTATTTAATACATTATGCCCAACAGAACAAATTCAGCGCAACCGAGGCCATTTGGTGCTTCCAACTGGCCAGGATTTGGTGGGTTTGGTGTAAGTGGAGCAACCAGTACAAAAACCAGTTTGGTACTTTGCATTCCAGTCAGTGAGTGCTGGTGCAGCCCCACAGACAGGCTGCAGGTGTGCAGTGCTCAGCGGAGTGAAGTAGTGACAGTTTTGACTTAATTGACATTGAGCTGAACCTCTCAGCTACTGCCACTTATCAGTAAGCAAATTACTAGGGAAACACCCTTATGACATGAGTTAATTCACATATCTGCTTAGATGTATGTTTGAGTGCACTTTAAGTTAAATATTCTTATATGGATACTGAAAAATCCATTCATTTTTGCACAAATGAAATCGGAGTGAGTACAAATATTGATAGTAAAAATGCTTCTTTTTGATAGGTGGGAAGAAAAATAAATTGTTTCTTCTCATTTTTGAGGTTGTGCAGCTGTAACACATCGAATAAATAAGTTATAAATATGTGGTTTTCCCATAGTTATTCCTGAAATTCTTCATCTCTGATCTGTGGTCAAAATATCAACTGTCTGTAGAGCACTTGCTGGGGCCCTGGGGAAAGCAGTGAGCCTTTCTGAGGCTGGCCCAGGAAGGCTTCATCCAAAAGAGATGGAGACCGGAAGGAAGGAAAAGAAAGAAAGAAAGAGAGAAAGAAAGAGAGAGAGAGAAAGAAAGAAAGAGGTACAGTAATGGTTGAGTGTAAATCACTTCAATATGACTGCTGATTCAAGGTTGGGCTTGGTGTTTCATTTTTACCGAGGCACTGCAAAAATAAGAAGAAAATTCTATGCAATGACGTAAAAGTAGCACTTAATGTGGACAGCATAGGCAGATGAAGATGTGGCGGCTGTAAAAACCATTATCTTTTAGCAAACAACACTTTCTTATCAGATAAGACAATGATTTTAATGAAGAATCACAGGTAAGGATAGAGCAGCACATTGATTAATGCACCCAGCAACTTCTCCTGAAACATGACTGCATTAGGTCTTCATTCTTTTGCGATGATATGCAAGCCGTAACAAAGCTTTTACAGTTATTCAATATCATGAATAGCATTAACGGAATGATCAGAGTTTCTAGTTTAAATGCATGACTATACCTGCTGGACTTCTTAAAGTTCTCACTTTTTTATATCTAAACTTGAATTATTATTAGACAGAGATAAACAAAGGAAAGAAATGTCCAGGAAAGAACTGAGGGTAAGAAAGGGAACGACTTATTATTGTTGGTTATTGCGCAATGTAACTTCAATATATTGTAAGTAATTAGGATTTGCCTAATTTAATCCACAGCAATGTGCAAAAACACACCACCGTATCTTTTGGCTGAGTTTGGCTTTTGTAAATGTGCTTTAGGAGAAGGGTGTTTGTCACCAGCAAAAAATTGACTAGTCTTTGTAGCTGGGCTGATTTATTTTTGAATGCAGGGCTATTGTTAAATATGAAAATTTTTTTTTCCTGTCTTTGAATCTAGTCCATACATCACACTTCTGTCATGAAAAAAGCTATACATAATTCCTGGGGCAACATGTCCCCATTTCCCTTGTAGATTTTTCTGATCATTGAACCCTGCAATAAAACGGTCCCATGCACACCTGTTTGACACCTGGATGGTGCAGTGCATGGGCAGTGGTTTGAGGCACCGAAGTAGAGTTGCTGTGATCTCACCCGAGTTTGATAGAGCAAAACTTGTTTTAAAGGGAAGTTTTTAAGGTCTATGTGGGATTCTAGAGCTGGAGAACGGTCTTGATTTACAATCATCTTCCTGAAACCAGTTATTCTTTAAAGCTACTCCTGCAAGTTACCAAGCTCACAAGCTGTTTTATTGTAGTGCACATGAAGTTACATGTAAGAAAGTTTCTATTTGCATGAGGAAAAATGTGCAGTATGAGGCTTCATATTTTGATTATCTTTTAACCAGCAGGCTTACCTGAAATGAAAAAAGAAATAATGCAAATGACTGTGAGTTTGACTGTGCTGTGTGATGGGTGAAGGAAGCACAGAGCACGTGTGCTTTGTTAATGTGAGTTTCTCAGTTAGGAAGCCACTGTATATTAGTAATATCATCATTCAGGACTAATTAATGCATCATTATGGTCTTCTAAAAGGCGTTTGCCAGTGTGAGGCTGAGTGCATGGATGAGTATTTGTTCTGGAAATGTTTTATTATTATTGCTTTATTGTAATGTGAAAGCTGATTTGGTGCCTTGAATTGTACTCACACCCCCAGAAGCATTGTTTTAATTGGAAATATTTGCAACTAAAATAGCAGACATAAAAAATAGATGGATTATGTGTTAGTGGGCCATTTTCTAATTCTATAAAAGGGGAGTTTTATGGAGGGTAGAGAGATCCAGATATGGCAGCTTGGTTGTCTTGAACCCAGAATGACAGAATCGGTTCAACATTAAGACATTGTCTCCAATACTCAAGGGCTGATCCTTACAGATTCCCCTTTTTTGGGCCTGTTTAGAGCCTTGTGGGGAATGCACAACTTTTGAGGATCAGATCTGAAACTCTTCCCAGGGAACATGCTTTTGAAGAACATCTGTTTTGAGAACACCAGGCATGTGCAAACCAGAATAAGACCAAGGTCATCTGAAGTTTAGCTTTCCTCTACCCAAGAGCTGCCTGTAGTAATTTTGCTAGCTTTAGTTTCATCTGGTCCGTGCATAGTAAAAACTCTCCTCATAAAGCAATCACAAAAATTGTTATGGCCCTAAAGAATGCTGCTGAAAGCAAATAAGTGCTGTAGTTTCCAGATTCCATCCCTAATTAGTAAGAGGGGTCAAGTGTCAGGTCCATCAGTGAGCTGTAGTATTTCAGTTTTCCATCAGTGAGGGTCATTCATTTAACAAGATAAAGAGGCTGAGAATTTTCTTTGTGACATTGTTCTGGTTGCCTTTCCTCCTCATGTCATTCCTAGCTTTTTCCTGATAGTTTAGCTTGGGTATTTTGAAACTAGTCTCTGGATAATACTTTAGTGGACTCTTAAATCACCCTTTTTTTCCTGTTCCTTGGCAATATAGTGGCTTCCTTTCCATTAACCTACTGCCTGATTACACCAACTGTCTGAAATGCAGTTAGAATGACTCTTTGCATATGATCTTATCTGACACTAACATCTCCTTCCATTTTTTAATCTCATTTTAAGGACATGGAACTATTTGGAGTTCCTTTTGCCCTTTTTATCTAGATTCCATTTTCTTAAATGAAATCATCCAGCTTTCCTGAGGGGAATAGTTTAATTGTTCAAGGTGCATGATTTGTAGTGACCTTACAATTGTGCAGGACCACAGTCCGTGGTGTTCCATGCAAGTGATCAGAAGGGGCCATGCTCGCCTTTGAAGTGGGGTAGCTTATTAGAAAAGTATTAAGTTGTATCAAAATTTCTGTCCAATTAACTGTGTCCTTTCCACATAAGCATGGGGTTTTTTTGTTGTGGACTGAAGGGGTTTTTTGAGTGAAATTTACTGCCAAATCTATGTTCCAACTGACTAGTATAAACTATTTGCATTCTAACCACCTATTGATTCATCTAAGTTCATAGATGAATAGTCATAACTTGAAAGATTTATAGAGTTTAGGAGTCCAATTTATCTAGCTTATTTGCTTCACAATAAGGTGACTTTTCTGCCTCTCTTGTTCTCTCTGTTAAGCTTTACTTACTAAACCTGTGGCTCATATTTTCTACTGCTTCCGTGGGACCCATCGTACGACTTGGCTTTGTATGGTTTCGATTTAATCAAGAGGAAGATGAAAGTATGTGTGTGTTACTTTCAACTCCTTAGTCATTTTGCCATCCATCTTAGTCAATGTGTGGTTGCCCAGCACACAGCATTAATGATAGCTGTCAAAATAATAGTCAGAAGGTTAAAGGTCAAGAAAAATATGTAAAAGACTTCAGGGTGAACCAGATGATAAAGTAACTCATTTAGGCTAGCATAGTATGGTCTTGATGGGTTCATGGGTTACTAGAAGCAAGAAGAGTAAATGGGGACATCTTCAAGTAGTTTACTCTTGTTAAAAGATGAAAAAAGATGATAATAGCATTACCAAACAACTGCACTAAAGGCAATTTTCTTAATTACCATGCTGACCCAGCAGTGCACAGAGAGAGGTCTTGCTATTAGAATGAGAGCTTTTACTTTCAAACAATATTAACCCTTCTCGGTACTCTATGTCTTACTTAAGAGTATTCCTGGAAGTTCTGCAGCTGCCAACATTTTTACATTTCTTTTTGGGTTTGCAAACCAGTGAGTCAAGAAACAAACAGTTGCATCTGTCTGCATTATTTCAGTGGTCTCTGCTTCATTTTAGGTCTTTATCCAATAAAGCTATGAGTTGTACATTTATAGAAGGAGCAAGGTTGAGCAGCTAAATGTCTATATGTAGTTGTAGTCTATATTTATATTTTAGCAGTCTTAAATGTTAATTGATTGAGCAAGTGTTTATGTGATCTTAAACTAACCAAAAGAATGCTATAAAAACAGCAGTGTGAAATTGTCTCCCTTTCCCTAATTTTTTTCAGCAAGGCTTTTTTTTACAGTTGTTTAGAAAGCAGTATAGACTTACTATCCAGAATAATCTAGGTAGGTGAGAAAAAAAAGTTCTGTAAGCTATTGTACTTTTCTTAAACAGTGAAATGTAATGGAAAACAGAAAAGTTTTAAATGTATAAACAAAAGAGTATCAATTTCACTATCTGTAACAGGGGGCATGGATTAATAATTTCCTCAAACCCTTAAAAAATTCCCGCAAGATTAATGTATTTTGTACGTGTTTTCTGTCTTCCGTTACCTAGCTGGCCATGGCTAGTGAAGGCTTCATCCAAGGCTCTAAGAATTTCTGTGACATTGACTGTCATGTCAGAGACACTGCTGGTTTGGCTGGTTTCTTAATGGGTATTCTCAGTAGTATTACTTTAGTTTGAACTGGTTATATGTCAAGCTCAGATATGTTCTTCTTGCAGCCAATGTGTTGTAGTTAAATTTGGTGGAGAGGAAATACAAATCTCAGCATCAAGCAAAATGTCATAGATAGAGGAATTCTCTGACTTTGCAACATCAAAACAATGATATGAATGTACTTTAATGAATAAGATTATTAAAGAATACTTTAATGAGAACAGTGGAATATTATTGGGAAGATCATTGAAGAAAAAAGGAGGAATAATTTACAATTGTCTGAAGTTATGACATTATACTACCATGATGAAATAACTGTAAAATGTAGTCAAATCAGCTTGACTGAAAGCTTTGGGGAAGTCAATACTGCTATTGTGACTTTCATCCATTTCTTAGAGAAGGCCCTTCATTACTACTGATAATTCAGGGTGGAGAAACCAATAAATCTGGAGGCAGTGACTGATACATCTGGAGTGTCTTGCTCTAGAAGGTCTTTCTACATATGTCTTCCTTTTTGCCTTCCTCATCAGAGGACTTTTTAGTGATTGTCACTCAAAGTGGCATGCCAAGCAACCTGTTCCCAGTCTTTGAAGCTCAGAGAATTACTGGGAGCAGGATAACCAGGGCTCAAAGAGCTGTCACAGGATCAGATTGACCTCCATGTACTTTCCTATCAGAAACTGTCTTTGAATTGGAGCTTTGACATAGAGCAGAAGCAAATTATTTGCTTTTCTTCACCTATGTCACATTGATTCAGTTCATGGGGATTTTGGTGATGTGGGGAAAAACTAGATTCCTTTTGAAGGAAAAAGAACCAGCAGTTGAGCTTCAGGTACTTACCAACCATGTACCAGCGCCCTATAGGGAACAAGTGTCCAAAATAATGACCATTCTTCAAACTACATACATAGTAGGAGTATTATATCCAAGGAATCAGATAAAATCTGGTTTAAGTAACCCCTGAAAAGTGCATATTCTATAGACGTAGAGCCTTCAGCACCAACTGCAGTAATCCCTTGATCTGTTCTTTTCACATCAAACATCTTGCTAATATAGAGTCAAGGCATCTAATCTAAAATGGTTGTCCAGGCTGGTGTATTTTCTATGGCACTTGATAATTATATTATGTTATTATGAATCCACAATATATCATACTACTATATCAAACGTTATTTCTTTTAATACTATAATATCCCTAACAATCCCTGCTAATGTCTCAAAACTGCTGGGCTTGACACTGTAAAGACATGTACCAATTTTGGCTAGAGCTTCTTGAGAGAGCTTACAATCTACCTCAGTGCAAAAAAGTAAGTAATGCGAAGGGAGGTTTTTCAGCCTTGCTTCCTGGGAGACAACTAAAGCGATCTGTGCAAAATGAAACAGAAAGTATAAGGTCAAACTAACATTTGAATTTATGTACTTTGAAAATCATTCCACTGTCTGAACCCAGACACCGACAAGCTTTTTTTCCATCGAATTTTCAAAGCAAATTTTCCCTCATGTTTCCACTATTTGTGGGTTTATAGCAGGGCATTGTATCCCAGCCTTACAGTGAGTTTAAAATCATGTATCTTCTGATGTCTGGTTTGCAAAAATTGTTAGCTGACCAGGCAAAGAACATCTGAATGGCTAATGGAAACTTTCTCTTCCCCTTAAATGGGGCAGTTGGCTAATTTGTTTAGCTAAACCACATTAGCCATTCGGAAAGTTTTATTATCACGATCAAAAGCAGGAAGCAGGGAATAGACATACTGTATTTTTAAAATTAAAGTAATTTTGAAAAACAAACTCAGTTTCTTATTGATTATTTCAGTTGTTAGATTAGAGGCTCATTACTTTTAATAATAGGATAATAGAAGCTAGAAATGGAAAAGATCTATTAGATCATTGAGTCCATCCCCATTACAAGGGCAGGAAATAGTCAGGTATATGTGGATGGATGTATCAAATATTAAATTCATATGACACAGTAAATCCTCTGTTTCCTCCACAAAGTGCTGATGCTAAGAGCTTTGACAGTGAGTTGTTTACTCTTAAAAGCAGCTTCTGAGCTACCTTCTGGCCAGCTCTTAGGCAGATGTTTAGTTGGGAGTGAAGGATCCCAGGAGCCCAATGAGAAATAAGGTCATGGTGTGGCCTTTTTTCCCCTCCCATAGCTTCATCCCTGCAGCTACTAGGAAGTAAGTTTCAACATGCACTCAGACACAGCCAAGAGACGCCTTTGCAAGGCTGAAGTCCTGCTCCTTAATTGTTTTTTTCAATTGTACAGTTTTTTCAAAGTGTATTGTTACCGTGATAGAGACTGAGGAGTAGTTTCTCTCCACTTGGTAATGGCAGTGGGGCAATGGGGTAACATTGGGGACCAAGACACCAAATCCAGTGGCTTGTTACCTTTTTGTGTGCAGTGCAGCAGCTGCCATGGAGACATTGAGAGTCAGGTGAGATGTGCAAGAAGAGAGTGCATTCCAGATGCGTCCTTTTTTCCCATCTGCTCAGCACCTGGTTTCAGGTAATTGATCTTAAACTTCTCCATCTCTCTGCACTTCAGTTTTGTAGCAAGTAGGCCTATTTGGAATTGAACCCCCCTTCCCCACAGAGCCAATCCTCTTCCCCACAGACTTGGACTCCATGTTATGCTCCATAATATTTATGAGGAACATATGAAGGCTTGTGGGGTTATTTGTGAACATTATAGAAAAGGGGATGGAGGTGGAGGTCTTATTTCACATGTCCATGATTTAGCTTCTGTGAAGCTTCATAGATGAGGAATCCAGAAGGTTTCCCCTGTTGTACAAAAGTATCCAGTCTTAAGAGACTGCTTTCATGGCAGTCAAATAAATTTATTTGGTATGCAGGGGACATAAAGACTCATTGTGGGGTTTTTTATTTATTCTTCACTCTATAATTATGATGGTGGAGAATGAGAAGACCTTCAGCTTACAGGAACACTTCAACTGTTATATCTCCAAAAAACAGAAACTGAGTGCATCAAACGGGTATATTAGAATGGACTGTTGAGAAGTGGTAGTGTGGTTAGCTCTTTCAAGTATTACATCACAGGCATTGTTACTACTTTTATCTGTAAGCAGCCTTTTATCTTCTCTAGAACCCCAGTAAATCTCAAGTGGGTAAGGGAGTAGCATTCATTTACTGAGCCTACTCAAACAGGTGAGGAGGCATATTAAGTTCAATAAGACTAGTCTTGTGCATGAAGATTAATCACGTCATGAAGCATTCAAAAGATTTAAGGAGAAAGTCAGCCCTTTTTGATTCTGTCCTCATATTGATTTTGGGGAAACTGCTAAATTTAGAGCAATTAGATACATTGAAAGTAATTAAATGCAAAAGTGCTGTAGCAATTAAAATGGGAGTCCATGCTGCATATAGAGCAGTTCAAGTATTTTATGGTGTTTCTCAGTTTCCTTAAAAATTGCAAGAGTTTTTCAAGATTGATGACTTCTGGAATGATGCACCTCCCCCATTTTGTTTTTTAAAATTTGTCCATGGTACTCCTCACTAGTTTCTGCTGTTAAGTAAAATCTAAGGATTTTCTTTTTTAAAGTAAGTACGGACATAATAATTTTAAGTCACAGTGCACTTACTGCACATGCCCAGAAGAGCCTCGATAATTTCCAGATTCAAGGACTAATAAAAATTGGAAGCACTCCAGTAAGTTTAAATTACTTTGCACATTGAAGAGTGATTTAAAATCATTGAACTGATTCAATTTTTTTTTATATATGCACTTCAATTTGAAAGTGAGTCAGATGGACAGCAGTGTGCTGAAGAGGTTCAAGACATATTGAACTAATTTAAGCATTTTTAATTCAAGAAAGAGAGAAAGGAGGGGTAATGAGGTTCCTAATAGGAACCCAGAGAACACCCCCCATTTACTGCCAGTGTGTGGTTAGGAGTAGGATGATAAAGCAGTGAAGGAATGACCAACACGACCAAGGAGTCAGCCTTTTTAGTATTAGTGTGGTAGTGGTATAAAGGATCACCAGATCTGGTGGGATCTGGAAAAGGCCCTGTGATTATGTCTGATTTATTACAACTATTGTTTCCAAAGAGATTTGCACACCTGTGCATTTTCGCTTTCCTCCTGCAGATATAGATGACAAATGGGAGGACTGACTGGCTCGGGGAAAAATGCACACGCATGTGCATACATGTGTGCAAATGTAGGCAATGTGTAATTTGGCTTCACAACATTTGCTACCTGACACTGGTATGCATGCAGAAAGAAAAAAGCTGGCATATGGAGCTGCCTGGCAGCATGTGAATATTACTTCAGCATTCATGCACATATGCATAAAATTAAAATAAGAAAATACTTCCATTTTGCAAGACAGTGGCTTGATGACCATTACAAGGTTAGTGGAATTTCTCCATTTATAAGTTGCTCTGGTCCTGCATAACATATCCAGTGGGAATGTGTGATATTAGCCTAATTGGGTTTTTTTAAAGAGGTGACAGACTAAAGCCTTCACATGAAGGGTGCAGGTAGAGGGGAATAAAAAAATACCCAAATCCAGAAATAAAAACCCAACAAAACAACCGAAAGACTGACTTTGTGAAGAGGCCCATAGTTTTTACTTGACTCTTCATGCAGAAACAAACATATTTGTCCATTTTAGAGGAATCAAAGGAAAATGTTAAGAGAGAGATGTTTGAATGCATCCATTTCCTTTGAACATTAAATCACCCTTTGAGTAGGATTTTTTTTTTGGGGTTTCTGTATTAATCCAAATTTGACATGGTCAGCAGCAGTCTCTGATTCTAGTCATAGTTTAAAAAAAAAAACAGAGCTGACATATTGTACTCAAAAGTACAGCAGCAGAAGAAAGGTGGGATTTCCTCCTTGTTCTCTACCCTGTATTTTCCTCACATCCAGGGATATTAGTAGGATTCATTAAGTCAAAACCTGACTTCAGCAGTGTGAATCATACTACGTATGTCCATGTTTCCATGGCAGTCCTTGCTGTGGCTGTTGGCATAAAAACCTAGTGTCAGCCTTGACTAGAAAGACACTCTACCTTCCACACAGAGTCCCATACCTTGGGATGAACAGACTGACTACAAAAATTGACTTAGCAGTCTTTGTGGGCCTTGTAACTTCATGGCACTGAGCTGGGGTAAGTTTCTTCTAATCGTATATTTAACAATGGACAGCTGGCAAGATGTGAATGATGATTTTTCTGTGCAAAGCCATGTTTTACTTCTGTTGCCTTACTCAGCTCCTCTAAGGTGTGATCTAATGTGACCCTACTTTTAGCGGTAAACCACTCAGCCACTAAGTGTTTGTAACCATGGAAAGAGAAGGCCATCTGCATGTAAAATGCTCTTTGTTTTGCATCTCCCATTAAGAAGACATTTTGCATTCTCACCATGGAAATCAGGGGCCCACGCTTTTATTACATTAACTATCTCCATGCTTTCCCAACCCACTCTGTGGATATAATAACCCTTTTACTTCCAACTCTATAGAAATCCTTCAGAGAGGACTGAAGCATCCCCTAGTTTTCCAGAGTACCAACAATCTCAGATTTCTGACCATCGTTTTTTTTGTTTCTCAGTTTGTGAGTTGCCATTCACTTCTGTGCTTTCACTGGTTGATCATATCCTAACAGTTTCCACCAATCTCTAACTCTGTTCAGCAATGCCCATCCATTAGTTCCTGTTTAGGAAAGAGGTTGTTCCTCCTAGTACTTTTGGCAAAGCAGAATATAAGGATTTAAGTAGGAGAAAACAGTTTGTAGGTTGAAGTCCTATCTACATATGCTATGTTGAGCTCATCCATGCCCACTGAGAAAGAGATGTCTCATATTCAGGCTGTGGTTAGTTTTTATTCTCCCTCTTGGGTTTGGATGCAAGCAGGAAACCTCATGCAGAGGGCTGGCACATGGGGACTTGAGATCCCTCAGCGGAACCCAGATGCTCCCAGAGGATAAGCAAGAACTGAAGATTAGGTTTAAGCAGCCATGGATTGCCCTTTCTGCTCTATATTGCAACAATCTGTGTTTGGCAAATGACAGCTTCCGGAGGCCACGCTGTTGTTCATCATTCTGTTTTCATTCATCATGTGCAGGTTTGGATCTCGAGTGTGTCTTTCACAGGGCGTTCTCTAGTTCTCTTGCCATCTTTTCCTGAGCTCCCAGGGGTTTGATGGTATGGTGTTTTGATTTCTATCAACTTAACCTCTCAGACACGACAATAATTGAAGTCATTACAGAATTTTCTAGCCCAACAATATACAAAAGAATGGCAGGCCTCAAATGCTAAACATTTAGGGAGGGCAATCCACCACTGTCATGAATCTGATCCTAACACACACAAAACTCCTGGTTTATGCCTGAATTCTTGCTTTTGCACTTTTCTCAGAAAGGTTAGTCATGTTTTCACTTCAACAAACCAGTACCCCACTCTAAAAATCTATCCTAACTATGCACAGATACCAGTTCTGCCCCTGATGGCATTTGTTCAAAAGTAATACAAATATCTGGCCCTCAAAGTAGATTTTTCACACTCAGAGATAGCATTGTCAACTCACCTTTTAAAACTACTTAGGGTTTCTTTAAAAAGGTGCAGTATCTTGCAGAGGCAGCAAAACAATGCAGTAGATATGGTGGCTATTCATTTTCCTTTAGCAGATAAATCAATACTCACATCAAGCCTGAGTAACTTGTTGGCACTAAACTATTCAGCCCCATTTTTACTGAAATTTGTCAAGCCTCAAGCATGTGGGCTTTTTTATTTCTTTAAAAGGGAATGCGTGTTTTCATGTTGCATTACATGAAATTGATACTAATAATAAACAGTAATAATCAAGTTATTAATCTTCTCTGTATAGTCTAAGGGAAGGGATTTTTCTCAACATAAATAAAGTAAGTAGAATTCAAAGCAAAAAGCTCCACTAAACCTTTGTGTGTGATTGAGAGAGGGATGTTTCATACTCTGTAGTTTACAGGCGTATGTTATACTGTACACACCGTCTGCAAGCACTTTAGAAAATCCTGGATGCTTAGCATAGTCTTAAATCAGGCATGTTGCCAATTGTGGATTAAGTAGAGGATAGCTGGGTCATTTTCTGAGGAGTTCCTTTACAGTTCAGCCTTTTTTCTTGGTGTTAATGCTTTTACTGCTGTTGGGTGAAGGGGGGAAAGGCTTGGAATACCCTGCCCTAGGGCCTCCTAAACTGTACATCTGTCATGGATCATGTCATGGAACAGAAATGTTTGTTTTTGCTCCCATTCATTTAAACTGGCAGCCAGTTATTATTAGAATGAAAAATTAAGCTATTATGCAGTGGAAGCCTTGCTGGCTCTATCAAATTTATGGAGTTAATACAGCAAAATTATCCTTTATAGTGGGTATAAGCAGCTGTATATATAATGCAGGCCCCTTCTTGATCAGTCCAAATACAAAATGGCAGCCTTGTTTTCATTATCAGCGTTAAAACTCAATATGATATGTTCCCTTATTTCAGAAATTTCAGGCGAGCAGTTAATGAATTAAGAGTAGAGTAGGTGACCTGGTTAGACATGCAAGACCATCCTCTGATCTTCAGGATCTGCAGACATGCTGAGTTGCTCTCAGAAATGGAGAAATCACAGAATTTCTTAGGACTTTCCAAAATGTTTATTTTCAAGTGTGCCTGACTTTTTGCTTCCTAGGGTGCTATTTGAGTGGATTGATTTATTTGTTTATTTTAAATGGGGGAGTTAGCTGCATCTTTCACAAACAAAAGAGAGGTGTGAATATTTTTATGAAGCTTCATATCCTCTTAACAATGTGGAGTCTCAAAGTCTAATGGCTCATATACCCTTAGACATAAGGCATTCACAAAGAACAAGGTGCCTGGTGGGAATAGAAGGGGATGAACTAGGCAAACAAATACATGGGAGATATGCCCAAGAGGGAAAAAGTTGTAATAATATTTGTCTACTTGGAGATGTAACTCCCCCACAAGTTGTGCATGGAGGGCAGTCTGCTGTTCTAAATACATTTTTTTCCTCTCTCTAAAGAAATTCCAGATCCACCTCAGTAATGCAGACATCTTACCAGAGTGTGCCACTGCAGTATAAGAGATATTTACAATGCCAGGATTTTGCCCCCACTTTCTTCCCTCCCTCTGAAAATAATTGTAGTGAAGTTGTCAAGTTGGGGTTAAAGGGACAATCTACACAGATATAGGATTGTCTTTGCAACACGTACTCCAGATGTACTATTTCTGCGTCTTATTGGCACATTTGGGATGGATTTGAAAAGAAATAGAAGCAAGTTTCTAGCATTTTGTACAGTGATTAAACCCATCTTTGTCACTAAGCAGTTATCTTGCGTAAGTTGTATCACAGGAAGACAGCACTGGGAAAGAAACAGCTTCTGAGTGAAAGAGAAGAAATACGATTTTCAAAAGTAAAAGTTCTTTGTTAAGAAAATGTAAAAAGATGTTAAGCACTTGAAATTCTGAGCCATTCAGTCATTCCTGCTGAAATTATCCTTGTGGAGTTTATCAATCTGTGTGTACCAGTATCATAGGGGACCAATTAATTGCACTCATAGTTGCCTTTGAGTTATTTTGAAAGTAGAAAGAACCCATTTTGTAAATGGTTTAAACAGCACTACAGTCATTACGTACAGTTTCTGGCAGATATTGTCTTTATAGGAGATGGAAAGACAGAAATACTGTTACACTTCATGGTTCCTAATGAATTTTGATGAAAAACTAATAAAAAGGAATTACAATCCAGGAGTTAAATACAATAATTCATCATTAAAAATAAAAATAAAATTTGCTGCACCACAACTCTTAACCAGAACATGATCGTTCACAGTATTTAAAGAAATTGCTATCAGGCACAATCTTTAAGAAAGAAAGAAAGGAAAAAAGTCTTGTTTTTATCAAGTAAACGTTGCTTCTCCTTCAACAGCAGTAGGAACACAAGGAAATATTTGCAAGTTTTGTCACAGGCGCTAATTTCTGCTTATACCTTGGTGCTTTTAAAAAGGTATCATGAAACTTTTAAGGAGATTTTATATCAATTTGGAAAGCTTCACCTACCGAACTACAAATACTGGTCTCTTCTAAGATTACCTAGAGAGAGCATAGAAATTTTATATTTAAACACAGCCAGTTCTTGTAGAGATCAGGGGTGCCAAGAAAAGCAAATAGTACATTGATTTTTATTAATTTCCGACAATCCAGAATTTGCAATGAAATGGAAGTTAAGGTATTGTTCATCTTTAGATAAATCTTAAGATCAGAAACTGATGAAATGCATAGAGGAATGACAGTCTTGTGAGTTTTGGGAGTGTATAAATCCTGGGGATTTTGTTACTTCTGCCTAAACATTTTTGTATTCATCTTGAAGTGATATGTTTTTATTTTATTCTATTAATCTCAGTATATCTTTTTTTGACACAGACCTATTAGGAATTTTAGAGACTACAATATAGACTCCAGATGCTAGGTGCTCCTTCATCTTTTTGGTACACACTTTAATCCATAACAACCAACACATTTATTTTATGAGCCCTCACAATCTAGAAAGTCTTAATATCCTTTCTGGCAGGTTTTCACGCTTTGATTTCACATTATATAGGGGACTGGATACTTTGAACATACTTTAGAAACTCTCAAAAGTAACTTTTTTATGGTAAGTTCTTTACATCTCCATGGTAAATCCTGTTTTGCTTTTAAAATATGCTCACAGGCACACGCATGGAAGTGTAGCTGCATTATAAGCTGAATGGTAACACATGACATTGTGTGCTGGCTGCATGGTGTAGGCTGACAAGGTTGATTGTTTCAGAAGGAGTGACCAAACCTCACTAGAGACATCCATCATCCAGGGAGGGCTCCCTTCTCGTGGTTTCATGGCACTCCTGGTACCTGGCAGTGAAATAAAACACATACTGATCGAACAGCACTATCAGTTGGTACTTGCAATATGTCTCTATCACCAAGATCTGTTATGGCAAACATAATCACAGTTTTCTTCTGCTCCTGGAATTTCAGGCTATAAGTTCTTTCTATTTGTTTTATTTATTTCTCTGAATGAAATTGAATTTTGTGTTTGTTTTCACTAGCATGCCCTAGTTGATGATGTTGGGGTTACAGCTGACTGACATGAGTGCACCTCTGATTTTGACTCCCAGAAGGTAGAAAACTTTTCTCTCTTTTTCTTGTTTGTGTGTATATCTGTGCCTCGGTATCTCCTTCAGAAACGCAACTGTTAGAATTTGCAAATCCTACCAGTGAAAAAATTACACACAGGGAAAAGCAAAGATGTTTACCCATCAGTGAGCTAGACAAACATCTTCATTTCAGTGATTCAGGCAACAAATCAAATAAAGAAAGAAACCCTCTGATGAACTCCTCCCTTGCTTCCCTTCATGCAGCTCGTCTGATGCTGAAGTGAAATACATTTTTGCAAGTACAGTCAAGCCATAAATTGAACAATGAATATCTTGTCCAGTAAAGCTCATATCCCAGCTGGGGTTTTCAGCTGCTTGAGCAACATTTCTGAGGGGAAGACCTTTATGAAGGAGATTAAGGAGTGCCCGTGTTCAGCAGGCACTGCTCTTTTCCCTTGTGACTGGAGGAGTAATGAGTGTGTGCGAGATCCTGGCTGCGCTCCTGCATGCAGAGAAAAAGAGGCAGTCAGATTCCACACTATTTATGTTGGGAACATTTGGGAGTGAGTTGGGCTGTACTTTTACCTCCCTCTTCAATCACTGCTCTGGGCTGATCCAAAGGTACTGAGACAAGTTTTTGAAAGCGGTTTTATGCCTTACTCTCTTAGTGCTTGTAATCTTAAAAATCTGGTCCCTTCTGCTGAAAAGTGCCTGAGTAGTTTGCACCTGTAAGGGTCATCACAAGAGGGATTTTGTGGTAAATTCTGGTCCCGACTGTAGCTTCAGTCTCTTACGCAGTCTCTAATAGTGCCAAGGGTGCAGATGTACCCCTGCAGATCTGCTTTTGAAAACCCTCTCCTAATCATGTGGATGTAGGTGCACAGAAGTGAGTGTTTGAATCTGGTATGCAAAGGAAATGGCAAGCAGTACAATTTTGATATGCCACTCAAGCTGTTGCCTTACTAATTTTTTTTACCTGTTCATCCCTCTTTGTTTTTAAATAACTGGCATCTGCATCCATATCGGTGGTCCTGAGAGGACTCCAGCGAGAGAGCTAAATCCTGCTGAATGTTGTATACTAAAAAGAGCCCACACATTGCTGCCCAGTTTGTTTTTTTAAAAAAAAAACCTCTTGGACTTTTGCCAGTGGCTTGGAAGGAGGCTGGATTTGGACTACTGCATTTTCTTTCTCAATGAAGAGACTGTGTCTGAAATTTATTTGGGGTTTTTGAAAATTAGAAAGGGAAGGGTACATGTCACTGTTAGTTTGAAGCTATGCTGGTTTAAACCTATTTTTCCTTTTCAAGTAGTTGTTGTATCCCATTTGGCAGCTGCAAATCCATGACACCAAACACCTTGGAATCTTTGGGGCTTAAGCTTTGGCATGTTATGTGTAGTGTGCTGATGATACAGGAGCTGGGTCTGCTATATCTCTGAGGGAGGGCCCAAACACCCAATTTTAACATACATTGTAAATCTGCTGATGTTGGAGTTGCGTTTCTTAGTGCTTAAGAAAGAGGCTCAAGACCCAGAGGACCACTGCAGTCTTGAAAGCCTGACATTAAAGCCAGTTAGAGAGAGAAAAATCAGCAAGAAAACAGAGTGGGGGATCTACATCAGACTTCCCCTTTGCTTAGATAAATGAATATGATTCATTGTTAACACCATTATCTTGCAAATATGGATGAGGACTGCTCCTGAGCTTTCTGGTTTTTTCATTCTGGGAGTGGTTTTTAGTTTTGGGGACTGGAAAAACCATGTTTCACTGGCATTATCCATTATTTTAGCAGGGGAGAGAGGCTTGCATTCACATTTTGACCATGTATTCTCTACACAGACATGGAGAAGCACAGACATGCAGATAATGTCACCCACATCTTGCCCTGGCTTCAGGACCATGAGCTAATTTTATAACAATTGACGGTGACTTAAACTAATGTTGCTAGGGCGCTGTCAGTGATGCTGAATAAATAGGGAAGGACTTCAGGAGAACAGCAAACAGCAGCTGTGACGACTTTTGTTCTGAAGCTACCTCTGCATGCCAGATTTTACCCTCCAGGCACAGCAGCAGAGCACAACTCCCACCTGTTATCTCTCACCATTGAGGCTTGCTTCTTTCTGTTTAAGTTAGGTTAAATATTTCCCTTTTTCCCAGGATTCAGAGCTCATCAGCCCAGCTGTGGTGCACAGTCTTGAAACACAGAACAGCTGGAGACATAATGTGAACAAAGTTCACCTTTTCTTGTTTACATTTGAAAGCTGCTGCACTGTTTATGGGATGATGCATTTGTTTAAATGAATGTCCAGCTATTATTGATTTTTCATCTCCGCTTTTTTTTCTTTATGATTGTGTCACTGGTGTTGTGCAGCAGAAATCTTTCGCTTTAGCACACCTGCTCACAAATTGACTGTGAAAAGAATTAGGCCATGTTCTCCCTACAGTTGCTGTGGTGAAACTCAGGCATGGATTTACCCAAGAGACCCCATGGAGTCTCTCTTTCCTTTCAGCATCCCCACAGTTCTCCTTGAATTTGCATCTACCAGTTGCACAGTGTAACAAAAAGTCAGCCGGGTATGTAGTCCCTTTTCTTGCCCTCTTTCTCCTCTCCCTTTTGTCCTGCCTCTGATCACACTTATATCCTTCTGGGACTGTGTGAGAGGCAGCAAGAAGCAGGGATAAAAACTGAGAATTTCAACCTCAGAGAACAGGTTTGGAGAACTGGTCCCTTGGAGGTTCTATACACAGGGTGTAAGAGTCTCGATCAATAATTCAGCACTTCCAAAAACTTCCATTGAGTTGATATTTCAGTCTTAAGAAAAGCAGCTAGTAACAATGGGAATGAAATTACTGAGGACCTGCTACACCTTTCAGAAGTTTTTATTTTTCCTGCTCAATTAATGCCTTGTTTTGTCTTGAATTTGTCTAGATTCAGCTTCACACTAAGAGGATAACTTTTATATGTTTGCAATATTCACACTGGTCCACATTATTGCTGTGATCACTTAATTTATTTTTACTACTGTCCCAAAAGAGCTATTTGAACACCTGAAGTTGTGTAGGTCTGGCTGAGGTAAGAGAGAAATTGCCCTGGTGTGCAAGTACTGTAGTTGAGACATCAGTGTGAAACATCAGATGATCACAATTGTTTGGACGAGGCCCTTTTCTGTGGTTAGAGGTGGTGCTTCTCCCCACCACCACTGTGGAATAACCTACTTAGGAGGAAAGTTTCTTCTCTTTTCAGAGAAAAGTTGGCTCATGGCTGAAAACCCAGAGTTTTATGTTCTTAAAAATGTGAGTGGGTTTTTTAATCCTGTCCAGTGTAACTGTAGATGGTGTCCATAACCATATAAATCCCCCACTGTTCTTTGATTCCAGCCAAGACCTTGGCTGCAGTGATACCTGGTCATTATGGGTTCCACTGAGTTACAGAGAAGCTAATTGCATTTGATATGGCTCCAGCACTCAATAAAGGGAATGAACTTGCCTGAGTCCATCCAAAGGACTTATGTAGTATATTCTGTGGGTCTCCTCAACAAGCTAACATTCTTAGCAAGCTAAATGTAAATATAATCTTTCTCTTAGTCTATTTCTTCTTGTATGGTTGATCCTGCCCTGCCAAATGGCAAACAAGGCAAATGAAAGTTGAAAATTTTATTGGTTTAGACAGGCTGAAAGATCTCCAAGTGCTGAACTCATTCTACAGGGAAAATTCTTAAGATGGTTTCTTCTAAAAGATTGTGTTGTGCGTTTTCATTTTTTGCTTTGTCACTTTTGCATGTCACTTCTTGTCTGGGTTTGTGTACCAGATGTGTAATTGTGGGATATCACTGTTGGGGAAAATTGTTCTTGTTCCTTTTCTTTTAAAGAGGCACAGAGGTTACAGACTAGTAGTCTGTGACACTAAATCACTCAGTCTGTCCCTCAGACTTTTAGAAGTCTGATTTCCAATGGATGTGAAAATCTGAAATTCATTCTTGAAGAAACTTGAAGCTTCTTTAATGAGAAAATGAGATCACTTCTATCAGCCTTGATCTTTTGCAGTCTAACTAGTGAAAATTGTGGGTTTCACATCTTCTGTCCTATGGGTTTCACATCTTGGAGAATCTTATGGTTCATTTCAAGGCATATTTTGACTTTTTATCCTTTTCCTGCTGGCCCAGAACTTGAATATCAAGTATAAAGGGGCTTGCATGGTTTTTCTTCTGTATGTAGTAAAAGATTTTAAAAACTAATTAAAGAATAGACAACTCTCCACATATTTGAAGTGCAAATATGACCGTGATATGAATTCCCAAATATACATTTATACATTTTGTTCCCCGTTATTCCTATTCTTTAGCTATGTAAACATCAGATTCTTGTAAACATGAAGAATCTGTGTTCCAATGAAGCCTGTAAAAGTCACTGAAATTCCATCTTCTCCTTTTAGTTAGAATAACTTAAATCTGGAATAACTCAATTTGCTTAATTTGAATTGCATGCGTTGACATAGGTGTGGCTGACAGCGGAGGCTGGCTAGCAATTCCCAGCACCAGGAAATCATGAGCTCACACTTGCTTCTTGGTCCAAAGACAGCCTTGTCTTCATTCCAGGAGAAGCCACACACAAAAAAAAAGTGATTCATAATTTTTGGGTTCTGCACCTGTGTTTTAGTCACAATTAACGTGTAGGGTACAGAGGCATCAAAATACCTTGAGCAACTACTGGAGGTTTAACTATTATTGCCTAGTAATGTATTGCTAGGAAAAGCAGATGTAAAAGAAAATCCCCCTTCCCATTTCCGAATCAAAATAATATTATATATATAAAAAATTACACAGAAACCTTGATGAAAATTGCTGAGAATATTTTTAAAGTCTGACAATAATTTTCTGTATTAGTTCTTAAACATTTTCACTTCAGATCTTCTCTCCCTCACTCTGTTCCCACTAACAATTCACAGAAGTGTAATAAAACAAACCAGACTTTAAAAAATCTGACTTCTGTAAGTAGGAGGTAAAACAACCCTATATTTATTCCAATTATTCTTTGAAATATTGCCTTTATAAAATAAAGGGAGAAAAAAGTCACCACCGAAAGAAAGGACAGAGACAGAGACCAGCAAGAGTTGCATAATGGGGGAAGTTTGCTCTCTTTCATTTTTATGAAGACCATTCATTAAATTCTTGCCAGAAATACTTACTAATACCTCCAAATACTGTTTCTGCAAAAGAACTTGGAATCATTAGATGAGATCTTTCTGCAATGTGGTGAACTCATTGACAAGATTTAGTTAGTTAATGAGTTAGCTAAAGAGAGTATACATATTTCTTTTTTTCCTGCCTTGCAGAAGAACTAGAGACTTGTCTCTTAAGTTTTTAGGAATATGAATAAGCCTGCAGGAGTTTTGTCTTGGGGTGATATTATAATAATCCTGTATTCCCTATCGTCTGCTTTTATGCCCAGAAATGCGGTCCTGTAGCTTTGACTGTGCTCAGCAGCCGGCAGAAGCTCTGCTGGTGCAGATTGTTTTGAAACTCTCCCCCAAGGCTTCTCCGCCAGGGAGTGAGGAGAAGGAAGAGACATTCCTTGGTCAGGCTGCTGCTGCTGCTGTTGCTGCTGCTAGCTTTTCCCTGGGATTGCTTCTTCATCGTCTCCTTTTTGCACTTTTTTTCCCTTGAGTTGCTTTCTCACCCGAGAACCCGAGGAGCCCCCCGGAGGACGGTAGGTGAGAATCCTCCAGGGAGCCTCCAGAGCAACTCCATCCAGCCCCCTGGGGACCCCTGGAGAGGGGAAGCTACATCTGAGGAAAAGGACACTAAAGTTCATCAGCTGTTTACTCAGGCTTAATAATTCCTTTCCCCCCTTTCCCTTCCCATGTGCCTTGCAGGGCAGTCTGCGTGTTTTGTTAAATAAACACTTTTTTTCACTTTCAACCAAGAAATTCTTTTGTGGTGGGGGAGGGGGTGCCAGAAGCCTTTGCTTTGGGGGAGGTGTTTATTCAGAGCACTTTCCACCTAGACTTGTCTCTAATCAAAGACAAATTTATGGATTAACACTTTCTGTTCTGTGTTAATCTCTACTACTATTGCCAAGTAGGTTATGTTGCATCTTTAAGTAAGGGTTTTGTCTATACAATTTCTCAGACACTGATGGATATAAACTGGTGATGTGTGGCCTTATTAGTCTATCCCTGGACTTTTTAGAGTGCATCCCTATGTTAATAATGACCTTTTCTGAATGCAATATAACAAAATTTTAACACTCTAAGATCTAACATTAGAATTATTTAAATATTGTAGTGAATTTTAATGTAAATAATTTATTTTAATAAAGATAAAATTTATTTTAAAAAAATTGAGAACCTGGGCATTCAGAAATATTTGTAGTTCCATATTTTTATAGATTTTTTTTTTTATTAACACAGTGATTTATGAAGCACTAAGCTGAGCTGAGCATCCCCTTGTTTACTCTGGGCAAAGTGAGTGACAAAAATAGACCGTTTAATGGCATTTTCCTGTACCAGGCAGTTTTCATTATCCCACAATATATTTATGGCATGGCAATATAAGTTGAAGTAGATTGTATTGGCACTGCCAGCATTAGTAAAATATTCCATTTGTAATACATCTAGCACTGCAGCTCTTCATTGTATTGCCAGTGGAATTTTCAAAATATGCATCATTGACATAAGTCTGCTCTCCCCAAAGTAAGTGGAAATTTTAGATGCTGAAATAAGAGCAGAATTTAGCCAGTGAGAACTTTTGAAATGGAAAGTCGAATACAGGGTAATGATTTTTTTTTTTTAGTAAAAAAAGATTGTGCTGTCTAACAAAGTTTAATGAATATCCTTAAAGATGTGCAATTACATATTTACATAGCCATTTCACACTTTCTTAAAGTATTTTGATAGCTACATGCCAAAAATTATATCAACTGTAGTACCTTTGTCAATATGGTGAAGTTAATTTAGCCTTTCTAGCATGTCTGCTCTGTGATCCTCTCTTAGAGTCATAATATTTCTTCCATACTGGCTGGATTCAGGGTACAGCATAGACTGTCTGGGAATAAATCAGGATTATGTAGAGCAAGTGGCTGTTATTTATGGGACCGTTGTTCACTGGTGAAGAAGTTGAAGTGTATGTAGCTGGTACGATGGGAACAGTGAGGAAGAGACCCCCGAGACTGCAGGAGACGTTTTCCTTTTCTCACTTCCCTGCCTGGCACCTGAAGAAGAAATTTTAAGGAAAGGCCTGCTTTGTCTCTGCAGCTTCAGACAGAAGCTGACCCACTGGAGATGCAGGCAGGAGAGAATTTAGCTGTTAAAGTCAAAGAAATATTTTCTGATTAGGTGTGAACTGATTTTATTATTTTTCCCTAAAGGCTTATAAAGTGACCCACTTTAGGTAACTTTTTATGAAGTATCAAAAAACGTTTATTCAATGCCAGAGCAGCTGCTGACAAATTCCAAGCTTTTATTTCAAAGCATGAAACAGTTAAGTGGTTGGAAGAATATTTTTAAGCATGAGAAAAGCAAAGTAATGTGAAGAGCTGTGCATTTATTTTGAGATGCCTGTAGTCCCAGTTCTCATGAATTTTTACTTGGTGTGGTGATCTAGCCAATTCACATGATACTTCCCAGCTTTTGTCTCAGTATTTTTCTGAATACAAATAGAATCAACAAACCCCAAAATCAAACCACCAGCTCCCCCAAATCTCAATGTGAAACGAAACCACCAATTTGAAGAATTTCCTTCCAAGTGATTGCATTTGTCTGAAAGCAGTGTTTTAAAATGGGAAATGTCAGCTGGTCTGCTCGATAGGTGCTGTGGCTATTTCATGCACTTGCAAACACAGCAGGGAGCTAAAATTCTGATTTCAGTATGTGTGTAAGAACACACCAAAAAGGATTGAGCTGATTTCAAGTGGATAACTCAAAGAGTTGAAGTTCCTCACCAGCAAGTCCCATGCAATGTTAGCATCACAATAGTTATGTATTTTGAACCTTAGTTATTTTTAAAATAAAGACAGTTTTCAGTCAAAGTTCAGATCTTACCAACACTTACCCAGCACAATTTGTGGTAAAAGTAAGCAAGTTTGCAGGATGTTCCTCTGTAATTTTCACTAGTGACTAGTTAATTTTGCTTCCTTGAGTTTTAGGAGTTTATGGGTAAACATCTGAAAGCTTTCTGGAGTGACTTCTTGTTGGTCTTCTGAGATGCCTTTCAACTGAGCACTGGAAAATCAAGACTACTAAAATCACTGGGAATATGAGTTGGATGAGTTTAGCATTGCAGATGTGACTTTCCTTTCTCCCTGGGAAGAATTTCACTGGGAATTGACTTGCACTTAAAGAAATGAAATTTGCCTAAAGTGTTAAGTAACACGTGTTTTCTTTTAGGAAAAAAAAATCCAAATATTCATGAATATTCAAGGTCTTCTTGATCTGTGAAGTTGCTGATGATGGGCCTTCCTGAAACAGCCTGGGTTACAGAGACTCAGATTTATAAACCAAACATGTTCCCTTGAATCTGGAAAACAGAATATTTTTAGGAACACTTAGAAAGAGGAAAACTCAATCTGAAGTGATTACTCATGCTCACTTAAAAAAAACTGGCAGTCAATACCAGTTATCAGATTTTCTACAAACAAGAAGAGTGCAGAAAGGGAGACGCTTGTAGAATTGCACATAGAAGACAACTTTGGTACAGTCTAATAGTTGTTTAGAAGATATAACTCAGACTTAGCTACCAAACTTGACTGGGTGCACTATCAAGGCTGTCTATCAGGAAACATGCACAACCAGAGACACAGCAGTTAAGTGGTGTAGTTTGGATATTCTCTTGATAACTGATCAAAGTGTGATGGATTCGTAAGGTGGGAACTAAAAATACTTCTCTGTCGATATGAATCTGGATCATACTAGATGGAAAAGGGAAATGATGATCGAGTTATGCTGATTCTGCTAAAGAGCTCCAGTTATATATTAAGGCAGTAAAACTCCCTATGAAACATGGGAGGAATGTATTACTAGTTAATTACAACAGCAAGATAGGCCATGGAAGGGATTATTACCATATTTTATGATGCTGTTTTATCATCTCCTTGTTTATACTTTCCTTTGGTAATGAACTTACCTTCTGAAGTTTGAAATATTTAATGTTTGGGCACTAAATATTTTACCCCTTGTATTTGATAGGAGTAGTTCTTAATATATGGAGTAAGAATACAACTGCAGATGAATAGAAAACCCAGATGAGAAAACGGCATTTTCAATAATTACATGTAGTGTCCATGCATCAGCAGTGCTGTGGTTGTTTCAGTTTAGTTTTTCTGGGGATCATGAGGTATATAAAGCAATAGTTTGTTTTGCAATGAAAAGCAAATTCTGTTCCAGCCAACGTGGCCTGTAAAGCTGTTGGATTCCCAGGCCAGTTTCAGCAGCATCTCATCAAATGTGGATGTCTGAAAGATGAACATCTCTTGTTTTAAGTAGTTGGACAACTGTTTGATTGCTCCTTCTATAGGAAAATAATCTTTTCATGGATGGCTATAAGTGGCATCATTTTTCCTTTGGGTTCCCATTGCTGTCCTCTGTGTATATTACACATCTGGACTGTAAGTGAAACTTGCTCATTCCTCTGAAACATCTGTTGTGTTCTGCTGCAGTGAAGGCTTACTGTTATTTTTGCTGTGTACTCCATAATTGTATTAAATCTTTGTCTAGCAGCCTCTGTTCCAGGTACAATAAATTCAAGATCATGCAGAAATAAGTAATATTTTTCAGAAAGATTTACCTTATTTCACAACTAAGTGTTCTGTTTTATTTTGTTTTGTTTTGTTTTTAAAAAGCAAGGTGAAAAAAGGCAATTCAATGAAAAAGCAGAAAGAATTTTCACTTTTGCTTTGGAAAATGTAAATAACTAAGGAGAATAATATTAGGAAGTTTCCAGCTGGAAAAAATAGGTTGTTCCTTTCTTCAGTTTAAAGGTATCAATCTGGTTATCCTGTTTATGCAGCTGCTCATAGAAAGGTCTTAAAAAAAAACCCAAACAAAAAGCAAAAAAGGATAGTAATGTAATGGATTCTTCTAGTAGGAGGAGGAAGGAAAATGAAAAAAGGATAAATTACAGAATTTCAGGCTCATGGTGGCTTCTGTTGTTAAACCCTGGTCAGGGCAGAAAGAGATGTGATAGCAAATAAAAGTCATCTCTGGAGCTCAGAGCTTACTCGGTGAGAGACTCTCAACTAAATCAATGAGAGAGAAAAGCCTTTTATCTCCATGAACACAGTTCTGCACGCCTAGAGGAGGCTCTGTGTCCCACCATCGAGAAGATCTGGTGAGAATCACCACATGACTCTGGGCTAATTTTTCTGCTCTTTTTTCTTTCATTCCTCAGGCACCAGATTTTCATTCGGCTGCTTTCTCAGCATTGTAAAAGAAAGTAAAAGAAAAAAAGAGAATTCTGAGAAAGGCAACCAGGATTCAGTAATCTTGAGAGTGAGTAGTAGCAGAAATCTTCCGTAAGTTTTCAGACAAAATCTTTTTCTTATTGTATTTTGTACCATCTTCATATCCCACGCACTGCCCTGACACTGTCCTGAGACATTTTGTTCCTTCCTGTGATGAGAAGCATGCGGGACTTGGACATCATTGTTACAAGACTATGTGGCTTTGGATGGATAGTTTTAATCACAGCCTTTTCTGTCAGCATTCAGGACACAAGAAGTTGCCAGTTATTTTTTTTTATTTTATAGCAGATCAAAGCTGGAGAGTGCAAGAGAGATACTCACACAAAGGAAAACCAGATGCATTTTACAAATACCCAAATTGTGCTATCAGAGCATTAAATATTTATCAGTGAGTGTCTGCCCATTGAGTACTTCAGTATATTTAATTTCTTTTTATTGTTATTGTCTGTCTGGACTTGGACTTGTATCCTTGGCCCAAGATAAAAGATGATTTGTGTCATGAACGGACAGCATGTGAAGCAGTGCTTAGGTTTTTCTTGGGATTCAATTAATGAGGTAAGGAAAGGGCAGAGTTACGGAAAAAGGCTTTGCTAAGCTGCTTTTTAAATTTCATACCATATTGAAAATGGAAGTCTGTCAGAAGTAGTTTTGGTTTTGAAGATCTGCTCTGTGTTAGCAGTACAAGAGGCAGCTGCCTAAAATAGGGAAATATTAGGAGGGTGTTTGGGGGCTGTGTATTGAGGGCAAGGCAGGGAGCTGTGGGCGGTGTGTGTTTCCCAGGCTGTTAAGGGCAGCAGGGACCACGGAGCTCGTGCTGATAACAAGTAGATGCTAACATACTAATGTATTTTTACTTTTCGGCAAAGTATTAAGGCTAGAGAGTTGCAGACTGTTTGTGACACATGGTAATTTGTTGTAAATCACTATTTGCAAAATAGACAGGACCTGTTATATTAACAGAACTGACAAGAAAATACAGAGCTATTTTTGGTTTTGATGTTGTCTAGTGGTTTTGTTGCTTTTTTGCTGTTGGTTTGGTTTTTTTTAAATCAACAGCCTTTGACACTAGGAAAGATAGACACAATGTTGGCTATTACTTACCAAATCAAATGTATTTAAATTCACTGTCTCTGATACTTAATAAATGTTGTAGTGTAGCTTTCTGTGGCTAATAAAACTTGGTTTACATTACACCCCTTGTCTGCTATGATTTGCCTCCTAGGGCTCACTTAGAGTGCATTAAGAAGCTGCACACAAGATCAGTGTGATTTGCTGCAAAACTTAAATAATTCATTTATGCACCACTGCTCTCAGACAGTGTTTTTACAAACGCTGTAATGAGACAAGCTGTGAAATGTTTTACATGGTGGAAATGAGGCCTGCTACTCAAGAAAAGTCTTTCTGCACAGATTTGATTCCTTGAAGTCTTCAAGAGGACTTTCCAAGCATTATGGTGTAGACCTCTGAAGCACACTGATGTGCTCCTGCTGATGAGGCTGTTTGCCCTAACTCAGCAATATCTTTTACTGCCAGTGCTTTCACTGGAGGACCTGAAATGAGCATGGGATACTTAGAGAGTGCAGAGTGGAAATTCTAGTTCATTATTCCGGGACAAGGTCCTTTTCTGACTTTGACCATACCTTGTCCACCACATTGATACTTGTTCTTACTCTGCTCTCTGCAGAACACTTGCCTTTTTAATAATGGGCATGGAAGGAATTGGAGTGACCAAAGTTAAAATATACCAGAACTAAGCTCTGCTGTCAATGTTGTTGACAACTCTCCTGATGTTCTCTTAAATTCCTGTCCTCTGGAGTCATGTTCCTTCTGTTTAGCCATAACCTTCAATACCCTCTGCAAAAGTCTTATTGCCATTCACAAGAGCTTAAAAGTATGTCCTGCACCTGCACTTTCAGGAAGCAGCTCTCCAGATATAAAATATCTCTATTATTTACACTAAATGTTAGAATGATTTTTTTTTTTCTTTTAATCTAGTAATTAGGATGGAGAAGGGGGAAGAGTGCTTGGGGTTGGTGGAGGAAGTGTGACCTCTGTCATTTTTGGATGAGTATTAGCTGTTAACTACATGATCAGATCTAATTTGTTCTACAGGAAGAACAAATACAGAAGAATTAAAACTTAAACAAATTAGTCCTAAATTAGTAATTGTGTAAGAATAATCTGTTTACAGTATGTGTCTGACTTTGCCAGGAAAGGTATCCAACAGTTTATATTTCCCATGCACATCTCAGCACTGACTTAGAGTTTAAGATGAGATATGAGAAAAACCCAGGTGTAACTGAGACTGCTGGATGGCTTTGGTTGGAATTTGTAACTAATTGAAAGAATGTGTAATTAGAAGCAGATTTTAATTTTTAGTGTTAAGACGAAAGTGTTCAACTTTTCGTAACTTCTCAATGTGTCAAATTTGCTTTAGAATCTTTTGCTAGAAAATGTATTGTGATTACCTGTAGTATTGCACAGCCATTATAAAACTGTAAGTGAGAAAAGGAGATTAATATTTTGCAGAATGAAAGCTGGAGAAAAAGGAAGAAAACAAACTGTTTGTGCCACTGCTAGGTAGAGATCCCTTTGAATTTGCTAGTGCTCCTGTGAGCATTCCCCCCTCTTCTCAACCAGACTTGAATCTGAGAAAATTACCATCTGTGCATAGATATGCAGGAAATGAGCTAAATTTGTAGTGTAAACATTTTCAAATGAATATTTGCACAGTACAGTCTCTCAGCAATGCATTATCCTCTTTCATTTGGTAATCAACACATATCCCTTATGAGTTGTGTTGAAAAGGAAGAGAGTGACTCTCACTAAACTCTAATTATCCTTTCCTTCCTCCTGGGAAGAGCTCTCTTTAAGCTTCCCTTTGTGAGCTGCTCTGCATTTCACAATCATTCCACCTCTTGATCACTCTTTCTCCTTATTTTGCCTCAAAGTGTACTCTAGGATGTAAGGAAACAAACCCAGAGAGATTTCTGTAGGGAAGTCTGCTGAATTCCTACAAGGTAGGATTCCCAGACCAACACAAAGCCTCAGTGAGATTCAGAGAAACTAACCTGCAACTGAGGTTTTAAGCAGGACACACGTTTGTGGTAATACATAAATATTTCTCAGCTTAGGTCTGGGAGAATGACGTATTTCCATTTGCCTCGAAGTATTTTTGACTCGATTCAATCTGTAGCAACATGAGTCAGCTGTTTCTGCTAAGCAGTGTTTCTAATTTGGCCTTTTTCCTAATAAGCACGTACATATAACGTGAGCTTCCTACACCGATTAATCTGTGTTTCCTCCATATGGTCTGTGGATTTTTATTTTCTTTTAATTCAGTGCAAGCTGCTGAATAGTAAAATGCAGTCAAGATCTTGTTCTAGTGAAAAACGGACCCCAGCTGAAGTTGCCAGGGAATTGCCAAAATTAGCATATCCTGGCAGTTTTGGGAAAGGAATTTTTCAGCACATCCATCTGACTAGTAGGGCTGGAAAATGGATGAGGTTTTGAGTAGTCCTGTATAGGAGGCCTTGCGTTTTTCTGAATAAATTTCTGAAGGCAGGGTGTGTAGAAGAGGAAAGCTGCACCAAAGTGAAGCTGCTTCAGAAGGACAAAGTGATAGGCCTGTGGAGTTGTTCTGGGATCACTCAGCTGGGATTCTACACCTTGGCACAAAGAGAGGGAGAAAAAATGGGGACATTAGAAGAGGGGGAAGATCTGTGTTTCGTGTAATATTGAACTTAAGAGGTTTGGAAGTAGATACTTTCTATTTGGGGAGGGTAGGAATTTACAGCCTGTGCATGGAAAAGAATGACTTTATTTGCTAATTTTAATGTGCAGTTGGGAGTGTTAGAGTGATGCCAGCAGAGCCTTGCTGTTACTGCCTCTGGGCTGTCAGAGTAAAGCTGTAGCTCTATTCATGTGCATCCATGGATACAGAGAACATAAAGAAAAAAAGGGGTGCACACATGCATGGTAAAGCACTGCAAAGTCTAACTACCCCCTTCTAGAACCCTTGATTAACACCCTCTCCTCCCACCTCCAAAAAACAAAAACAAACACAGTAAAAATATTTTTCTTTAGTATCAATGAAATCTAATGGCATAGTTTTTCTCCTTCAAGCAGGGAGAATGTTAATTCCTGGAATGCACTTTATACAAATTAAAGTCCTTTCCCCTTCCAAACATAATTTTTAACAAAGGAATCAATCTCTCTCCCAGCAAACCAAGGTGAACAAATACATATATAAAATAATTAAATTGCTTTTTTCTTATTATAAGTTTGTTTGGTTTGCAAAGCCATGCTGGAATATTTATGCCCTTGCTTTTAGGAAAGGTCAGCAGATATATACTCAATTACCTATTTGTGTGCGCTAAATCAAATGACTCTATATTCAATATTTTGTTTTTTAATTTTGCCTGAGCAGGAAGCTGGAAATCCAAATTAATGACTCTTCCCCAGTGACATAAATTCTGCGAGGTGTTTGCAGCTTGCTTGCCTCGTTAAAGTGCTCTGACATGATTGATAACCATTGTCCTCTCCGACAGTGAAGGCTGCTCAGCAGAGGCAAGTAGACCATGCAGAGAACTTGTACTAGGATCCAAATTCAAGATGTTTTCATTTTTTCTACTTCCAGGCTGTGAGGAATGGTTTCTAAGTAGGTTGGTACCCTTCTTGTTTTCTCACTAACAGCTGCTGTTGGACATGATAATATACCAAAGTCACTGCAGTTGAGCAAGGAAAAGTGAAGCTTGTTCCTGTGGGGTGTCCAGGGGCAGTAAAGTCCCTTCTACTGAGGGGGAACTCTGTGCTGGGACCATCTTGTGCGCACCCTGCACTGTTATATGGTGTGGATAGTTTAACTTGCAAAGGGTTTCCACATGAGTGGTGTACCAGATGGCTCCACTTTTTCCCCCTTTCTGTTTACCTGTGCACTGGCTGGCTGGACCATGAACTTGCAAGGGCAGATTTTTTCCAGAGACCAAGAGAGTTGCTGTAACAAAAATCCAGATAATACACATTTCTAACTACTTTTCACTGTCTTTTTAGTGTTCAGTTCATTTTCTCAAGCAATGATGGACCCTTGTCTCATTCCAAGACAGCCTTTACTCCAATGGATCGGAAATCTGATGGACCAGTGCAGGCAAGATGAGGTGTGAGCACCTTGGGAAAAGCTTCTGTTAATTTTGAAGCTTGGTTTTAATCTCATACTCTTTTTTCCATTGTATGATACTGAGGCAGAGAGTGGGCTTGTCCTCTGTGGCTTAACAGGTGTGAGGCTTGTGGATTTGCTAAGGGATAGCTTGCAGCTCATTGGGATCTTTCCTGTAATGCAGCAATTCAGTCCCTCCCAATTTGTTTAAAATACAGGAGCTTAACTTGAGCAATAGGTATTATCTGCCACAAGGTCTCAGTAAGGTGTAACTGAAAATAGATAAAATGTCAGATACAAATTGTCTTGATCTGGCAATCCATGCAAAAATTGGGAAAACAGTCTAAGGTGTTTGATCTTCAAATAATGAATATGCAACATCTAAAGAAATTGCCAGAGCTTTGAATACAAGTCCAAATCAAGGATAAAATTGTAAAAAAAAAAAACCAAACAAACAAAAAAAAAAAACAAAACCAAAAAACCAAAACAAACCTTACAAAGGGCTGTAGAAATGAATAGCACCAGTCACCTGTGGCTGTTGATGTGGCTGGAATCCCAGCAGAGGTACCTGAGTTGCAGCATAGACACCTCTCTCTAATCAATGTATTGCTACTGCTGCTTTTTATTTTGTCTTTAGGCAGAAGCAGAAAGTAAATGTAAGTAAAAAAGCCATTCACATTGCTCTTTCCATAATCCTTCTGCTCTGAACTACTTTTCCCCCACAGGCTATTAGTGTCTTTGAATAAGTATCCAGTTCCTTTCAATAAACACTGTGCATCTGAACGTAAAGTGGCTACTAGTAAGTAAAGTGACAGCTACTCAACTGCTAGCAACCAAGAAAAGCTTGATAAAACTGAAGATGTCACTTCATTTTTGTAGTTGCATTTCCAAGCTTTTGGAGACTGAAGTGCCATATTTTCAGGCAGAAACAGGTAGTCAACTAGGGTGTTTATTCACTGAAGGTCAGGCTTTTGTATTATGAAACTTCTAGCAGATGTGATAAGCAGTAAATTGCAGATCTATCACCTTCTCTTTTCTACCCTTTTTTTTTTTTTTCCCTGTGAGTGTGTGTGTGAAATCAGCAGAATACTGCCTGCATTTGATTTATGGCCCACTTTTGACCAACTCTTATCAGGTTCCCACAAGCCCTTTTCTGATGCAGCTCGTGTCTGAATGACAATAGACAACCAGTGCCATTATGCTCCAAAATCCCTCTCTGCATTCTAGACACCTAAGATTACATCTGGGCTATTGATTTATTACTGCTCCCCCTGCTTTTTTTCCCCCACAGGGACCGGTTTGTTCAGCCTGAACAAGATAGACTATTATTAAACTGAGCAAACTACTCCATGTGAACTTGGTAGAGAAATAATCATTTGCAACCACCTTTCTAACCACCCAGGTTCATAAAGAAATGTAGGTGTTGAAATATTAAGACTGTTTATATATGGGTCCCACCATTCGTGTTTGTTCAGATTATATATAATTTATATACATGAAATGAGACCCAACAGGCATTCTGTTGTGTTGGACATTATAGGCATATTGCCTAAAGCACTGCAGTATTGCCACCCAATGTACAAAACCCAAATTATTACAAATCTTCATTATAGAAATTCCTACTGTAATGCCAACTGTATCTGTGGCAGGGAGGTTTTATGACACGTTTTAGAGTCTCAGCAAAATTTATATATTCTACCAATAGATTTTTTTCTTTTTCTTTTTTTGGGGAGGGAGAGGAAGCTATAAATTTTACAGTACATTGGATTTTTATATCTCCTAAAAATGTACTGTGCAGGATTCACATTTAATATCCCTCAGCTATAGTAATCTGTGTATTTAAGTCAGTAAGTGAGAAGATACAGACAGGGCTTCTAGTTAAAATGGTTATTTTTTCCTTTCTTTCTCCTCCCCCCAACACCCCCTTCCCTCCCACAAGCACATACCTCACCCCTGCATCCTCTTTTAGTTAAAGTAGCATTTCAAAAGCTGACACACTGATTCAGGACTCACATGTGAATTCCCCTGGCCTGCTTTTAGGAAACTCTGAGCACCAGCACACCAGACCAACAACTTCTGAGAAAAACCCAGAGCATGGCATGGACCAAATACCACAACAGATAAAGGCTTTCACAGCTTTGCTCTCCCTGTGCTTGCTAATGGGGACAGATCTGCTTGACTTTCAACTATACCTCCCATGGTCTATGTCCTACCTCGAAGGATTTATTTTATTCTGCCTACTATTCATTATGTTTAAGCGTCTATCATTGCTTGTGTCCTGATTGACTGTTTGTTTCAGTGACACTTGGGCAGAAAATATCACACACAGGCTGTAATTTAAGTATTTTCTTTTAGGCATTTCTTTTTTCTCCTGTGGAGCAAAACTCTCTATCAGAAAAATAACCAAATAATGCCAGCATCGAGCAGGGAAAAATTTAACTTTTGTAATTTGTTACTAGATATCAGGTGTTTATAACATCATTTTCTCATATTTAAGAATAAAACAATCCTTATGGGAAAAAAAAAGTCATTTGAAGTTTTATAATTATTCCATATGGCCTTCTGTGGGCTTCTATTTCTTCTCTGTCCATTCAGGGCTTGATCTTGGCAGATGCTGAGTCTGTTCCAGTAAAACACCTATGGATATGCTCAATAGCATTTGGAAGCTCAGATACCCATGAATGTTTTTGTAATATTGCAGTGGTTTTTTTTAAAGATAGTTCATCAGTGGGGTGTCTGAGGAATACCCATCACTGAGGTCTTGTAGAAAGTGAAGAGAATTTTCCTATGAAAATCACACCTTTTCAATCTAGTTGAGCATCTAAATACTGGAATGAGAAAAGGAACTGTGTAATGCTGAGTATGACTAACAGAGTCTGTTCAGCAGTGAAGAAATAAGTTATGCGGAAATACATAAATCAGAGTTACACAGACCCACAGATCGCATTGCTATTGGTAACTGAGAGCGCTATGGCTCTGCAAGGATGCTGGGGAGTTACAGTAGCTTCTGGTTAGAGTAGGGAGAATAATTAATGGCTGATAGAAAAGGATGAAATGTTTTTTCCTCAGAACGGAGCAAGTAAGGAGGGATGCGAAGGCGGCACAAAACAAGAAGTGGAGAGTCAAGCGAACTGAAATATGACAGGCTGAAAAACCCAAAAGGGAACACTTTTTTCCCGTAATGTGTAACTCAGCTGGGAAATTCTGTGCTTCTATTCAACAGAGAACAAATCAAATTTTAGAGAGAGATAACCAAATTTATAGCAGTAGTCCATGCTACAGCAGGAAGAGCAGCATCAAGGTCATTAGCAATGCACTGCATTCAGCATTCAGTCTCTGGATGGCTGGGGCTTGAGAGGGACAGGTAGCCAACAACTACAGGTAGCAGAGTTGCACTTTGAAGCTTAGTTCTGGCCATAAGAGGCTAAGCTTGAATGACTGCTGCCCTGGTCTACTACTGCATTTTCATTAAATTCAATTTTTTTTTTAAATTCTGGGATAACCAGGGTGTTGGATATCCTGTGCAGAATGTTCCCAGTGTCCCTACGTCATGGTTGACTGTCATACAGAGGAAACAGAAATCACAGCAATGCAAAAATTCAAAAGTCTGGCTGAAGCTGACAGTCACTTTTGTGACACTCACTATCTGTTTGGAGTAAACTCTTCAGAGTCTTTCTGTCCTGTCTTACAACTGTTGCATCATTTTTGTCTCAGTGTCAGCTGGAAAAGCAGTGACAGAAACCTTCTCTGGGTAAGCCAGACCTAGAGTTTTTCTGGCTTCATGGAGGACATCTTCCTCTGTCATGGAAACTCCACCATTCCTTTATTGCAGCTGACTTGAAATTGTGATTTATTTGTCTAAAGGCATTTCCTGGTTTCACTTTGTTTTGGAACAGAAACCTACTTTATTTCTTATAGCTCCTGGTGTCTTCTACCCTGCAATACAAACACTGGCCTGCACAAGTATTGGCTTGCATAATGCTGCTTCAGATAAAGGTCATAAATGGTCTTATTTGGAAATTAATTAAAATAAGAAAGAGAACGAGCCAAAACCAAGCCTCTACTGGGCATGTTAATAATGTCATTTGTTTACAGAGTGCAAGATCACTGCTAGAGGACATCCTGAATCATTGGCTGCTGCCCTTAGTGTTTGCCTTTGGTTGTCCCTGTTGTGAGGGAAGTGAGTCCAAAGGTCAGAGAGACTGCTGGACCAACACTGCCTGAGGATAGCTATTCACCATTCCATGGACTAGTTCTAGTACAGTCATTGGTGCTACAACAAGGAGGAATTAGTGCTGCAGTTCTTGAACACTAATCAGGAAAAAGGAGGCTGTTGTAAGTTGGAAAAGAGAGGCAGCAGATTAGAACTGGTGTTTGAGGGCTGTGTCTGTGGTGCATGTGACAGGAATGCCTGTCAGCACGAGGGTTTTTGTATGCTTATTTCTTATGCATGTAAAGTCTGTGTGGTTTTTGATTTTTTCTGTGTAGTCTTCAACCCAGTAAACGCAGAAATATTCCCCCAAGAAAATACCTTTGTTTCATTGCTCTTCTCAAACATACACAAAAGGGTATGTGTATGTTTGATATAAATATAATATAAACCCAAATATAGTCTTTAGGAAAGGCTGTTTGTTGTAGAGGCAGGCCGGCCTCGTGTGGCCCCATGCAGAACGTATGCTGGGTTTCAGCAGGTAGCAGGTAAAAGGGCAAACAAATAGGGAGCCATATTGTCAGCCATGCTGAAAAAGCGCTCTGATGCCCTTTCCTAAGCATTTTCTCATCAACAGCAACAAAATCAGATGTTTGTGTCAGAGACACGAATAGCACAAACAAATGGTTCTTGGCTCTTTCCTTCAATAAGTAGCAGTAGCAGTTAATTAGCTCTTGGAACATGTTGCATCGACAGAGAGGATTTTAAACCCTTACTTTGTTTTTAAGGTTTGACAGCATTTCTGAGCAGTTCAAAGGTGCATGTTTAACATGTGGAAGTAGCTGGCATTCTGGCTTCAGCAGCAGGTACACAAAGGCTGTCTTCCCACAAGTTCAGTTGCACTTTTAGTTCAGACAGTATGTTTCACTTACCACACTGAATAAAGAGCAGGGGATATTCAAACACTCTCTCAGGGTCTCCTGGGTGTAGCTATGGATAGTAGGTAGTATTTATGCTCCATTTTGTATGCTTGTCAACAGCTCTTTGTGTCAGACTTCTTTTTTTTTTAATGCAGGTTGTCCTCAGGAAAGGAATGAAAAGAGGTGAATGTTGTCTCAGCTGCTATAAAGTGCTACATTCTCTTAAGTATAGATCATCATCCTGGAGTTCATTAACCTTAATATAATTTAGTCTTCATGCGTCATCAGTCGAGGCTGAGCCTTCCAGATGAGTCATTCACTATCTGCTGAGTTTGTGGGGGCAAGCTGATTTCTGCATGTGAAGAACCTCTTTTCCTTCTGTGCTCTGCTCATTGAATTGGAATGGCATTTGCTGAACTGGGAAGGTGCCGTGAGACAAGCAGGGCTGTGACAGCCTAAAAGAATAGGAGTGACCAGCTCCAGAGGAAAATTCCTTTTAACAGCGAGGGCATCAGTAAAGTGGCATAAGGCTCTGATTCTCCCTTTTTTTCCTACAGCCCCAATGAGTAAATCAGGAATCTCCCTGTTTCACCAAAGGAAAGTGTAGCTGAGAAACTTCTGCAGAGCTACCATGCGCCTTGGCTGTCCCCAAAGCAGTGCAGATGCCCAACAGCGAGTGCTGCTGAGCCTTGAGGAGGTGTGGGACACCTGAGAGATGACAGCAGAGCTCAGCCTGCGTCCTCAGCAGCCACCTCAGCCCACCAGCTGCTTTGCCAGTGTCCTGCACTGCCCGGGGGTCACATTATGGATTTATTTTAAGGAGGGATGTAAAGCGAGATAATAGAGCCACTGACCTTGTGGATTCTTACAGGGAGATCATCCTGTGCCCAGGGGCTGGTGTGACACAGGTGGAGCTTGCTGGAAGGTTTGACAAATGGGCTGTGGAGGCTGGCACTGTGTGTGGAGCAGAGGCAGGGGTCGATGTAGTGTGTATGAGATGAAAGATGAGGACAGGGCTAGGTCAGGGAGAACACTGCGTCTTGAGCCCTTGTCTTTTCCACTGCCCAGACTCCACAGAATCAGCTTCTCCATCTCCTCCAGTAAATCAGAGGCACTTATAATTCATGCTTTTAAACACTGCTACCCATTTCTAGTACTTTGTGGATTAAAAAAATACCTGAACATGTACACACAGAGGTATAATAGAACAAAAATCCCTCCATAGCTTCAGGTCATCACTCTTTTGGCTGCGTGAAGCTCACCTATTGACAGAAATCATCTACCTCCTGCTGATCTTACTTCTCAGCCAAGGTCTGAAAATCTGTCACCTCCCGTCATGATCTGTCATACAAACATCTCACACAGTGTTAACCTAGCAGTTAGAAAGATTTGTTGCAAGTCTGTTGGACCATTTTTTAAAAATTTTTTTTAAACCACCTAATACAATGGTGGTGAATTGTCTTACAGGTTTTGGGCAGAGGTTGGTTTTTAGTTGATCCTAATAATCTGCCCAGATTTCTTGCAGGAATCCTGTGGACTGCATAAAAAATGCTTGAGTCAGACCCTTCTCTGCTCAAGACTCAATAAGGGCATATGTTGATCTAAATACATATATCTTCATCTGTTCTGGAGGGATAGGGGACGGAGAAAAGAAAAATCAATGTCGTCTGTGGCTGAATTTCTAGTTATGTTTTGCAAGGCTGTTCCTTGGCTCGTCCCTTACCTCCAGACATTCCAGAATATCCCTGCTGCAATTCCTTCTGCATTGGACTGTCTGTATTTTTCTCCAAGAATATAGGTTTGGTCTACTACTTCTGCTTCTGCTTCTTCTTCTTCTCTCTCTTGTTCTGTTTCAGTTTTTTTCCCTCTTCCTCCTTTTTGCCTCTCAAGGCTGTCACAAATTGTGTCTCTTAACACCTTGTTGTGGCTTCTCCATTACCTTCCTCTCCAAGGCTCAGAGTGGGCAGGGCCCAATGAATTACTTCCCAAAGCCCAGGAGATGCAGTATTCTGGTTTTGGCCTCAGAAAAATAGTGATTTTTACAGATTTGCTGATTTGAAAGGAGTCTTTAAAATCAGAAACAGGAGGTGTACCTGCTAAAAATCATTTTAATTTGAACAAAAGTTATTTATATATGTAAGATTTTGAAAGGCATCTTGAGAGAATTGAGAGAAAAAACCCACAGGCTGTTAAATAATCTTTGAGATCTTTGTCCTACATTAGAGTGTCAAATCAGAAGATATGTGTATCACTACATTTGGTGGTCAATTTACACATCTTTGCTTAACATGGTTTAAACTGATTAACTTTTAAATGCAATTTAAGCATAACATAAAGCTTAAATATAGTTTTTCTTCTTTTAAACAAATTCTTGCTGTTTTTCCATTGTTTTCTGAAAACTCTTCCTTTTGCTGTCACAAAACAGTGCCAACTAAAGCACTAAAGCACAAAAAATACTTTGAATTGTAACAACAATAAGAAAAAGCCATGTTCAAGGTTTGGAGAGAGTAAAGAGTGGAGTTGTAGTTGTGAAACCCCCAAATAATTTACCCAGACCAAAACTCCTAATCTATTGTATGGAAGAATCAATTAATCAGCTGTATTGATGTCTCTCCATTAACTAGTTTGTCCTCAGTTCTTGGCTAGAAGTGTCCATGAGGACACAGGGTCCTATCCTCAGCTGCATGACTGGGAGCAAGACGGAGGCCAAAGTAACGTTGGAAAGGTTTTCTTTTATTTGTAGAACAAATGTTTTCATCCAACTGCAGCACAGTCAAACAGAGTGAAGGAAACATAACAATCCCCCTGTCCCTTTATCTGTTTTTTTATAAGGTCACCCATCACCACGGTATCTAAGTGTCTTTCTTCTTTCCTTCAAGGGCCCTAGTCAGGAGTTGAAAATAAGGAAAAGAGAGGAAGAAAAACCACAAAGAAAGAGGTATATGAAAAGTAAAGAAATACGGAGCTGGAGGTGAACCTAAACACTCAGAGGTAATTTGCCTTGAGGAGCAAGAACCCTTGAGACCAATGCGTAGACTTTGGAAAAAAGAACCTGTGAACAATAGTAAAGGTTATGAACGTACCATCCCTCTGACAGGTATGTAAACCTTGAGATTAAAATAACAGCTTCAAAAACCTTTCTGTCAGAGTGAGTTTGCTTTAGCTAGTCAGGGTTTCAGGGGAAGTATCATGAAGACAATATATATCAAGTGAGGATAGCAAAGGAAATTTCTATTTGAAATTTTCGAACAGGTTGGTTCTTGAAGCATGTTCTCTAAAACTTGACAAAGTTATCATGACATTAAAACAACATAATATAATATCAAGTAATTAAGGATTATAACTAGTGGATTTTAAAAACATCTTTTCTGTATCTGTTGAATCATCTTTAAGATAAATTACGTACATAAGAAGAAAAACAAAAAATCTGGAAGGGCATAAAAGTTAAGTTTCCTTTATTTGTGTTTGTGTCAGTTATTGTTTTGATGTAAAAGAAAAAAAATCACCAGCAGTTCTGGCAATTCCAATACTGTTTTTCTTCACAAAGTAATTGAGAAGGGTTCATTAACAGGCTTTTACATTTTTGTCTTAGTTTAACAATGTATTTCCACTCTATCACATTTTAGTGGTGGGGGTAGTTTATTGTGCTTAAATTCATGGTGACACTGAGAAGACGGTGGGTATTTCAGTCACAGGTGAATGTCTCTGAACATCCACTAGTTGTATGTTAATCATATCCCTCCAACAAACACAAGCCACTCACCAAACCCTTTTATGCATGCTGTAAAGAAAGAAGAGAATTCTTGACTGCAGAAAGCAGACATGATGTGTATTAAATGAATGAAATTATTCAGCAAGTGCTCATTGATACACCTTTAAGCAGCAGCTTCCTCCTCCCAGAGATCTTAGTTGAGGTTTGCAGATGACCACATGTAATGATGTGGTTTCTTGTCACTAATAATAATGATGTGAGGCAGCAATATGTGGTGCAAAATATTATTACTCAGTAAGTGGCATTTAACTGACCTAGCTACCCAAAAGCTAATTGCCAAGTTATGTACATCACCACTCCTTCCAGCAACACAGTAGACTCCAAGAAATGTTTATCAAAAGTTTCAGCTGCTCTCAGGCCACATACAGGTCAGGTATAAGGCCCACCAGAGTCAAAGGCTGGCTTACACTGTGGAGCAAAGTAGACTAAAAGGTCAAACTCTCAAAATCATCTCATGAGCTTTGGCATTTGCTTTGACAGATCCCACACCTCTGTACATAGCCACTGGTTCAACAAACTGCTTAGACCCATGAGCAGCCCAGAAAGACATGAACCGTTGCACCACCTTCAGCATGGTGACCAAAATCCCTGAGCAGCATCTCCTGAGCTGCCCCTCTGGGCTGGGTCCTTCAAGCCAGGCTGCTGGGATGACTTGTCTGCAGTTCCAGGTGTTAGTTAAAGGCAAATGGGTCATGGTGATGGATTGTGTTTTTGCTGTCTGATTGGAAAGTGTGACCCCAAATAATGACCCCAAATATTGGGATCTCTGCGTGGTTCTTTCCTTTTTATTCCACCAAGAATGCCATATGTAAAGGCATTATAATTCATGAAGGACTTTCTTTCTCAGAAATTCTCAAATAGGAGCAGTAAAATAATTTCTTTTAATAGTTTTCCCTTTACTTCAGTTTCTCTGTACCCATTCTATACAATTAACTTCATCACAAATCCAAAGAAATGTTCACAGTTGTTCCCCAGACATGTTATTTGCACATGTCTATCAGAGAATTATAAAAATCAGAGACAGAAAAATGCTTTTGCATTAGATCATCTCATCACTGCCCTTGCTGGCACAGATCTTTTTCCCTGTACAGTATATTCCCCTGTTCTTTGTCCAGTCTAGCTTTAAGTGATTAAATGTGGTACTTTCTCACTGTCCTGCCAGAAGCTGTTGGAGAGCTTTGGAGGTAACTGACAGTGGCACCCTTTGAAGGTGTGCTGTGGACCTGTCATTTGTATCTAGACATGGTGCTTGCCTCCAGCTGTCATGGGTATTGTGAGGCCATAATTCTTTCAGTGTTGTGTGCTGAACGCTTACAACTAAGATGGAGCAAAATAAATGAAAATGTGGTTTTGGTTTCTTTTTGGCAGACAATGTACGTAGGGTTAATTCTTTTGAGCAACCCAGAGGTGAAATACTAAGGTGAGGGTCTCTAGAATATTTTGTTGATGAAAACAAGAGGTATTGAGATATGATGTGCTTGTCTGCACATGAAGCTTTTACCTAGATAAAGAAGTATATTTTACGGGATTCAATTAATAACTGTATTTGGAATACTGTCTGCGCTCATGACACAGAAAGCAGATTTAGCCAAAGGGTATATGCTTTTGAAGAACATAAATGATGATATACACATTTAAGAAAAGTAATAATAGTGTTTGCAGTTCCCTTTTCCTGTGAAGGATCGTATCAAGTGTATACTCAGTTCTTGCTCAATCTGTGCTGCTGCTTTGGGGTTGGGACATGTCTGCCACTCCGTGGCATGACAAAATATAGCTTAGTCTTGATGGAAAGTCAGCACTAAGCTACTGGACCTCTTGTATTTAGACTCTTACTCTTGAACTATTCTGTTTCTCCCCAAAAGGCATTAACACAACTGTCAGAACAGAAAACAAAGGGTGTTAGCTGACCTCTTGGTTTAAGTGTTTGTTTTCTCTTCTTGTTGTCACCAGGACCCCAACTTGTAATTGTACCAGCCACAGGCCAATAAAGCCAGGAATCTCTAAGTGCAGTTCTCCATCCAGATCACTGTCATTACTCATTTCTATAGCCTCACTGAGAGGGGAATACTGTCTCTTGATGCAGCCTCTTTACTTACTACTTTTACTCAATTCGTGTTGAAGGTTTTTACCATAGGGATTATTCATAGCACTCTCACTGCTTGCTGTTACTGCCTCTGAGTTCATGAATCCTAAACTGAGATCAGATCATTTAGACCAACATTTCTTGGACATGTTGTACCACATTAAAAGGTCATTTTAAGCAATTAATATCTTATTTATAAATACTTACAAATATTTATTATAAACTGGGCTTTCAACAGCAGCTCATGAAAAAAAAAATCCATTATATTTGTATTAAAACATGTTCCAAAGTTTAATTGTAAGAGAGAAAATTCAGCTGAACTGTGAAAAACATTCATTGCAGTGCCCTGCTTTGGCCAGTTCATGTCAGGCTGCCACGTTCAACCGAGAAGGCAGATTTTGTTCCATTCCACACTAAATCCAAGAAACCAAACTGGTGATTTAGGGAACAGCCAAATACTCCATGTTCTCGTCTTTCTTGGGCAATACTCTTGTCTGAGACTCTGGGTCAAATGCTGCAGTTGAAATCCCCTGTGTGACTCATAGCTGAGAGGGAGTTTTGCTGGATTTGAAAGATGAGGGTTTGTGCCTGCTGGAAAGTCCACTCTCGAAAGTGGGAGTCACCGTCCTGACTCAAACCATGGGCTTTGCGTCTAGCTCTGAAAGGTCTCCCATTTTGCTGGCCCAGTAAATCAGAAACCTGACTCCAGTGGAATCATCTTCTGTTTGGTAGGGATCCTTTCTTGTAATATATTGCTTCATTTTGTTTCCTTTTTCTGTAAACTCTTTCTAGGAAAGCCTTCTTGGGCTGTTTCTCTAAAACATTACACTCTTTAGGAGAACAGTATTTGACTGTTTGCCCCTTTGTAATACAGGGTAGTTTTAAAAATAAATAATATTATAAAATTATCAAAATCATCATCACCGTCACTCTGGTAGCTGTTTCATATCTTTACCTCAAACCAAAATGACCAAACATCTCTGATTAATTATCCTACAGAAGCATTTAAATTCAGCAATTGTAATAGTTCTTAACTCCCATTGATTGTATTATTTTTCATTGGGAAGAAAAATGGTTATTGCTCACATTGACCTCCAGTAAATCTTGTCACCCAGGCCATACCCTAGTCTCAAAATATAATTAAAGCACTCTGGTTTGGTAATAGTGACTTACAAAAGTGTAGGAACTAGTATTTACATTTTCTCTTTTTATTGCTTTTAAGTTTCATACAAAAGAAAAGGTAATTTAAGTGAATTACCTTAAATGGCCATGACTGATTTATTTCTGTCTAGAAATGTTGTGGTTTACATACATCAAATATATCTTTTTTTTCTACGATTAACTCAGTGTTTGATTGGCCTTTTGTTTTTGTTTTTTAAAGATGATTTTAAATTCAATCCACAATGTGAGCACCTTCAGAAGACTGAAGCAGTTGTTTTTATCCCACATGAAAAAGTGACTAAACAAATAAATAAAAATGAGGTTTATACCATGTATTTCTGCATACTGCTGTTCATGATATTCTGTGTTGTTGTAGCAGCATGTCCCTCATCTATATTTAGTTTAATAGCTGCTTTTGGATTATTGCAAGCTAGTACAGTATATTATCAAGTGGTTTGAATGACATCATAACCTATGAGTGTCATCTCTTGTGGGTTATAAAATCCTCCCAAACCTTCCGTTTGTATTAATGTCTTGTAATATAATTTTAAACCAGGTATTACAGTTTACAGTGGAAGGATAAAATTCTGGCCTGCCTTGTACAATGCACTGGGGGAAGAAGAGGGCAAAGTACATTTCCCACCCTACCTGGGCATGGACTGGGAAAGATAAGCAGTGCTTATTGGGCTGAGGGTTTGCCAGCGGGCCAGGAGAAATCTGTCAGTCTCTAGGGAGTATTTTAGGTGGTCCCTGCCTGCACTGAAGAACTTGATCTTTTGTTGAAATTTGACTAGGGGACAGAAGCAACACATCGGCCATACTCAATATTTTACCATATTGCCACACAGTGCACCCTAACACATCCAAATCCTCGCTGGAGGTCTGTGCCTCTGTCCATTGAGGATTGAGGCACATTAAACCTTAAACTGAGTTTAACTCAACTCATATTGGTCCTGCCAAGTCCAGTTGTTTTTGCAAGAAATGTGGAGTAGCACCTTCAGCAATTCGATGGGAATCCCTTGGTGTAATTCTGTCTCCTGTTTCTTAGAGAGGAATATATTTCTATCTCCTGTAATCCTATTTTATATTGGAGGCCTCCTTACAAAGCCATATTAGACACTTCTTCGGGAATCTGTGGCAGGTATCTGTCTTCATTGAAGTGAAAGGGGAAGTGGAAACCTCTGTGAGTGCTGTGAATCACAAATTTGAGCCTATGCCTGAGTGGAAACTGCAAGTGTGTGTGAGTCATTGGACACTATCATGGCCCTATAGCATTTACTAGATTGCAGGATTCCTAGAGTAATTAAATATGCCATAGGTTGTCCCTGTTCCCACAAAAGGGTGTCCCTGTGTTTTGGAAGGAAATAGACTGCTACGAAACGGCTGCTGTGGATACTGCTGACCTCTTGGCACAGCATTGCAGTTCTGCCTCTTCCTCCAAATTCCATCAAC
>VZRL01001923.1:44478-221978 GCA_013397895.1 Origma solitaria | reverse complement strand
CTCAAGTGATATTCCTGTGGTTGCCAAAGAGATCAAGCTTGATTTTGATATTTTTGGGTTTGTTTTTTTTTGCCAGGATGGCTGCGACCCTGGCAGATATAGTGGTGAGGGACTGAGCTGCCTCCCTTACCCCACACAATCTCTCCTCCCATACAGGGACAGGTGAGCAGTGCAGATTTTTGTAGCCAGAGCAGAAAGTTGTTGGGCCCTTCTCTTGGCACATGAAGGACCCATAAAGTAAACCCACACCTGATATCACTGTAGTTACCTTTTCTCTTCTCTTCTCCTTTTACATTTTTTTTTTGGCAGGCATTGCTGTGATCAAGCCCACTGAGCTCTGAGGTTCTTGGTCAAACACTTTTGTTCTCCAGTTTTAAAGACCAATCTGTTGAAGTTAGACCTGCCACTGATATGCTGTAACATTTCTTGCTACAGCACCATATTCCTTCACAGAAGCTGCTTGAGCAGGAAAAAAAATATCTTAAAAGGTTCTGGTTTTTTCATGCTTTTTTGTTAATTTGCACTATTAACCAGGATAAATCATTACTGGTTTGAAGTGTCTGTGGTCACATAAACATGTACTTGTGACTCTCATTAATTCTTATTGGTCTGAAATACTGACAAAAATATACGAGCTGGGAATACCTGAGTCGAAACTGTGATTTAGTTGAAGTCTTTTTAATGATACATTCTGGATAGTATCATATAACTGGTGACAGAAATAAGCCAACTCATATTCACCTAGAACAACTATTCCTTGATTCTTTGTAGACAGTCAAAAGACTAGAGGAGAAGAATAAGAAGGAGGGATTTGAAAAATAAAGTCTACAATTTTTCACCTGCATTTTTTGTACACGGAGTCAACTTAAAGGGGGAAAGAAAGGAAAAGAATGAAAGAAAAGAATTAAAATCTTGGTGTGACCGATAGATTGCAGATGTTGCTTTCTTTTTTCCCCAGCCTGTACTAGGGAATAAAACCTCTGCCTTCTGTCTCTTTCACCTTTAACTAGTGAGAGCTACAAAACTGTGGATAGAAGATGAGAAATTTGGGTGAAATCTTGGCGTGGATTGGCCAGGTTGTAAAAGTGCCCTGAAAGAGTCTGTGTTCATGGGCTGCCTCTCCTAGCTGATATCTCCTGGTGGCTGGTTTTGGAAAAGAGTGAGGCTTTGTGGGACTCCACATGCAGCTTTGTATGTGGCAGGGAGAGGGACTTGTTTTGCTTGAAGGGGGAGTGCCAAGCCCTGTCTGATTTTTTTTTTTTTTTAATGAGGAACTTTGATTGACAAATGCTATTTTAAGTGTAGAATTAGGAGCACTAATTACAGCTGACATTGTTTTGTAATTTTTGTTTCCAACATTACACAATGCTTGGATTTCTCCAGGCTTTGCTGGAGAGCTCTTTTCTGACTGCCTAAACAGAAAATGGCAGATTCAGAAATCAGCTGTTTCCCTAATGAATTCAGAGAAACTCACATGGAAACACTGATCCTTAAGGCACATTTTTCATAAATGTGGAGGGGACTGGAGTTCTGACCATATAAAGGTAAAAGCAGGTGTTTCTCCAGGGCTATATTTGGCTTCTTCAGGGGTTACGCACACAGAAAACATCTCAAGATCACTCTGTATGTAATGTGTTATCAAGGCTTTGCTTTATAAATCTGTTGGCTTTTGAAAATGAGGAAATTAAATGTTATGTGAGGATTGGAGGGGTTAGAAATAGGTTCTGGTGGTAGCAAAGCCCTGTGTTTGCTGTAACACATTCCCTTCACTTCTCCCACTTTTCCTCATTATCTTGTTTGCTATGTGTAGCTGAATAAGCATGTAACCTCTAAGGCTGTGGAGCAGATCATTAGGAGTTACTGATTAACACCATGTTGCAATAGCAGATCCTGAGTTCTTCTTCTTACGAACTCAAGGGGTCTGGCTTTATGATTTTTTAATTAGAGTGTAAATATTGCAGCCTCATAAACTGTTTGATTTATAGATGACAGCGAAGTTTGCACTTCGGGAAGGACAAGGGAGGCTTCGGATGTTCAATTTTAGTGCCCCTGTCTGCCTGTTAGAGCCATCCTGGTATTTGGTCGTGGGAGAACTCATCCTACCAGCCTTGCCAGTAAGGATGTCTATTCTGGCAGGATGACTGAAATCCCTTTTTATCTTTCTAAGCAAAAGCAGTACTCACATACTGTACGTTTTAACTGATGAAGTCAGGGACAAAAATTTGGAGTAATATTATTGGCAATGTTAGCCAACAAGGTGAGCTTATAAAGCTGTTGTTCATCAAGAGGATTCCAGAGAAGTGGGGTGCTAGATTCCACACTGTAAATTTCGGAGGCATGAGAGAAATAATAAGTCAAGGCTGACAAGGATTTGAGGTGTTGTTGGATAATAGAAGGGTATTTCTGACATCCCTAATGCAAAATCTTAGCAGCTTTTTGATGATGAAGGCTCCAAAGAGGGGAAGTCCTACCTTTCTCAGGCAATCAGTAGTGCTTGGCTTCCATGTGCAGTGGAAGTTAGAAAGCTCAAGAGCAGGGGAAATAATTTAATTTTTACTGGACTTGAATCAGCATTATTTACCAATGGGGCACCTAAAATGCTCAACAGATGTTGTTCATTGGAAGTTCAGACTCTTCCCGGACACCAGGGTGTTTAGCCAACATCTCTGTCTTTGGAGCAGAGAAAGACGGTGCCGACACCAAGCTTCTTTTGTCTATGAATCCTCCTTGCTCTGTCTCCCAAGCTGCCATCCTCCTCCAGCTTGCTGTCAGCACAGTTATGCTTGCACGGCGAGGACTCAACCCCAGGTTGCTCTCAGGAGCAGTAATTTACCAAGGGAGGCCTAATTCTTTGCAGCACGGGGGTTTTGCAAATCCTCCTTCGCTAGCATGACTTGCCTCTTTCCATCTCACATGTCCTCTGGAAACTCTTCTTGCCAGCACTGCCAACATAATTTGTCTTTTGAGATTTTGGAGGCATGGCTCTTTGGGAGGAATTGCTCCATCTGCAGTTTCTTCACTGAGCTGCTTTGTGGTCCCTGTAGCCCTTACACAGGCTGTCTGCACCATTCCAGTGCCCCCTGGGCAGGGGCTGGAAGAAGTGAGGGCACAGTGGGTTTTCCTCTCTCTGGGCATGCAGGAGCAGGATAACTTCAGCTGAACGTTCATGGTGAAAGAGATGAAGACCGCAAAAGCAGACAGATTTCCATAACATATACTTCATTTAAAATAGAATATTTCAATTGGACAGCTTTCTGTCCCCGAACACATCACACAGCGTCTGCAGTGCTGGGACAGTCAGGATAAAGGAGACAGAAGAAAACCCACATTATAAATTCTCCTTTCCATCTCTTAGCTGTGCCTTTCTGAGTGCTCGCGTTGGTCTTGTCCCTGCTCAAGCACCGGAGACCACCTCTCCTGTCCCAGACCAAACCCCTGGGAGGAAGCAGCCAGCCGCTAAAAGCCAGGAGCCCAGCTTTAGAACTGAATGCTTTCAGAAAATGTTGGTGCTCTGTTTGCCTTCTTTCCTCCATAGCAAGAAGACTAGAAGCATAGTTTCCTTTTAATGAGATCCAAAATGTTCATGAACAGTGATGAAATCCAAAAACACGCCATAGTGTCAGATTCACCTCTCTCTTTGCTGGAGCTGTACTTGTTTTACTGCAGGAAGTATTTTGTGGCTCTGCACTAGCATCCTGGGTTTTGTTTCCAAAGGTTCAAATAGTGAAATTTGGTGGGGTTTTTTTTCCCCTCGAACTTGTTGAAAGGCCTTTCAGTGCAAACCTGTTGTCAATGACAATTACATATATGTTTGCAGATTATGGCTCCAATCGCATCCTGGTAAATACATTTGCATGTGGTTAAATCTGCACGTGTAATTACCTAGAGAATAAAATCAGAAGGGGTGAATGTAGGAAGATAATAACTTGAACTGTTTTCTTGTTCCTCTTTAATTTTGAACCTGTTCGACCCTTGTGAGTTCAAAAGTTCACCTCAGTCTTGACCATTATTGAGCTTGGATTTTGTTTAGAAGAAACTGTGACTCCAAGAAAAGCAAAGGGTCAGAAGACAATAAATCCAATAGAATAAATAAAGTGATAAATGAAGCAGGCAGAAAGACAGAAAAATGAAAAGTAGCACATATTGGGTGAGTTCTTGGTTTTATAATGTTGAAAGGTGTTTTGCTGCTGACTGCACTGAGGCTGGGATTTCTTTCCTAACACCTGGTTCAAAAACCCTGGAATTCAACCAGCACGTTTCCATTACCTGCAGCACTCCTGTGTCACTTACAATGAGCATTGTTTTGTAGCTCTGATGCATCCTTGAGCTCCCAATAGCCCTTAGCTGCAACATGTAGCAGCCCAGTCTGTTGAAGTTGGGGAGGGCAAAGTGAAATTACGGGAGAGAATGGCTTTTCCTCATCTTCCTGTTTCCCTACAGAGGCTTCAGAGACTCAAATGCATTTTTCTTTGCAACCTGGTTTCTTTGTGACTCAATTTCTTTTGTGTTTATTAAGCCTCTCTGTGATAAAATGAAGCTGGCACCAAACATTTTATTACAAGTTTCATGTGAAAAAGGACTGAGACTATTTCAGTGCATATATGTGCCTACAATCTTCAATATCCTCAATAGAAGTGGTTGTGCTGTTAGTACTGAATTTGAGGATTGAATCAGGGTGTCCTAAAGGTGAAGCCCAGTTTGCTCTGCAAGACATATTTCGTTTTCCCTGAGCTTCCAATAAGGAAGCAATTTGGCTTGGTGTCTTCACTTGCAAAAACCCAGACTTATATCAGGAAAGTGCAAAAGTTTTGCAGGGGCAAAGCTGCACCAGGGACACGTAAAGTAATTTAGCTCTGCTGTCTGCGTAGGAGCAAGAGAGATTAGTAGGAAATACAGATTTGTCCCATAGTGTACAAAGCACTTCAGTACCTTTTGGGTTGGGATGTCAAGGCTTCTATTAATTACTGATATTTTATATTCTTGAGATCCTAGTACTTCACAGAATAAATTGTCAGAAATCCACCCATCATCAGCATGTAAAAGGGTTTCCTTTCTTTGTTTCTTTGCAGTAATTAAACTGAGCAGATTCCTGCTCTAATTCTGCTGAGTTTATTTTGTTAGAAATTATCCACCTTCTTTTAAAAGAACTAACATTAATTGAACAGGAACAACTTGTAAAAAGAATTAAAAATCAAATTTTCATATTTTAATACTTACTTTTAAAGCAGTGTTTAAAAAGTAAAAAAATTTCTCTGAGTTCCTTGAGAAGCATTTCTAGCCTGTGAAAGAGCCCAGAGTTAATGGGTTAAATACTTTCAAAACTGAAGGAAGCGCTCCAAACATTGCAGAAAGTCCGAGGTTTTAAAGAGAGAGAGAAGTATTTGAAATGCTGCTTTTAAGTGTTGTCAGGGTTTTCCAGAGACATTTCTTGTTGTCAGTAAACTAAAAATGGAAAGTAAAAGAATCCAAACCCTGGAAAGGAAGTCAGAGAACCTGAGTAAGTGATGATTTATCTGATAACAAAAATCCTACTACCCTAATCATTCATGGTTTATTTATTTGGCATGCAACAGTTACGGAAAATCCACTGAGCACTAGTAATTCCAGTATTGCAAAAGCCAAATCCTTCATTTCAACTTTTGAGACAATTTTTCCATTTACTTCCCTGCCACTCAAGCAGAGAGCAGAAATCATAAGCTCACTCATACCAGTCCACCTCATCAATTAGAAAAGAGACAGAAGTTGTTTCCAGATGAAAAGGGGATGCAGCAGAGGAAAAATATGCTGGAAAATCAAAATTGATTGCCTCTAATAGCTTCTTGATGGTGTTCCAAGCTTGGGTTGGCCACATTTGAGACATCCCTAAACTTTGTGAAAGTTGAGGTTTGGAGATGTCTGCTAGAACAGAATCATCAGAGAATATTGCACTTAATTAAAGAAATTGATATAGAGAAAAGAGCCAACAGTTTGTCTTATTTAAAATAATTAAATCATAAATTAATACACTTTAACCCAAATTTGAAAACCTAAAGCCCAGCCCCAAATTTTAAGTTTATGCTGGCTGCCAGCACTGCCATTTGATAGTGCACCACTATTACAATTAGCAAGATTATGGCTGATGAGTCCTTTGTGTTGACACATGAAAGTTAAATGCAGAACAGTGTTTGCTCCATGGTTTGGGGTTTTATTTGTTTTAGCACCACCTTTGGCATCTGTAAAGTTATACAGTATTAAAATAAAACCTTAATGGGCAGAGGGAAAATTTGTCGTTTCCCTGTTCTCTGTTGGGAAAGTTGTTCGCCTTTGATAAATAAACTCCCAAAGTAAGGTAATTGGAGAAAATTGTAGTGTAATCCTCAATAGAAACACATATGTCTTATGCAGCAGAGCAAACAGCGTTGGTCTGATATGTTTCTTTAAAATGAGAAATTTTTTCCCAATTTGTACCAGGCTTGCAAAACTTCTGGATGGACAGTTTGCCAAAGCATTTTTCCTTTCTGGAGTCGAAACAGGTGAGGCTGTGTCCTCCCACTGGAAAGCAAGTGTATATGGGCAGGCAGAGGATGCTTGGTAGGCTTCTCCCGATGGTTGGAGACCCACGTCTCTGGAGGCAGCGCGTGTCGGTGCTGGAACTGCGTCTTTGGAGGGGGCTCAGTGGTGGAGACGGGCTGTGAGCTGTCGTTCTTTGCTTTCACTGTGGATGAGCAAAAGGTGAGGCTAGTGACGGTGAGAATGAAAGGAATCTCTTTCTACAAAGAAATCCAAAGTTTCATAATTCCAAAGGGCAGCGTATCTCTACCTTAACTTGGAGCCATAGATCTGAAGGACATATTTCATGTCTCCCCTGACAGGATGTGAAACAAAAGCTAGAAGGCATAATTGTGCTGAATATGATGCAGGATTTCTTACTTTTTGTTATCTCTTACTTTCATTTCTTCTGGGAAAAGATGGGTCAGATGCTCATTAGCTCAACCACTCAAATTTTTGTTTAAACTTTATCCTGAAATTTAAGAGACAGATTTAAAACAGCATTATTGTGACCTCTTCCCATAAGCAATCTAGTTTAGGGGAAGCCCCTTCTATGTGGGTGCAGAGTGAGTTAGAAAAATAACCACTCACAGAAGCTACCAGTGGCTCATAGTGAACCTGGGAGGATGAACTGACTTAGTTCTGTGTAGGACTTTTTCCAAATTTTCCATAATGATTTGGATAATTAAGTGGATACTGAAATTATTGAATTTGCAGGTGACACCTAGCTGGGGGAGTCTGCAGGTAGGTTGTTGAATGGGACTAGATTTCAAAATTGTCTTGATAAATAGGAGAAAGAGCCTGGAGCAAAAGGGTGCATTTGGTAAGACTAAATGCCAAGCTCTGAGTGTGGGTGGAAATGAATACTCTGACAAGCACAACCCAGGAAATGCCTGTTTTACGAGAAGGGATTGAAGAGGACTGTAGTAGGTCAATAGGTGAACACAAACCTGCTTTTGGGGAAATGTAATCATGTCCAAGGTAGGCAAGATGGTGTGCATACTGAGATGATGAAGGCAGTCATTGTCTCCTTCATGAAGCACTGGTGAGACTTTTTTTGTGGTGGTGTCCTCACTTTTAGGTGTGATTAAGGAGAAAAATGAGCCCAAATGGGAGAGGTTACAAAGGCGGCAAGAAGATTTCTTGGAGGTTTGCCAAATGTGGCATTTTGAGGACAGACTGAACATGTAAGGGTTGTGTAGAGTAAAAAAAGGCTAAAGGGGCATGACTACAGGCATCAAATCTGTAAAGGGTGGCTGCACAGACAAAGGAATAATTTTTCCTCTGCATGCCTTTGACACAATTAAAAATAGTGAGACTAAACTACAGAAAATAAGATTGTTAGATAATGGGGAGCACATCCTTACAGCATTGACTTCATGGACTCAGGAGGTCGAGGAATTGCAGGCTCCAAGAGGTTTTGCTGAATGTCTGGATAAAGATGATCCTTCTTCAGTGAATTCCATTGACAGGATGGTTGTCATAAGGCCTTAAGTTTGAAGTTAAATACTGAAAAACTGTATTCCTAGAACACTTGTTTCAGGAAATTGCTAGTGAATAAAGTTTTCCAAAGGAATAACCCCATTATCAGCCCTCTTAGAAGGACTGTTTATAGCTGAGTACCATCCCCAGCTCTTTCAGAGGCACCATGGATACCTCTCTTTGTTCTTTGGAGGAATCTAGCATTGAAAACCTACTACCTAGGACTAGAAACAAAGAAAACAAACTAAAATAAAACATGTTTCCACAAGCCAGTGTTGTTCATATACTCTATAGTGAAAATTAAATGTAGAATCATGTCTTTTGAAGATCAAGAAATGACATGACAGAAGAATATAACAGAGTGTAAATAGAGGGTAAACTGTAAACTAGCAGTGCAGTGCTAAATGAAAGACTTCCTTTCCTTCAAGGGTGTTCCCTCCAGGGTTAGATATACTGCTTTACCTTGAGATTCCGTTTTATTTCATGGCATTTCATCTTTAGTTCTTGTTATAGCTTTATTTCACTGCATGCACTATGGATTCATCTGGCGCTTTCCAAATGTGTTGAGCAGAGAAAAATCTGTGGTATTAATTGAGAGAGAGAACTTGATCACACAATAAAGCGGTTCTGAGATATATTACGTGCACGACAGGAGAGGCTGGGATTTTCCCATGCAGCCTAACTTTTGGCATTTTAGGCCTACAAGTGTCAGAGTTGCACAAATAATATTGAGTGGTCTGATACCAAGATGATACCGACAGTCAAGGACAGCTTATTCACTGCCTGGCTCGTGAGCAGGCTCTCAGACAGGGCGGTGGCAGAGGCAGGCTTGGAGTCTGTTGCTCACAGAAGTCTCCATCAGCACTTTGCTATTTCTTTCTGAAGAGATCTCTTCTGCAGAGGTCAGAACTGCCAGCTTGTCAGGTATTTCCCAGAATTGTCAGTCTCTCTGGGGTGAATAAAGCCGCAGCACTGACATATCACTTACCTTAGCTCTGCCAGACTTAGCCTCTCCATGAAGTATGCAAACTGTCTCTGTCTTGTGCAGCATTTGCATTATCTAAAGCTTACTATGTATGCCATGGTCCATTCGCCTTTGCAAATGCTGTTTAAATATAGCATCCATAAATAAATGTTAAATAATTCATGAACATAATTTTGTAAATTCTGCTAGGCCACACCTCTCTAGGGGCATATTTATGAACATGCGTCAGCCCGGAATCGATGCGTCTGCCAAGCGTCCTACCTCTGAGGCAGAATTCCCACATCCAGCCCAAAATGCTGCAAACGACTCTGATTCCACTTCACTAGTCATCCATCATACTGTCACTTTAATTCAGATGCTGCTACTTGTTTTAATAACATACATCTTACACAAAGAATATTGCTAACACAAGATTCTTGAGGTAGATTTTTACAACCTCATAAAATGGTATTAACCCTTTGATCCCTGATATTCTTTTCATACAGCTTTTTTTTATGCTTATCAATAACCTGTGTTCGTGGGGTCTATTCATGGTGGAGAATCCGACATCAATCACTGCAGTAAAAATATTATTCCTCCAGCATTACCCTAAAGAATTATGGAAAGAATAAAAGTGTTATTGCAGGAATTATTTAGCAAACAATAGGTGGATAAAATGTATTATGGTAAGTGTTAAATTATATCACCACATTACAGAAAACTACCTGAGATAGCACAGAAGGTAGTTCAGTGCCTTTTCTAAGTAGTTCAAAGAGAACAATAGCAGAATCCCACAAAAGATATTACTATGAAACCCTGGAATGACAAGGCAAATGATGTATTATCACATAAAATGATAGTTTACAGGGGAAAAAGAAAATTCTACTTGCCTATTTCTGAACTGCACCTGGCGATATTTTGGGAGTGAGGGGAGGCAAATAATAGTAATTTACACTTATCTGTTTAACACTCAAGTATTTAAGGGATTTGCTTTTTGGGTTTTTTGCACGTCTTAATAGAAATACCTTCCTTGTCGTAACAGAACAACATGGAATATGCAATTAAAAAAAATATATTGCTTCTATTCCAAATAAAGAGCACCCCAATCTAATTCTTTCTTCCTTCTCCCTGCCATTTTTCCTTTGAGGTCAGCACCAGGAATTAGAAAAGGTTTTACTGAAATGCTTGATTAACCCAATTACTAAAATCATGCCAATATTTTCTGTAAAATTAAGGATACCTAAACAAGGTTGAGTCCCATGATTTCACCAAGTAGACTCTTATCAGTTAATGCAGATTTAGAGAAGGGGGGAAAAAAAGCATAATGTTGCACTGGGCTCATGGGATTCATTTGATCAACATGATTAAATTATTTCCTTACTCAGCTAGAAGGAAATTACTAGTAACCAGACATTATGTGTCTGTTAATTATGTGCAATAAGGTTCTCTGCTATCACACCAGCTCTTGCATTCAGGTTCTGTGTGTTTTAAAGACATTTTCATTTTTAAAATCTAAATATTGAAAAGGAACAGCTATAATTTTCTTTCCCGTATTTAATAAATACCTAACATGCCAAAAAGAACTTGTAAGAGGCAGCAATTTGTCCTTGGGGTAATCATAGGCAAGTTTGTGGAGGTGACATGCCAGTATTTCACATGTTTTTGGTTGCCCCCACCAGGATTTTTTTTTTTGTCTTGCAATTGTTCATTTTTATAAGTTGAATCATTTATTATTGTAAGGAATGAGAAGGACAGTTTGCCAGAAACCTGTAATTTTGCTTGAAATAGCTAATCTCCCTGATGCAAGGTCTGCTCACCTATATGTTGTCTTTGTGCCAGATCTACATTCTGCTCTGATGCTGCCCAATCTAGGATTTCAAAAAGATTTTTTATAAAGGAAGAAACATGTGGTATGAGAGAGGCCTTATTCTTTTTCTAATGAAATGATGGGCTTCTGTTTCATATTAAAGTGTTAATAGGTCTGAAATTAGGTCTCAAAAAAGAGAATAGTGCTTTTAAAATTCTTAATATGATTCATTATCTGCAGTCAAAACCAGATGACATTTATTTTTATCCCAAAAATAAAAAAGCCAAGCCAGAAGAAAAAAAAAAAAAATCCTGATCCTGGATTCAGGCTCTCATTTATCGAATGGAAAGCTCTTTAGAATCAGAGCCCAGGCTGGAAGCTGGAGGTTTTGTTTGAGTTTGAGAACCTTCATATGTTTTTGAAATCTAAACAAATATTTCAAAGAAGGTGGTGTCACATTTGAAGTAAGTGATCCTATTAGGCACTGGGATACGGCTGCTTTGTTGAAGGACTGGGCAGCATTTTATGTATGATAGTGTGGTGTACTGCTAATACACCGAGACATCACTTTCATCCGAATTGCCGATAGGACTGAACTTCTCTCGTGCACTTTCACTTTCTGTGTTAATAATAAATGAATAAAGTTCAGAGGATAGAAGCTAAATGGATATTGTACTTTAAAAAAATGAATTTTAACTAACAGCATGCCAAGCTATTCAGAAATGAGCAAAAGACAGTAAATGGACATATTTATTACGAGCGGTTGGAGAGGCTATAACAAGGCATTTGCATGAGTTGCACTGGCATAAAGCACTAGGAATTTCAATACAATTGAAAATGCATGTTAATTAGAAATAATGAAGATTTGACGATGTTTTCTTGGTTATGGGGATTTTGAGTGCAACGTATTTTATCACAGTTAGCTTCCCTAGGATAGCCATCTCTTCCATACCCTGCATTTGAGATCATTATTTTTCTCTTGGTCTGCCAGAAAAGTAACTAGGAATCTAATGAGTTCTGTAGACCTTGGGCATTGGCAGCAGGCAGCCTAGAAAACACCTTCTCTGGAAGCATCATTTGTATGATGCCTTCAGACTTTCTCTACCTGATTATTGCAAACCACCAAGCCACAGTGGCGGTGGTGTCTCTTGACTAAAATAACTTGTTGGTGGTTCAGATCGTCATTACCTGTCAGTCAGCTTCATTATTAAGATGTCAGCTCACATCTAGAGTGAGTCCAGCTCAGGACAGTCATCAGCACTCGTTAACGTGTAGCAAATAACAGCAAAGACCAAAAACAACCTGAGGTTTCATGCAAACTGTACCAATGGCTCCTCTTCCATGATCTGCCTCGCACCTCTAGGTGCTGGGACTGCTTACCAGGCACTTAGAGATACTCTCAGACACGAGTGGAAATGTTTGTATTTGAGTAGGCTTGTGCTCAGCTGTGTCAAAGTCACAAAACAACTACCCTCAGCACTTTCTTTTGAGGGATACAAAAGGAATTATATAGCAAAGAGCTAATCCCAAAATGACGCGCATGTATGTGGAGAGGTACGTCTGACATTCACATTAATACCAAATGAGTTCATCATGATTAATGTTATTACATTAAATATCGAAGGAATTAATAATGATTAGACCATTATTTTAAAGGGTTACCAACGTGACACCAGCTCATTTTTTACCAGCTGTAGACAGTTCGGTTTGGACTTTTTTCTCTCTCCATATTTCCAGCCCTCACCTCCTTTGACCAAATATACTCACTAGAAATTTCATCTTACTGAATTTATGATTTTATGGCTGTGTTTCCTGTCAGGACTAAATCCAAGTCCTGATTAAGTCATTAGAAGCTTCACTATTCACTTCACTGCTGCAGAAAAGGCTGAGGACTGATCCTGACAAGCACTATTTCCATTTGTTTCATTGGACTTTTATATGCCCCCTTGAACCTAGAAAAAATTAGTTTGGAGTCTTTTTAATCTGTTTTTTAGAGGACTGTTGCTTGAAGGACTGTGCTTTATGTGTGTTCTTCTTCTTTATTCGAAAAAAACACCTTCAGAGATCAGTAAGAAGGTCCAGATTACATATGTACTATTATGCTTTAAATAAAACTGCCTTAACTAAGGTAAAAAAAAAAAAATAAGGTCAGATGCAGACTTTACAAATAGGAAAAATGCCTGAAACAGATGATTAAGAGCTACTTTTACAGGAATTGCTGCCAATACTTGGGTAATCCACTGTTTCTTGATGCACAAATAGTATTATATTCCACACTTTTAATAAAACTAGAGAAGCCAGAAGTTCTCATAAATTATCTACTCCGTAGAAACTACTAAAACCTACTAAATCTGTTTTGAAGTACTAATACATCATACGCAGTATTTAAAAGTGGTTCATATCAAAGTATCATTTATAAAGGGGAGAAAGCAACTATTTTTCCATTTCTAATTTGAAATTCTTATATGAAAGGATAAATCTTGTAATATTTATCTGCTTTACTTTTTGTCTTTGCTGATTTTTTACAGGCCTTGGCTAAGATTAAATTGCTCCTTGATCAGCTGCTGCTGATTAGTCATTTCAACCCTTTCACAGATATTAGGAGTCACAGTTTGGCTGTCATTTTTTCCCAGCTTTAATTTTTAATAATTCTTCTGTGGTTGCTTTACAAAATGGTAGTTTAGGGTTTTCACTTAGCCTTTTTTTCCACAGTACAAGGAACAAGAAAAGAAGATTAAATGGATTACCATTTGTTATAATGTTGCTTCTCCTACAGGTTTTCCTGCTCTGTCCAAGGTATACCAGTATCTTCAGCAAAATACATCTGTCTGTATCTTTATATTAGGAAATTAAACATGTCAGGGACCATTCTGTGGCAGTAAAGCTCTTGGGCACAATGCTGCTCACTTGCATACTATCATATACTTTTACCTTCAAAAATAAGATGGTTGCATGGAGGCTGCTATTGGGAATGGTACCTGAAAATCCATGAAAATACCCAATCTTTGCCAAGGATTTGGCCAAGAGAATAGTGGATATGTTGGGTCAAAACATGCAAGGAATGGGATTGGTGATTGAGCAGTGGAGGTGGTGGAGGTGTTCTTTGTAAAGCACACAAGTCCCTTGGATCACTCTTGCTGCCTAATGCTGCTTCAGTGATAGATTTTTCTCCTTCCAGTATTTGGGTCTACGTTCACTGTGCCCATTTTTTACCCCCATGCACTAATTTTTCATATGAGCAATACCTTTCTGTTTTCTCAGTGGAGAATAGCAATATTTTCTGTCTCTAAAAATTTTGCTGTGGAAGTCTAAATGCAAAGTATGAGGTCAAAGTCCACTGTTTATAACCCTCTATTTAAATCTACGCTTATATCTCATGGAAAGCATCAAGATTAAAGTGTATATTTTAGTGGGCAGACTTCAAGGAGGATGATTTTCTTTATCAGATCAATATATTCCATCCTGCAAAATCTGATCCCAGTTGTATTTAGCCAGATCCATGTATTGCATATTAAATACCCTCTAAACTGTGTGTTTTTATCAAATATAAAGACAATAAAATAATGTGAAATGGAGTCTTCTGTGCAGAGTAATCTGCATGCTGGAGAGACACAGCCAGTCTTGTCAGTAGTGATATAGACAGATATCACTGGTTTTGGTGTTCCTCGGTTATGTGTAAATATCTCTGTTCTAAATATACCTGCAAAATGTCTCTAGAAAATAGAAGATTGTGCTTTCAGGTTTGGGTAGTGTGCAAGTGGTGAGCTGATTGAAGAAAAGCTCAGCCTCATGAATGTGCTTTGAAAAGTGCACTGAGTTCCACTGGTATGTCGCACGAAGACAAGGTGTCAAGTCTTCTAGGAGTATTTTGGATTATTATAACGTAAAATCAGACTTCTATGTGCATGCTTTAGTTCTGCTTGGTCATTTTGTTTTGCTAGAGGAATGCCTAGTAGTTCCTGAGAGATTTCCGCTTCTTGGAGCAGTAGGCTCAGTGCAGGGGGGATACCTCAGAAATAGATCCTGCTCGATTGCCATCTGGACTGTGGCATAAGGAAACAGTTTGGAGAAGGCAAAGTGTGGAAAACCTTCCAACGTGGTGAGAGAAAAGGGTGTGGCCAGGGTAGTGTCTCAGGACTTTTCTTGCCTGGCTGGTGCCAAGTGTTGGTTGTCTGAGCGCTTCTAAGGACTGTGGAGGACATCAGTGTGAGTCGTGTCACCGGCTCCAGGGGAGGTAGACACTCTGTGGCTCCAGCACTTGTCACAGCTTATGTGATAGAGGGAAGTTTAAATGTGTGACAGCGTCACCAAACCGCTTTGTGTCATTTTCCTGACAGGAGAGAGAGGTGATGGCAGCCTAGGCTGGTGCCACACGCGTGTTGGAGGAGCACCCGTGGGGCTGGGACTTCCATCTCCCCACACTGATGTGGCAGATGGCGTCGAGAGGCTCACCTGCCCCCGTGCCTTCCCTGCAGTGGGTCAGCAAGACTTATGGCAGTCTAAACTGGGAGAGTGTTACCTACTTAAACTGTTTTTTCTGACTTAATAAGAATTTTTCATCTATAGCAAGCCAGTTTAAAATATTGTCTATACACAAACAGTCATTCTGAATAATAGGCCTGCACACAGTAAATGTCAGCTCTTTAAATCACAGAGGACTTCGGAAGCGGAGTAGAGAATGCTTCATAACGGTTTAAACTTCAGCCTCCCATTTATTATGTATGTGTTTATAAATCTCTGAGGGGCACTCTTTTCCCTTCTGGGAAGCCCAAAGGAGGAGAGTTGTTTGTCAGCCTGGCTGGGTGGTGCATGGTGCCGTGGCTGCTCCTCTGCATTCTGACCCCATTTGGTTTCAAGGTTGGTATCCAAGGCTGTGCCTGAGGAAATTTTATTTTCTTTTCTCCTAATAGCAGCACATAGGACCTTTTATTTCTAGGAAGATAGTACTGGCGGAGCAGAAAGTGGCAAGGGGTCAGCAGAGCACTGTTGTGCTGTGTTTTTCTTTTTAAGCAAGGCATGAGTGATCACCACCTTTAGAAAAAGGCTCTCCGTTCGCCACAGAGGAAGAGTGTAAAGGTATCTCGCTCAGCCACGGCGTTGAAAAATTTCTTCAGCATTCCCATCTGTCTTGGTTAGTATGAATACTTTAACATTAAATGGGGAAAAGGAGAATCCATCAACAGTTAATAACTGACCTTAAGATAGGAATTCAAAGTTCACTACAATTAAACCCAAGTGTCAGCAGAACCCACAAGGGAGGCTATCAATATATTTGACTATACCTACGCATAGATGGCAGATTTAAATTCTATAAGGGACACGACTGTGCATTATTCCTAATAAAAACATATCCTTGTACTGTCTCATATCACAGACAAAACACAGAAGTTCTGTGTTATGAGTGATAGTGGGAGGAAACATACTGAAGAGCAAATGTGATTCTGGATGGAATTTCATCACACGACTCTATTGTAAACCAGATGTTTGTCAGATTCGGTGGGAGAATGTATCCATCTTGAAATTTTTAATAAGGTTACATAAAGGATTAAAAGCAAACATTTACAACACATAGGATTTAAAGATAATTATATTTCTCCTAAATTGGTTATTTGCTTGGTAGATCATTAAAAATATTTACACAATCTATCCATGGTGCAGTGCACCTCATGGATGGCTTTTTTCATTATGATGTTTGATGTACATCCACAGCATCAGAAAAACAAAACATAAAGAGACTGTTCCACAGACATAAACAATACATGTGATATAAAAAATATGCTCTATTATTGAAAAAAAAAACAAAAAGGAAGCCGCAGCCAAACCTAGGAGTTATGGGGTAGGATTCTGATGCCTGGAAGAGAGAATTACATTTCCCTATGAAAAGCAGTGATGCCCTCACTGTAAGGGAAACTGGCTCTGGGTAGAATCTAGATAGGTTTTTACTCTTGCTGCTGCAGCTGCTTTTTCCTTCAGTGTCTTCCCCCTCTGAGAAAGGAAAGGGGGGAATGAAGCTTGAAAAAAGGACAGAGAAATGGGAGAAAGGGAATCTTGGGTTTGTAGCTGAGACTTCATAAGAGACTACTTTGCATTTGCAAATTTCTTCATGCCAGCCTCCTTTTAATACCTGTGTTTATTTTTGTGGAGCTACATTCAAGGCCACTGACTCTCAAAATTATTTTCTTAGGTACCACTAGTATTCTTTTTGTTGGCAGACAATTTACAAGGGAACTTCATAGCGGGATGTATCAAGTATACACGGAGATGTACACACTGATGCTGCATCAGTATAACGTTACACTGGCCTCAAAAAAAAAAAAGCTGAACAAGTCTATGTGATGAGTCTGAGGCTTTTACATGAAATCATATTTAAAAGAATAGGAAGATGAATTCATCATGCCCCCTATTTTATTTCAGGAGATATTCTTTCACTCAGTGGATTTCTGATTCATGGAGAACAAGGACAAATTAATCTACTAAAATAGCAGAATAACTTTTCATTCAACATTCTTTCCTGTGTAGCTACAGGATGTGTAAATCCACTTGGACTTCAGTTGTGATGTTTTAATACACCAACAGACTTATTGGAAATGGTAGATAATATTTGTAGCACTTTAATCATTCCTGGTACCAACAAGGTCTGATGAATACAGAATCTCCATGAAGTCAGAGGACAGTATTAATGTCGAAATATAACATACTAATCCCAGGAAGTTGGTTTCTCAATGTGGAGCTAATTCAGCCACATTATGGATCATTTATAGCCCAGATGGATTATTACAAATGAAAGATATTGCTGATGATTGCTATAGCCATGATAATGATGTGATAGAAGTGTTGACACTCAGTGGCTCTACCGTGCTGCTGTGGCCTGCTGTCACTCTGCTCTTCTGGCTGCCTCTTTCACCTCCCCAGCTCCTTGTGCATGGCAGAGCCAGGGAGAGTTCAGTATTGCCAGCTCAAAGAGCAAGAGATGTTAATTTTTCTTGCAGAATATTTCCACGTGCAAGAGGGATTTCTAATTCAGAGCCCTTAACTATAATCTTAATTAGAAAAAATCTAGGCACCACAAATTTTCAATGGAAGAAAGCAAAAGTTGTCTTTCAGTACTCTGAGTCATGGAATGTGTTTTTTCTCATTTTTTGCTTGGGACAGAATAGGTTTGGGTCCATGATGCATGTATAACTGGGAGAGAGAAAAAAAATGGGTTTACTGGAAAATTGTAAAAGTCCTGAAAACTTGTTCCAGAAATTTTCTGCAGCTGCCTCCCTGATACTGACTGAGTATTGTCCATTAGTGTAGGAGATACCACAAATGTTTTGTGAGGATATTTTTAATATTTTTCCAGCAAAACCTCTGCATTCAGGTACTAAGTTAGATGGGCCTGGTCATCAATGTCTAGGCTTCCATTTGAGCTTGATAAACAACATCACAATTGCTCTGTTGAGATACTAAAATATATCTCAAAAGCTCAAAGCAGAACAGTTGCTGAGAGGTATTTCTTGCATTGAGTAATGTAATTTTACAGCCTTGAGATTGTCCTGGAGAATGTTACCAAGTTTAAAGTGTCAGCCAAGATCGAGGCATAGTGAAAAATATATTGCTGGAGAAGAGAATCAGAGGTGAGGGGCAGGAGATCCCTCCCAGGGGACTGTGTCAAAATCCTGTGCCTACTTATCCCTCACTCTGCCCCCTGACCATGTCAGCTAATCTCATTTTTGGGACATAGCACAGGAAAAGATAAAACATGAAATAGCTCTATCTGACTTACTTCGAATGTCTGTCAAGTTTCATGTCTTTTAAGTCCTCAACAGATTTATTTCACTTGTATCAGTCAGTCTGTGACAGGTCTACATAAATCAGAAAGCAGTCTGGGAGAAGGTCCTTCGGTTGCCAACTTGCCCGTACCACAGCTTCCCACAGAGTACATAGTTATACATGTATATGCAGAAGAGATTTGAGATTCAGTATAATCATCATGGAGTGTCACTTTCCTCACGGCTAAATACCCAGCAGAGCTGCCTGAAAAGGTTAGATGTATCTGTCAGGTTCTTTTGGGTACAACAAAGGATCTTGTCCATTCAGTCTAAATAAGGTGTAATCTCAGCTGCATGGGTCAAATATTCCAAGTTCATTTACCAATTCACTGGGCAAATGTCACAAGCTCCAGACAGAGTTAGTATAGAGCAATGCAATCTATCAATACTTAAGCATATTGGAGGGGGAGCATCATGGCTGGGAGTGTTATTTATTCAGTGAAGCACATGCTAAATTGAACAGCATGCTTTGAGAGGGTGGGGGTCTACGGCTCATCTTTCCAATGAGCTTTTTTATTTCCACGTAGAGAGATTTTATACTCAAAAGAACTGTAACAAAAGCTGTTTAGACTTACTTGCCATCCAAGTGTATAATTTCTCCCTGTTAGACTGCGAAGTCTTAAGGAAAACAAGTTTTTGCTAATAATTTTCAGTTCAGATTGGACCTGTGTGGGCTTATAAGGTCATTCGCTTGACTGAGCAGCCACGGACGTTACACAGTGGGAAGTGGGCAGGGCTAGTGCTTGACAGCTGTTCTTGGGAGTGATGGCCATATGTATCCCTTGCCACAGGACTGGTTTTCTGATTGAGATCATTCGTTTGTGGAAACACTTGCCTGCACTCTGAGGGATGATGCTGTAAATTCAAAATAACGTGGAGATGCATTTGGTTTACATGGGCGTGAGTGGGCTCTGCTGGTGACTGCCTGACAGCTCCAGCTGGCACGGGGTCAGATGTCCCTCTAAACCTTTCCCTTCCACCAAGGGGTTATCATTATCAGGAAAAGGTGCAGAATAATGTCTTCTCTAATCAGCAAGATTGCGTTTATATGCTCCCAATAAGGCTATTTTCATTGACTTAGTGTTATTGCATGTCAGCGAGCAAAGCTTGTGGTCAGGTAATGTGCTGGGACCTATGTATGCTCAGAGGAAAGGTATTTTTTTTGTCTTGGTGTCTGTTTCCCTCTCTCTTTCTCCCTTGGTCTGACTCATCCACTTATCTTGTAAGCTTTGTTATCACTGAGAATGCCTCTTATTGTGCCTAGATACAGTGCCTATCAGAATGATCTTGTTTGAGATATCTTCATTTCACAGATGAAAATAACCAAGCACGCAACAACCCTTAAAGGCCTTAGCTAAGGTTGCAAAGTGAGGTAATGTTAGATTCATGATTGCTTGTACACATTGAATTCAGCCTTCTTGTGCATATGTGTCAAGATACCATCTTTAGTGATGTGTTCACTCATTATTTCTTCCACAAGCCACTTCCCTAAGCTGCCAGCCTGTTCTTTTAACTCACTTGCTCCCTGCACTGTTCTAGGTCTTTAAACCAGCACCCTGAAAGCACAGAAACGCTATTGTGACAATATTCATATAAGCCATCAGTATCCTTGGGAAGCTCAGGCTGCATAGCATTCTGAATTATTTGGGGTTTATTTTTAGAGGGCTAAACCCAGAAAAGCTGAATCTTACTTAGAGCTATCTGTGCAGAGCATTCTCAATCTGTGAAGCAAATAGGTTCTCGTCAGGTAGTGCTCCCATCACCAGGATTAGGCTTCATGCTCTGCAGAGCTGAGGCAATCTCGGGGCAGGTTCTTACCTGCTCTCTCTTCTGCCTTGTGTTGTGCCAAAATATATGTCTCATTAACCTTTAGGGACAGAGATGACACTGAAGTTACATGATATGGGGGTGCTTTCATGTGACACTGTCAACGGGGGTGTGGTTTGGGTTGATTCTCTCCTGTAGCTGCAAAACGTCATGGCTGATGTGAGGGAAGAGAGCTCATCTGCACCTACAGGTAATTATCACATTGTTCACACAATGGATATGCGAGCAGTCTGCTCTGTCTGCAGCTTAGAAGATATCAAGGATGCTGTCTTTAAGCAGTTCTCCTTCTCGTTCCACTATCCATTCCCATTTTAATGTTTTTATGCTTTTCTTGATGAATGCTCCCCAATATCTCAGAGGTTCCAAGTGACTATCTGGACAACTCATATCCCATCAGCTTTATCTGTCCATGACTTTTGGATCTTACACAGCTTTTTGCTTGATTGCCTTCTAATAAGAAGGCTGGAGAATCTTTTCAAAGGAGAAGATGTAGTATTGCTAACATCTAATCCTTGCATGCAGCTGGAATTTTTCCTGTTCTTGAATTCTTGCCAGTATTACCCTAGAATCCACTTTAACACATGGAAACAGTGAGTAGCTTCATAATTGGCTATCCAACAGCATAGTTAACACCAGCTTGTTTAAATAGAGGCATGGAGTCAAGCTTGCACGTCTGTAGGGCTTCATTAAGCCTTTATTTCCATTAGCACTTCAGTCCACAGCATCTGTAAATTCATAATTTTTTTAAACTTATCAGTGAGCAATACACTAAATCCAACTTGATTTTGCCTACCCTTGCAAAGGTGTCAAACTGCTATGGAAATAAATAAAAGGATTCTTCATGAAGTAACCATGGGAAATGCTGCGGTTGCTTTTTATAAAGCTGTTGTCTTTCATCAGCTGGTTTTTCAACGAGGTTTTGAAAAAACATTTCTAATTGTGTAAATATCAGAATATAATTAGCTTTCCAACTTCACAGCTTATCAGAAGTAGAAAAAGGGAAGGGGGTAAAACCCTCAATATTCAAAGACAATAAGTGCATTTGATAAAATGGTCTATGATTTTTGTCTTTTGTTGTTTAACCCAGGATTGAAGAAACAGATGGTAAGATTTTCTAGGAAGCTTAAAACAGAAGCCAAGCTAATACAAAAATGTTCTGCTATCAGACAGGGTAAATCCATTCTGTCGCTTTCTTTTTTTTTTTCCAAATCACAACCCATCAAAAGAAAGGTTTAGCTTCATAAAAAGATATTTACCAGGAAGCTTTTTGCAAAGAAGAAGGGCATGCTTTGTTAAACCAGATGCATTTTATTTTTCCTGGAACCAAGATTTATGAAAGCAGTATGCTCATATTTCTCCATATACAGTAATTGGAACTCATTATGCTAATTGTATTTCCATTATCACTAATTAACAATCATAGTGACCTGGCCCACAGTCTAATTTGTCTTTAATCTGTTTTTGTATAGGGAGTTTTACCCTGTAATTTCAAGGTGATAATTCTATTCAGCACAACTTTATTGAATAGTGAAATGTAATACTTGTAATATTTAGGGCCGTTCCCATTCAGATAGTTCAAAGGGAAAAGGAAGTGAATTTATACCTGTCCATGCTGCTGTGTTACTGGATCTGCCTCCCTCTTGGACTCTGTTTAACCTACCTGTGTCTGACTTAACCTGCATGCAGCTTACCTGGAGTAACTGGAGGTTGGTCAACACTTGCTGATGAGATTTGCGAGCTGTGAAGGAATGTGTGTGTGTTTACTCGTGGGTAAATCTGTGGGAATTTGCCACTTTTCACTTTGTGACACTTCACCTGCAGGAAAACAGGATTTTCCTTAAATGGTGTTTCTGGGGTAGTATAAAACACTACTGTGTCCTGGGGGGAGAGAAAACCCTCTGAGCTTAGCATGAAAAGTGTTGTGATCTTTTTTTTCCTTTTTACCTAAACAACAAGTAAATGCTTGTTTGCTTTTTCTCCAGGTTTTTCTGGCATTCAGACATTTCAGGGGGTTTTTTCTGCAGTTTCAGTGGGAGGGAAATGAGCAGTGCTGTGCCACTGGGGTTTTGCAAAACCTGCTGTACTGCTCATCCCTCTTGAGTCAGTGTTACAAAAACATTTTCAGGAGCTTATTTCAGGCAACCTGACTGGTTTTTTCCTTGTGCTGCTCACCTACTGCCCTTTTCCCTCTGCTGATTCACTGGCTGTGCATCGCTGCTGATGTCATATTGTTCCCATCTTACCTACTGATTGACTGATACCAACAACACTGTGCCGTGCATCCCTTCCCTTAAATCCTTGGATCATTTCTTGGCTTTCTATTCACATAAGGTGCCACCTTTCAGTGAGGTGGGTACTCAGTTTATCTGATAAGGTATATTATTGCATACCCTTTGCACTGCCCCTGGTGTGCTTTGCCATTGAGGACTTCAGAAGCTGGGAGTGACTCTAATCTGAGCTTAATCCTTCTGTCCCAGGAACAGCCCAGCTCCCTGAGAAAACAAAATTGTGTAATTTGGTTTCAATTGTTCAATTTCAAAGTTTCAATGTGGCTTAAAAGCTTTACATCTCTTGTTGATTTGTCCCCGGATGGGTATAAATATATATATGGAGATAGAAATATATGCATATTTATCTCACCCTGTTATTTTCCAAATTATTTTCTCTTGTGGCAGCTCTCTTCCCCAGTGCCTTGGTCTCCCTCTGTGTGCCTCTTGCCTACTTTAGGATGAGGTGAATCACATTGTCAAAAATCTGCATATCTCCTTTTCACTGGAATGTGCAACCTTCCAAGTCCACAAGTGAGCCCTGCTTCCACATGACCCTTCCTTTCAAATCCACCAGGGAATCGCTCAAGCCCCCCTGCCTCCCCAGGTCCAATCCCACTTCAGCTGCCTGGGCGGCACATTCTTTGCATAGTTAATGCTCCCCTGGCCCTAGCACATAAATCAAAGGGTACCACCTAATCGACAAAATAATCTTAATCAATGCTTTCACCGTCTGGCTTTCCCTAGCAAATATAACTCCCTGTTGATGTTTCCCATCCTCCCTTCTGTTATACCAGATGGTGTATGTTCCAGTCTTTTTATTATCCTTCCCAGACCACGACACTTTGCTCAGTCCAGAGATCTTCATGCTGCATCCCCTGAGTGTTCTCATCAGCAGCTCTGTCCTGTTCGTTGCATCTTGATGTTTCAAGCATCTTGCACTAATGACCCTTTTCTTCACCCCTCCTTCGCGCTGATATTTTTCCCAGTATTCATTCCCAAAGGTTGATCAGCTGATATCAGGTAGCACATGTTCTTTAACCATTGCATAACCTAAGTCACCTCTGCATAAATGTTGGCAGCATGTAGACTGACTCTGTTCTTCTGTGTTACATATTAGTAAATTCTTCAGGATAGATTCAGAAGATAGTAACCTCTTCCTTTTTCGGTTTTTTTTTTTTTTTCCTTATAGAAGAATACAGAAGTTGATCTGCTTCACATTATCTACAATTAGGCTATTTCTGGATAGGATGACATAATAACATAAGCATCGGTCAGAAGAAATGTACTTCCTTGATGTACAGATTTGATTTATGGCTTTGTCTTTCTAAGGTGTTCACACCGAGAAACAAGCATTGTGTTTGTGTTAGTAAAGGGAAAATGAGGGGCAGGAATTTTTTAGGCACATTACAGGGGATGTGCTTTCTGGGGCATTCAGGGTTAACAGTGTAAGATAGGCTCAGTCTAATGTTATTTAACTTCATAGGTTCTCAAAATAGGTACCCAAATCTTTGATGTTCTTATCCCTCTGTATCAAAATTAAGGCATTTTATATTCTTTTTTGCTGTAACATGCTCTCAAAAAAAAATTGGCCTCCTTTCCTGAAGCGCTATGGCAGAATAGCACTCAGTGAAGCTAAGACACGTATATCCTGTACAGTTCACAGCCTCCTCGGAGCCTCTGCCACAGCAGCAAACCCCAGGCTGAGCAGTGCCATGTTCAACAAGGCCAGCCTTCTTTGGAACCATTTGGGTGGAGAAACACAATCTCCCCGGACTTCCCGTTCCTCCAGGCTGCAGTTCCCTTCTCCCGGAGCACATCCTCACTTAATACAATTTGTAGCAAATGTAATAGAAGTGTGGAGTTGAAAGAGAGGCTGAGTATCTAAATTGCAAAGACCACAAATCAGTTAGTGAGTAGCTAGATATGCTAAGTGAACGCCATTTTTCTGAAGTATCTGACAGAACTGGAAATCACAATGCAGAGAGATTTTATCACAGAGGATTTTCAATTTGTTGTTTAGAAAGATGGGTCTGTAAGCATCCACTTTATTCCTAATGACTAAAGAATGTAAATAATCTTGCTGTAACCATTTTTTATGTACATTTTCTATCTAGATGAGTTATATTGCCTTCTAGGTATTTTTTTTTTCCCTATCAAGGATCATAAAGGATTTTTTTTTGGCCTCCTGTTAAAAGAGGCACTGCAGACTAATAGCTCTTTCAGTCATCATAGAGGTTGATGCAGCTAACGTTTTAAGTGGTATTGTCTGCCAGTAATACTTAATCCTATTGTCAAAGTCTGCAGTGCACAGAGAATATGTTTTTCTTGGAAAGGTAGGCTGTAGGGCAATGTAATGACTGTTTAGCTCTTAAGCCAGAGTAAAGGCTGTACTCTAGCACCAGAAGGGTTATACCAGCTACTTATTCCAAGAAGAGCCTAAACTTTGCCTTCTAATTTATTTGGCTTTGTAACTAATAAAAAAAAAAAATTAACAACTCTGATGATTTGTATCACCCTCTTTCACTCGTGCATCACGTTTTTGGAAATACAGTTCCTTGCCTTTTTTTCCTCCTGTTCTTTTGGCTGATGGTGAAAGAGATCTTAAAACACTTATTGCTCTCTGATATGGGATTATATGTTCAGATAGGGAAAAAAATGTGGTCCGTGTAACTCTGATGAGGTAGAACAATTACTAGGATTTTACAAATAGAAGGGACCTTTGCAAGCTAATGGCCTATGTAACATCACTCAAGCCATTCCCTAAAGCTTCCTTGAAGTCCAACGCTTGTGACTTACCTTCAGACACCTTTTAGGACTTTGTTGACATGACTTTGATTTATAAGTTTTCGGTGATGGAGCATCAATTGCAACCTTTAATTGGTTGTCTTTCCTTTAAAAAAAAAAAAAAAAGGAAGTTCTCCATATTCTGGACCTTAATTTGTCTAATTTGAACTTCAAGCTATTGAATCTTGTTAAGCCTTTGTCAGCTAGATTGAAGAGTCATCAATTATCAATTTTCATTCCCTTTGATAATAGACACTTATAGACTAATAAATTATCCTTTAACCTTTTCTTCATTAAGCTAATAGATTGAGCACCAGGAGTCTCTCACTTCCAGGCATATTTTCCATTTTTTTATTCATTCATGTGGCTCTGCATTGTCTCTGATTTTTCAATATCCTTCCAAAGTATAAGCGCCAAATGTATATATACAATAGGTCCTTAACCATAATCAAGGATGGAGTTGCATTGTTTTCCTCTATGCCTTCTTGCAATTCATATTTTTTTAATAACAGATCACAGTAACTATTAGCTTTTTCAGTAAAGTCTCCCGCAGTGATTATTCTCAGTGACTTCTAAGTACCAGTTACAAGAACAGAATAATTTCCGTCTATTCAGTTTTGTTTCTGGCTATACGACCTGGCATTTGATCAGTTTGAAATGTGTTTTGTGGGCTCAGCAAGGCAGAGAGATTACCAAATAGTCCAGCTCTGAGTTCTATATTTGTTGTTTCTGAGAATCATATGAAAAGGTGTTTGATCCCTGTTTCATAGAACGTCAGTCTTCTTAGGAGGGAAAAGACAATGCATTTTATTTTGTTTATTTTAATGAACTCATTAGCATTGTGGATTACATCCTTTAACTACTCAGTGGAAGTATTGATGAAAGGGATAAAAATAGAATTGGCATTTTGAGGATTCTAGCACAGCAATATAAGCCTTCAAAGATACTAAAATAAAACTCTCCTGATAGCAGAATGCTTCAAACACAGTTTGCACTACATCCTTTTTTTCCCTGCATGAACCTTAAACTTTAGAAATTGAATTTCTTATTATTGTACTTGAAAATTATCTGCAAATCTATTGCAAAAATATTCAAACTAGATTTAAAAGATATAATCAGGGCAGGAAGGAAAACACATTTTTTCTCTAGGTCTTTATTTATTTTGTGGCAGAAAAGGTCTATTCTTTTTTTTTTTTTTTTAGTCAAGACTATGGCCAAGATTTTAAGTAAGGTACTTAAGCACAGAATTTTTTGAGGTTACAGTGGAGAGTTTATAGTTTTTCATTGAATAGATGTCCTGGGTTTGTTGGCGCAGTTATTTTTTCTCCTCTAGTGATGCTTTTTGGATTTAGAATAAGAATCTTGATAACACCCAGATATTTTAGTAGTTGGTGAGCAATGCTTACACTAAATGAGGCTTTTCCAGCTCCTCCTCCTGCCTGGCCAGCGAAGAGGTTGGGGTGCACACAAAGTTTGGGAGGAACATAATGAGGACATCTGACCCAGTACGACCAAAGAGCTATTTCAGACATACGATGTGACGTTGAACAAAAAAAAACTGGGGGAGTTGGCTGGGGGTAGGTGGCTGCTGCTCAGGGGGTGGGTGGGCATCCACCAGCAGGTACTGAGCAATTGTGTTGTGCATGATTTGTTTTGTGTATAACTTTATCATTATTATCTTATTTAACATTTTTATTTATTCTCAATTTCCCTGCCTTTTATATCCTATTGAACTGTCTTTATCTCAGCCTATGAGTTTGACATTTTTTTGTGATTCTCTTCCCCATCCTACCATGGGAGAGTGGCTGTGTGGTGTCAGCTGCCTCCTGAGTTCAACCACAGCAACAGAGGAAGCTAAAATGTGTCAGCTCCACAGGTTCACCTCCTCAGTTTCGTCAGAAATGCTTGCAGTTCAAACAACATTCAATGAAAAAAAATTAAAAATACTCAAGAAAATTAACCATTAAAGAGAAAAGTGAATTCAAAGCAGTACTGCCAAAATAGTGAAGATTTATTAAATAATAATTCATTATTTATTTTGAACTTGGTTTTATAATGCTTGAACTGCGGCTCTGCAGCAGCTGAGGGAAAAGCCACTGTGCCAATACATGGCGTTGGAAATGTACATTTAAATTAAAACCCCACAATTTTCTATAGCAATAGTAACTTCCAGGACAGCACACTGGATGGTAAAAGGAAGGGGTTTTTTAATTATTTTAAAACTAACTTAATAAATAAAGAGAAAGGAGTGGTTTAAGACAATAAAACTGGCCAAAAATAATCATGTATTTCAGGAGTGGATTGGAAGAACAAGGAGACACTTCAGCAAGTGCCAGGGAAATTCTGCTTTCCCAAATACCTCTTCTGTTCTATTTATTCTCTTTAAACCATGTTTAGTGCACGTCTATTCCATAAAGCTTGAAAGCTTGCCTTTGGGGGCAATAGGGCATCAACTCAGTATCTTTTGATGATGGTGCACTAGTTTTGCCTCCTTTGTATGAGAAATACAGGGATTTACTGGAGCAAGTCCAAAAAGGAGCCACAAAGATGATTGAAGGGACTGGAGTATCTCTCATATGAGGAGAGGCTGAGAGATGGGACTGTTCATCCTACAGAAGTCTCGGGGAGGATCTCACTGAGGATCCCCCCAGCTGGGGGGAAGCAGAGAAACCAGAGCCAGGGTCTTTTCAGTGGTGCCCCGTGATAGGATAAGATGAAATAGGCACAAATTGAAACACAATTCTGTTAAATGTTAGGAAAAGCTAGGAAATGCTTTTTGTTTTTTCCTGAGGTGAAAGCATCTTTATCCTCAAAAGTTTTCAAAACCTGACTGTACGTGGTCCTGAGCAGCCTGCTGTAGCTGATTCTGCTTTGAGCAGGTGTGGTAGACTAGACTGACTTCAGACTTGCCTTATGTTAATGCTGACAGATTCTTCATCTCAGTAATGATGAAATTCAGAGAAAATTCATTAGAAGTATTAGCTTATTCTTTACAGCAATTCTGTCTTCTTTATTATTAACACACAAAAAAACCCCAGCCTGAGAAGGCAGTTCCCATTTATAGTCCTGTAGTTAGGGCAACTCAGCAGTCTCCAGGGAAGCAGAAAACTGGTGATATCTTTACTGCGCATCTTTTAGGCTGAATGCCCAGGACCTTTCTTGTACCCCTCTCATTCTCTGTGAAAAAGGGGATATAAAGTTAGTTGGAGATATACTGGTCTTCCACGAAAGTTCGCTCCGTACATAAAAAGCAGGCATTAATATATTATCGGTCTGTGCACGTGGCGGGTCAGCCCCAAGCTGCCTCCGCCCCCCAGGCTGGGGATAGCTCCTCGGGAGGAGGAGAATTGCCTGGGCAGGCCTCTGGGGTATGAGTTGCTGGGTCCGCCCCTAGACTGAGGGTGAAGGCGTGCCCAGGACTCTGACTCCGCCCCTTCTTCCAGACTCTTCTGTTCAGTTATGTATCCTATTGGTTCATTTGAATTGTATCCTTCCCGTTTATGTAACTATTGGTTTCATGCTCTTATCCCCACCTTCTCCCTCTTTCCCTATTGATTAACCTGTTCCCCTTATAAGCCGGCGCACGGAGATCTCGAGCGGTTCTTCTCCTCTCTCTCCCTCCCGAACACCTGAACCCTCTACCCCCAATAAAGGGGAGCTTGGAGGAGAACTCCCTCCCGCTAGCCCTTTGCCTCGCCGACTCCTTCATTGTTTTGACGCCACTACAACATGTGCAAAACCCAGGTCTCCGTATTTTAAAAAACTTCTTACTTCATCAAGTTGGTTTGGGACCTTTCCACAAGGAATAAGAGGATCTTGGAATTTCTTGTATAGCCTAGGACAGCTGTAGGCTTTCAAAAGTATGGGAATGCACCCAGGGCCAGTACTGCAGTGTTCGGTGAGGAAGAGACAGAAATTGCGAGAAGATTTTTTTGCATGGCCTCAGGCTGAACAGCTCAGCCATACTGTGGAAAGGCCAGAGAGGAAAGGAGCAGAAGCACCTTCCCTCACACTGTGGAGCCTCCAGCCATCTCTCTGTGCACATGTGCCCCCAAGAAACAGGCTCTGCTTCCCTTCCTGGTTTAAGGCTGCATCTGAACCTGAAGGAGAAAGGCCTGGGGTAAACATTTTCCAAGTAACTTTTGTGTAATTTTAAAAAACTCCAAAGGAAGTCAGATGTGCTGTCGAGATGTGAAAGGTCAGCTTATATAATGAGTTTGCTCGCCATGACAAAATAAAGGAGCAAATTAGGACTGAAATCCATAATCCAAACCAGTCAGGGTTTTCTCCTGTATTTTGTGGAGCTTATGTCTCCCTCCAGAGTTTAAAGATAGGAAAGATGGTGTTGGTATTACATATGTAGAGCAGAATGTGTGGACACTTGGAATTCCCCCTGTCAAATTGATGAATATTTTACTATCTTCTTTGGGAAGCATCCATAAAAAGCCAGACCGACATTTTCTGAAAGTTATGAAATAGTTATTAAAAAATGGAAATGTATGCTGTATGTATCTGAAAACTGTCTCTTGGAGCACATATGTTCTATCAAAGGGAACACATGCATTGCAACATAAGGCTATCACATCTGTGAATAAAAGCTCCAAATACCTCTCAAACCTTATTTTGCTTCCCTTTGGTTTCAACTTCTATCTTAATGGAAATTTTTTTTTGGGTGTAATGGTTTGGCACAGTTGCAGAGCACAAGACAAAGAAACAAGAGATAAAACCTGACTTATTATGTAATGTTGACCAAGACTGTTTTATCCCTGCTTTAGCAACGTCATTTTCTGTTATACTTGCTTTACAGACATATATTGAGCTAAAGGATAACTACAGTATACAGAAAAAATTAACTAAATTCTGCAAGTTGTTTTCTGCTGTCATTCATAAATTTAAGTTTCAGAATAACTTGTTCGCTTTTATTCAAGGTCCACAAACCTCTAAATCGTAGTCAGTGACAAAACCTGCCTCCTTCTAAATGTTCAGGTTGTGGGTATGTATGGAATGTGTTTGGGAGTTTCAGCTCCTTTCTCTTTTTGATTTTTCATCACTGCTGTGTAAAGCTGTCAAGCTAATAAGGAGAGGCTCATCTGGGAAAACCATCCAAGACAGAGACTCAAGCAGCCTAGCACACATCACTGACTATGTGCTGAAAGTCACAGCAAAGCTTCATTCAGATCTTCCTGTTGCTAGAAATTGAGGATAAATTAATTAGATGCACAGCTTCTGCTGATTAGCTGTGAGGTGGCAAGAGAGTCGCAGTGATTTCCACTGTGTAATACAGATGTACAGCTCGATTGCTGACCACTGAAAAGCATCTGTGCTTCCCTCTTCCTTAAGATCAGCTGACTGAAATTTCCTGGCTGGGCTAGAACAGCATCCAGCTGACTTATTTGGATCATCAAGGAAATAATAAGGGACGGATCTCTGGGTTTTATGTCCTCACTGAGTCTTAAATGCAGAAGATGCCCTTACTGCCAGCCTCAAGTGCTCATCACAGGCCAGATTACTGCATGGGGAAATATTGTTCCAGAATCCTTGTGTACCGGCTGACAGACAGCTAGTTGTCTTTGAGCTGGTTTTGAAAATCATTCTTTAGACATTTGGATATCAAACTTCTAGCTATCCACCAAAGATAGTAATGACCCATATTCTCAGAGATACGAAGGGTGATTTATTGTGTATGGTACCAGGTGTAGTGATGATGGGCCTCAGTCATGCTGCCCAGTTTCAGTCATTCAGAATATCATGAAACGGACTTTGAAGGCATTCATTTGTTAGTTTTTACAATAATAATTCACACAGCATTTTTTCCTGGTTTTCTTCTCGTGTGTGCTCTGGCTGGGGGCTAGAGCCTTTTTCAAGGTGCAGTTTTTTCCCCCAACCATCAGGGTTACAATATATTTTAAATGAAGAAACAAAAATGTTGCCTTAGGGGTTTTTGGTTTTGTTTTTCTTTCCTTCTGAAGTTTCTTGATTCTAGATGCTGGATTTTCAAGAAATTTACGTGGAACCTTGAGTCTTACAATGAAATATCTGGCAGCAGAGATGATGACTACTGACCTACTGCTAAAAGACCAACTTATAGATGTGGTGGCCTGCGTATCACACTGCTATGAAACATCCTGTGAGTCTCTTCTTTTTTTACAGGCTGTGTCAGGAGCCAGAAAGTTTCCTTCTGAGAGCCTGAGCAGATAAGTCATGTTTGAAACCTGACAGCATTGCCACTCCCCATCGCAGACTGAATCCAGTCGCATTCCTAAGGCCACAGCTGTAAAGCAAGTTTGTGGTTTTATTTTTCTTCTTTTCATGCCATATTTTTAGTGCTCCCTATAATAAATCTTCATGTTTTGATTATGTGTAAAAAGACAGTGACTAGAGACAGAGCACAGTACTACCAAAATAAGCTCACTTAATGCACAATGGTCCTGCCACAAGCACGGACTCTCCTCTTTGCCTAAACTCAATCTTGTTTGAAGTGGTGCAGAGAGAAACATGGGTAGAAGGGAACAGCCCTGTCCCAGTGAAAAGAAAATTTTTTAAAAAGCACAAATATATACACTGGCAAAATGTGCACAAAGCGTTGCCTAGCAATTCCGCAGACCGTTTGGCCAGTCTGGGGACCGCGTTCCGAATTAACATGAAGGAGAAGGCAGTGATGGTAACGCCAGGATTTAACGTGGCAAGTTGGACGCTGTCTCCCAAGGCTCAAAGTAGCAATTTGCTTTCATCAAAAATGCGTCACTGGGAGCCACTGGCGCTGAGATGTGGCCATGGGGCAGGGGACTGCGGAATGGTGGGGGTGACTGAGGGCCAGAGCAGCTGATTTTTGTGCCCCTCCCAAGAAACACACTGAGGTGCTAGAACAAGTCCAGAGAAGGGCAATGAAGCAGGTGAAGGGTCTGGAGTACGAGCCCTATGAGGAGTGGCAGAGGGAGCAGGGGAGGCTCAGCCTGGAGAAAAGGAGGCTCAGGGGAGACTTTCTTGCTCTCTACAGCTCCTGAAAGGGTGCTGTAGTGAGGTGGGTGTTGTTCTCTTCTCTCAGGTAACATGTAACAGGATGAGAGGAAATGGCCTCAAGTTGTGGCAAGGGAGTATTAGATTGGATATTATGGATTATTTTTTCACTCACAAGGTTGAAAGCATTGGAATAAGCTTCCCAGGGAAGCAGTGAAGTCACCATCCGTGGAAGTGTTTAAAAAACATGCGGATATAGCACTTGAGGACATGATTTAATCATGAACACAGTAACGGTGCTAAGATGGCATTTGGCCTTGATCTGGAAGGTCTTTTCCAACCTTGATGATTCTACGATTCCAATGCCTCTGCTCAGCATGTCATGGCCAGCATGGATTATCCTGGGGTTACAGGCAGCTCAGGGACCCCCAGGGCTGGGAGGATGTCACTGTCCCAGGAGCACGGCCGGGCTCTGGGTGTCCTCCTGGTGTCTCAGAGTGCCTCATGGCATGTGCCCATGCACTGGATGATACGTTATAAACCTTTTAGGAGTGCATTTGGTGGTGCCAAGTACTTTGGTTGAGAGGGAAGTGGTTTTGCACTCTAAATGCCTTTAAGGCTGCATTTCTGAAAGCATTTAGTGAGCCTTATAGAATCACACTTGTCAAGTTCTAGTCTTAGTTCAGACCACATTTAATCCTAAAATTCTAATTTTGCTTCTCCTTTCAGTGTTAATTTGCACTTTCAGTGTAAAGCTCAGGTTCCTGAAATCCAATTCAATGATTTTTCATACTTCATCTCAAATCATGGGGAAGGGGCTGAAGCCAGAGAAACGTTTTTCCAATTTTTTCTTGGGAGGCAGAAAAGGTCTATTTGGAAGTTTCAGGTTTATTCTTTATTAGCTTTTTCCTAATGACTGACTGTGTACATTTCTAGCTTGAAACACAAATTTTTTCTATGCCTTGGAAAGCAGATTTTCTTTTTCTCCCATACCCACATCTAGCACCTTTCTGTTTTTTCAAAGACAACTTCCCAGGAACTCCTAGAAATATATATCTCATTCATAATCTCTAAATTAACCAGAATTTCTACTAAACTGTAAGTACGGTACTTACTTTAGAAATATGTGTTCAAAGAAACGACTAAACTTCATGTCTCTATCAATATGTACTTATCTCCTAATGGTATATGTGTTTAATATATATGTAAATAAGAGATATTAGCAGAGATTGCATATCTGGCTGTATCTGTGGGTACCAGAAGATTACCCCGGGGATCTTTTAAACTCTTCTTTGTTTTATTCTACATGAGAATAAGATTTTTATTGAATTAAATTTAGTTTTATTTAAATTACCTTGATATGTACCCAGAAAGTGTCCATTTAAAGGAAAATGTGCATCTGATTTCAGAGACTCAGAATAGATACTTCTATACTTCTCTTTGGCCACAAGGGAATATGACAGAAACATTTTATTTCAATATTACTTTATTAGGTAAGAGCTGATATAGAAAGTGTGTATGCCCTGTAATTTGATATGGACTTTTTCGAACCTTTGAAACAAACTGTGGAAAGCTCTCCATGTATATCAGTTCTTGGGCTGAGCTAGAGTGAATATTGTTCTGTCACCTATTTCTGGTGCCCTGGCAGTATTTTTCCTTATCAAATCCATAAGTTATGTCATATCTATTTCTGTTCTTTCTTTGAATCAGTCAAGGTTGCAAGTTTGGGGTCTTTTCATTAGCTGTTTTACAGTGTCACTTCTATTCCTGACATTTGTATTTCTAGAAGAATTTGTGTGACATTTTTGCATGCTTAGCACCTGTAAAAATTGGAATTTATGAGCTTACTTTGCATACAACAACCATACCCACATCTCTGGTGTTCACTAATTGAACTTGGAGCATGTAAGCAACCTTAGCATGGACAGTCCAAAAGGACACGAGAAAGTCAAAATAGGTGTTGCAGGACTATGTCTGGACAAGCATTTTAAGGGCTGTTTTCATCAAGCTTCTGTGAAAGCTATTTTAGTAGGGTGGAAAAGTACAACCAACTACCTCGCTCTGGTTTTGCATTTTTCATGGCTTCTCTTCAGAAAGTGGGTGTGAATGCATTTCAGCGTTTCAGGGCTTGTGGCTTAAGAAGGATCTTTCTCACAAACCTGAAGCTCTCTGCCACTCAGGGCAGTATGAATATTTTCTGTAATTTAGGAAAATTGAAAACCATAGGATTATATGAGGTAAAATACCCGTTTTGAACGTTCTGGATTTTTTTGTTTGGTTTTAGTTTTTATTATGTTTTCCTAGGTCAGATAGAGGAGACAAAAACACATTCATGTTGCAAAGAGTGACAATTCAGATACGTCAGGGAGAAAAGTGTAAGAAGAGCCTGGAAAGGATGGTAAGGATGCAGTGGGAACTGGATGCTATACAGCTGTGGTGTAGGATCACCACATCTTTATTAAAAAGAAAGCAAAACAAAACATAGGAAATTTATGTTTCATCCATACCATCCTCATGCTCAGTTAGGGGGACACCCTGCAATCCTCAGGCCATGTGTGTCAGGATGATTGGGTCGAATTCTTCTGTGGAAGAGCAGAAATGGGGGAATATGAGAGCAGGACAAGCGTCTATAGGTGCTCTATACCATGTACTATGACTCAGACACAGGAATTACCTGGTGCATAGGTTGTCAGCATCAGCAATTCTGTGGCAGTACTGAAAATAAGCTGAAAATTAATGTGCCTATATTACTAGAGTTGGTGGCTCTTCATTGTAGAAAAATATACCTGTTAGGAGAAAAAAAAAACCAAGTTGTATAAACGATGTTGTATCCATACCTTGAGGCTGCACCAGCAACACCACCCTTATAAGAAATTTTAGCTCTCCATTATCAGGTTTGCTAAATATAACCGGTCTGATTGGGTTCCTCTTCTTCATTCAAGATTTTTGGGTAGGAATTTCAGCTAATATAAATGTCCCTCATGGGTCAGATTAGATCTCACTATCTAATTTAACTTGAATATTGAAATTACTTGGATTTCTTTCCTCTCCTTTTCTTTGTCAATTGTCTTTTCTTTCCAATCTGTTGCCTTTGGGAACTTTTCAGTTGCAGAAAATACTTCTCTGCATAAATAGATAATGGAAATTCTAAGAATTCCAAGTTTGTTTTCAGACTGATTTAAAAAGAAGGGTAATAATTTCAAAATATGGTCCAGAGTACAAATTGCAAAAGGACACCTACCAATTTTTCCGGACCATTGAAAAATTTCATTTTTCTTGGATTGTTGTGAAATAAAACAAAATAATTAATGAAATTTTTAAAAATCAAATTTAAAAAAACACAGTTAAGATAAATTAAAAATAAACCCTGAGAGATCAAGTGAAATATTTTAACTTTAATGAAAACACTTTGATATTTGCAAAATAAATATTTAGACATAGGTGGCATAGATAGGAATTTGACTGTCTCTATAAAACTTTATTCTAGAACATTTTAAATTGCTGTTGAAATTATAATGATAGATATTTTATCTTTTTTTTTCCCTCAAAAGTGGAATGTTCTGATGAAAATTTGTTTTTCTTTCATGCACTACTTCAGTCCCAAAAGTGTCTAATGCCAACACATCAATTTAGTGCTAGCTTCAGTCACTGAATTCTTCTCACCTTACTCATGGTATGCCTTGACTGAAGTCAAGGGTTGGATTTTAACAGTCAAGCAAACAGATTTTTGCCATTTACTCAGTGCCTGAATCAAAAATCCCGAAGTATCTGGATGTGAGGGACCCAGATGAGTCACAAGAAACAATGCCTTGTTGCAAATGAAAGAGAAATGACCCCTCCAGTTGCATGAAGAAATTAGTGCACTAATTGTAATTGCAAACTTTGTGTGAGTGGCAAACCTTCTCGTTACTTCCAATTGCTGGTGTATCAAACACACATAACTGGGAGAAGGATATGGCTTTCATTGTGGATGGCACAAAGTACCAATGCTTAAGTGGGTGTGCATTTTCTGGTTTGGTATTACCAAATTAATTGTCAGTTTGTGAAATATTTACTCTATCTGCAGAGCAGATGGACTGGAAATGTTCGTGTGAGTAAATATTTGCCATATATGCACTGCACAATCTGGCTGCATCCTTGCTTTTACTCTATAATTTATGCTTCTTAAACAGCAATGAAGAAACCTCAAAAGATTCAAAGGTTCATTTTTATTCTCATAAACACCAAAAACTTGGACGGTTTCCATTGCCTCTTGGGGCTTTACAATTTCTATAGGAAATTTGTTGAAAGCACTTTCTGTAGCTCTGTAGTTCAGAATTCCAGTTCTCCTTCCATCTAGGTGCAGAAAAATTGGCATAACTGCAAGGTAACCTGGACATTCAGTGTATATATTTAGCCTCCAATACATAGTACCATTTAAATTTGGGACAAGTATGACGTTCAAGATAGACAATCCCATTCTTACCTGAAAACTCTTACTGGTTTCAGTACGTATTTTTTTGTTTGGTTTGGGTTTTTGTTTTTGTTTTTATTTTTGTTTTTGTTTTTTGTGGTGTTTGGGTTTTTTGTTTCTTTTTTTTGCTTTTTGTTTGGTTTGGTTTGGTTTGGTTTCTTAGATTTTGGGTTTTTTTGTTTTTATTTTTTGTTTGGCTTTCATTTCGATTTTGGTTTTTGGTTGGTTTTGTTGTTTTTGCTGGGTTTTGTTTGTTTGTTTTTTCAGTTGTTTATTTTGTTTTTGTTTTGGGGGTTTTGTTTGGTTTTGGTTTTTTGTTTTGGTTTTGGTTTTTTAATTGAGACTAATTCTCTTCAAGACTCTATAGAAGTCACATTTGGCTCCTGTCAGTTGAATATATCATCTACAAACTCATTTACCTTCTCTCTTGCTAGAGAAGGAGAGTTGCAAAGCACATTCACCAAGAGAAAGAGGAGAGGAATATGAAAGTGTTGTTGTTTTTTTTAAAATTATACTTTTAAATTATTTTAGTCTAAAGGTTTATTAAAAGAAGAAGAAAGCCCCCTAAAGTTCTTAAGGAATATTAACGTAACATGCCTGTAACTCCAGCTGTGTTTAATGAGAGGTGCTGTTTTTTTCTGCCATGAGGGCTACAGTCCAATGAGTGATAGCTATGAAAGAGGTCACATACATATTCATCAAATTCGACATGCACATGTAAACTGGTTTTAATAGGCCATGACAGCAGAAGTTGTGTCAGGCAAATAGCTGCACATGTGCTCATTCCCTCGACTGGCATATTTAGCCATTATCACTCTGGTACCCATGGATGAAATATTAGCTTGTTAACTTAAGACCATCAGTTGTTGCTGATGCTTAGTGGCAACCAAAATAGTACAGATTCCCTCTGCAACTTTATTACGTACAGAGCTAGCATTGAATTATTACGATTTCATTGTAATATTTCCATTTCCTTCCCTTATTTATTATGGAGGATATTTATAAGTGATAAATTGGAATGTAGCTACAATATAAATAAAGCGACTATTGATTCGAAAATACTCCAAGGACTGTACTCCATGAATTTCTTACACTGTGCTTCTGATTGTACATTCAGAAGGGACAATGTTGCTACAGCATTAATTTTTCCATGAGCACACAGCAGCGTGTTTGTGTGTTGGCGCACACACACGCAAAAATAAACCAAAGGAAAATACAGTCCTTCAGAACCCTCAGCACAGCAAGGGGTAAACGACTTCAGCCTGCCAGGTGTAAATCAGTGTATCCACTGGATCCCACTGGGTTGTTTTGCTGACAGTTCAGTTAATGGCTCACCTCTCTTCTAGGACTAGGAAAAAGATGAAAAATATGTACTAGATGCTCCTTTTCCCTTCTTTTAGGGGAATAGGTTCTTCCCATATTAGGAAAGAAGTGGTGAATGGCACCTCTGCACAGAAAACAGGCCTACTTAGGGAACAGCCTTGGATTTTAAGAAGCAAGGTGTGATGTATTGTGGTCTTTTCCACAAAGTGATATTTTAAAACCACATCTTTTGTCTGACATGTGGGACTGGGCTATGGTGGTCTTTGGAACAGTGGTCTAGACTGCCACAGCAGCAAATGCACTTTTGTACGATACAAGAAGGATGCATTGCTTCATAGACCTGTCTTAGTGCTTTACAGATGTTAAGAAACCTGAAGGGACAAAAGATCAGTGACAAAAACCTAAAAAGCACTAAATCTTTTGTGCTCTAATTATGTACGCTGAGGTGTGAAAGCTCTGCTTTCCGGAAGTGGTTCCCTTGCGTTTCTTGAAGAGCTTTGGCAAATATTGTGACCTAGAGAAAGCAGATGTCAAGCTTGGACGAATTATAGTGTACTTGATTGTAATTTAAAAGTAATAAAACAAGTCAGTGCTGAGAAACTCATTTCAGTAAAGAGGGAAGTAATTCCCTCTGTAAACAAGTCCCTCCCCTTCCATGTCACATCAGAAGACATAGTTGCCCAGGTCATGAGGACAAAACCTGGAGGTGCACAAATGGGATTTGGAAGGTGCGTTTCAAACTATATGCTCTCCCAGAGTGCTTGTGCATGACATGGTGTAGAAAAGATGGCAGGAAGCTCAAAATAATTTTTAGGGGTTTTTTACACAAGGACAGGAACTTGTCTCCCTGGAGACAGCGCTCGCAAATTCTTGATGCACACTCTTATTTAGGTCGCTGTTCCTCCTGTGCCTGGACCACCCCCTAAAAAGCTCTTTATACCAGGTCTGTTGTGAAGTTGGCCAAGGTAACCTTGTTCCCTCTGAGGCTTACTCTCCTCCCTGGAGGGAATATTGCCATAGCAAACCCCAGCTGCAGTCAATAACACCGAAGAGTCTTCTCTGGAGTCAAGGCCGAAGTTTATTTTAAGAAAGCACACCTTGTCTTTGTGATTTCAGACTCTGGCCCAGCTAGGAATGCTATGGCCAGTTGAGAAACCAGGAAAACTGAGCTCCTCGGGCAGATACATTCATGAATAATTGCCTTTGCATGTCTTCTATTTAATGTAAGAACACAGGTGAAGTATAGCACACTACTAACCACGCCAGCCACAAGCAGAGTCAGGTTCAAAGAGAAATACATCAGGAAAAGCACTGCGTTTCAGTTTTGAGGAGCTAATTTGAAAATTGTCTGTATTCATAAAAGATGACAAGTTTTGAGAGGGTTCTCTGTGCCCATTTTTGTCTGTCTTCTAAATTTGACAGTATCTGGTTCTGAGGGAAGCTCATCCTACAACAGAATAATGCGCAGTGTTTGAGGGTTGGTCTGGCTCTAATCATCTAGAGGGGAAGACGGCATTAGGACCTAAAATGGCAGGCATTACACCCCGACCAAAACCTTGCTTAGCATCGAGTGTTGCTACTCCGGGAAGTTTTGACATCCAGATTAACAGACAGTGGTTCCTGCCTGTCTTCTTCATCTCTGAACTGGAAGACTCTGTTCCTTGCAGTTCTGGAGGCACAGGCTCTTGGTGTACAGGTCACTGACAGATCAGAGTTTCTGAGCCTGAAATCTTCCAGACAGCACCTTCCTAGGCAGCTCTGTGGGGAGAGTCTAGGGCAGGGGGTCATGTGGGAGGTGCTTAAGTGCCACTGTGCTATAAATGAGAACAATTTAGGCACAGACACACTGATGTTTGACACAAGTTAATCTTTTTCTGTTGCTCTATTTAATATTTGTTAATGTATCATGTCTGATATAAAATATTTTGAAAGAAGACCTGAGATTTCTCCAGTATTAACTGTGCAAGGAGAAGTCTATCCTAAAAAAAGACTTTATCTTTTCATTAAAAAATGCGCTAAGTCGTGGGAAAATATTCAAAATGAGGAATGATCTGATAAAAAACATGAGAGGCTTGGCTTTGGCTTGTATGAACTTTTCTAAAAGAGAAGGGACGTGTTTGTATATTTCTTATCAAGCAGCTCCAGATTTATTTATATCAATCATTCCTGTAATGTGACATGGGAAATTAGCATTATGATTTAATGTTACATTGCAGCAAAAAGCAGCATCATTTTTGATCTTGTCTAGATGGCAGGAATGGTTTTTAAAAGTGCTTTGCAAGAAATGGGAGGATTGGCTGCTTTTTAACAGTGCAGAGCGTAGTTTTTGGTTCGTCTGGGTTTAGGAGCAAAATTTTTTATGGAAGTCAGAAGTTTTTCAAAACCTCCTAGTCATATTCAGAAATCTGTCCCCAGAGCAGGAGGATAATATGTTCCAGTCTTTGACACAGTGTGGCCCTTGAGGTTTTTCTTCACTTTTCTGACCTCAAATCAACTTCCCATCTTGAACATGCAGTAAACACTTGAACTGCATTCATTCCAAAAGTCAAATGCATCTGAGCTGCAATCAATGCTATTTATTTAATTTTTTTTTTGTTTGCTTGTTTGATTCTTTTCTGACAAGCTGTTTAACCTCTGAATTTATTGATGTCCTGAGTTAATTCATTATGTGCATGTGTAGGGGACTAGGGGTGAGCTGGGGTCTCGGCATTTGCAACTGGAAGTCTAATCGGTGGATGAGGCAGCAAGAGCTGATTGGTTATTTTTAAGTGTGTTTTAATCTAAAGCAAGACATATAACAAGTTTGTGGATAATATTTACAAATATGCATGAAGTTAAGCTTACTGCCACTGTTCAACTGTTCCATAAGCTTCTGAGTCTGTGACCCAATGTTCCTTTGGTGATATCCCTGTAGTTTGTGATATAATCCCACATTACTGGTGGGATTAAGGATCAAAAATAAAAAAAATATCGAAGTGATAAGGCCCATACTTTATATGCTACATATAGAAGAAGTTGTCAATTAGTTAGTTTTAAATCAAGTCCTCTGCTAGCCTGCCTGCAGAAAAGATTTCATGCATCAGCAGATGGCAAAAGCATGTGAAATAAAACCTGTTTATCTTGCTCTTTCTCCTTTCCTCTGACTGTCTTCTCCTTCAATTTAAAAAATTTTCTTCTTCCTAATTTTTTAGAAAAATCTTTCAAGTAAGGCTCCCTTTCTGTAACCATCTGCAGTACTCATGGCCACCAAATGCCAGGCACACTGTCCCAAACTGACATGGCATTTCCTAAGGAATAAGCACAAACTGGGAAATGAAGCCTCAGGTGTTTCTCTTGCTTCCCTGGCCAACAGGAGAAGTCCTATATACCAGTTCAGATCACTTTTCTGAGTCAGTAAAATGCAATTTGGCACACAGCTCCCTAACATTTATGGGGAGGGTTTTCTGATGACAGGACATATAGAAGATGGTGCCTTGCATGTGTTTTTCCTTTCTCCCCTTCCTCACTGACTGCTGGGTCACTGTTGTCTGGTTGAACATACAGCGTGTGCACTATGTGAATTCGCACTTCTTGGCAAAGGCACCTCGCACAGAAAGCTCACTCCATAAATAACCTAGGCTGTGTGTTTATTCTGCTCTGAAATGCTGTAAAAAATAAAAGGCTACCTATCAAAGTTGTTTGTCTAATAATGGAGGAAGGGGATGATATTGTAAACACTGTCCAAATGAATTGTAGTAACCAGAATAAATGGTAGTAGCTGTTACTGAGCGCTGAAACTGAATTCAGGCCTTTCTAAATACATCACATGTGACTTTAATCCATTCCAGAGTCCAGGTCTCTTCCAGGCTTCCAAATTTTATGCTCTGAGTTGCTAAACCCCCTCTATTGCTGTGGAAATCAATAGGGCAGCAGCCTGCTCAGCACCCCAAAAATGTGATCAGTCTGCTGAGGGCCCAGTCCTCCAGGCCTGATCCTGCACAGTGTTTCCATCCACACTTAATTCTGGGCAAGGATACATCACCTTCTGCAGAAGGACCACTCGTCTAAGGCAGCATGTGTTTGGGGTTTACAGCACCATGGTCTCCATCTGGGTTCACTTTTCACATTGCTGCTTTCGAGTGCACCTTCCTTGTTCCACTCTACCTGAATAAGGACCCATTCCTCTTTCTAAAATCAGTGGTTTATCTCCTTTTGGTGAACAAAGATTCTAAGCACAGAGCTTGCTGATAGTAAACTGTACCTAGGGTTTGAAGAAATGTGTTTACAATGTATAAAAGAGACTGTAGAGGATAAAGTTAAGATATATCCAGCCCAAACTGACTTTATATGCAAGTTTAATCCAATGGGTGCAGAACTAATAGGGTAGGGAAGGGGTGGAGAAAATAAGGCAAAACAAAAATGTTCTCAGCCATCAATATTTGTTGCCTGAGAGGCAGGTGAATCCTGCTTCAAACAGCCCTCTAGACACCACCACTTAAGGGTCTGAAAAGGAGATTTTTTTAGGTGACATTCAAACCTTTAATAGCAGGCAGTCAGTTTTGACAGCAGCCCAGCGACTTTGCCACTCACTTACCTGTCCCCGGCAGCCTGGGCAGAGCAGTAACCTAATCCCATGAGTTTTGGGGCTGGGGGGCAGAGGCAGTGCCTGCAGGTCTCCCCAGCCCATCCATAATTATATGGCTGGCAGAGGAGTGCCTCAGGTTGCACATTAGGCCCTTGCTGAGATTAGTAATTATAATATCAGTTTTCTCCAAATAGGTCTGACAGAATGGCACTGGTAGCAGAGGTGACTCAAAGTTTAGTAAGTCTTAGGGAAAGTTTACTGTCTCCTGCTGCTTTCTGTCCCACAAATTTGGCCTCTCTAATAACCAGCACCAGCCACAAACAGTAGGAATCCTTTTCAATCACTATTAGCAACACTTCATTTCTGTCATATTTGACCCCTGGCAAGCTGCAGCCCAGCAAAGAGCATTCCCTGCAGAAAGTAACCAGACATCCAGGATTTACTCTGTGACAAATGACATTTTTAAGGGCCCTTAAAAAACACTGAGACAAATTCACAGCAGGACTCTGGAAAGCCCTTTACCAACCTCCAAATGAGATAAGGGATAGCATAGCTCTTACTCAGTAGCATCCCATCTTTAGCTATTTCTTCTGTGTGACTTCAGCTTTGCTGGTACCTCCAATAGGAAACTGCTGCTCCCCTTCAGTGTCTTAAAAGCATGATGAGGTTATTTATGTTATATACTGAGAACTTTCCTAACACAAAGATGTCTTTCACCTAGATGTTTTCACTTGCAGCCCTTTCTGAGTAGTTCAGCAACCTTGTTTTCACTAGGGAAAAAGTGAGGCCCAGGGAGGTTGTTACAGCCACTAAGCCAAGTTCTAGTCTATGCCTTAACCTTAAAATAATCTTTTCAGTTTATCAAAAAATCAAATCTTTGTTAAAAATCTGTTGTGCCCAAGAAAGAAGTCATAGTGGGATTTTTTTTGCAAGTTTAGTTTCTTGTCAAGACAGTCATACATCTGAGACTAGGTTGCTGACACCAGTGTCCAGGTAATTCACTTTTTAAGGATAAAAAATGAATGCACCTGGAAGAGGCAATCAGAGGGAGAAGAGAGCAGAATAACTCTGTCTGGATAAAAGAACAGAATAAATAGGAGATGCATAGACTTCTCTTTAGACACTGCCAGCTTGGTAATTTTGAGGCAGATCTTGGTTGCTCAGTGAGATCTGCAGGATGAAGATGAGGCTGTAGTCTGCTAAGCGCAATGAATATATTAAAAAGTCAGGACAAAATGTGACAAGACAGATAATACAGGGATTTTGATGCCACAGCTTCTTAATTGCTCTTCCCAGCTGTTCTTCCATCTTTATTTGATTTTATTTTCATCTTCATTTTCTGTGATTTACAGAGGGGAAAAAAACCAGAAAAACATCTTGGCCAGTGGTTTACAGCCATTCTGATCCAGCAGTCATCAGGCTCACTGATGTTCCCCTGTTCTCCTGCCCAGAGCTGTGAGCAGGCAGGCCAGCAGCACTGGGGGCAGAGAGCTGCTGGGATGTGGCAGACCCTGCCCTGACTGGGAGAACTGCCTTTTTTGCCTTTTCATGATAATTTTCTGAAATGCTCACAGCTGAGGTGCAAGAGTTGTATTTCGCATGAACTGATGTAATGATAAATGCATGTTAAAAGGTTGCACAAAATGATTACTGCTTGCAGTAGATACCTGAGAGAACACAGGAGGGAAAAAGGCAACCAAACTTGGAGAATTGCTGCACACGTGTGTCTTTTCAGGCCTGAAAGTGAGCGCTCTAGAGCCTTTGATCCACAAGTTGGCATTTTGCTGAAGAAGACTAAGCTAGACTGACCAAGAAGACTAAGACTGTGATTAGGGACCAACTACTGCATGTGTTGTACTCTGCGAGATTTTCTTCTAGATTTGATATGCTCATAATATACAGAGAATAGCCTAAGAAGGGCCAGCTTTGTGCTGGGATTGCATACATCTAATTGAAAGTGTTTCCCAGCCATCCAAAATATCCTTTAAGAGTACATTTAAGTTTTGGCTCATCTTCTACCTTATGCCTCCTGTCGAGGCATACAGAGTGAGTAAAAACAGCACGGCAGAGCTGAAATCCTCACAGATGCTGGTGGGGTCCATGGTTTATGCTAGGTTAGATCAGTAAAGAGAGCCTGGATGAAACAAATCATGTTGAGCACCTGGAACAAGGTGTATGGCATACTACTGTCCCCTCTCTACATCCTGCTCTTCCCACCTCAGGGGCTTTAGGCTGATACACTTATTTAAACAGCAGAAGTTGGGCTATTGGGCAACCATCTCAGCTGGGGCAACCATCCCCCAGACCAATTATGCCCTTATTGTGTTTTGTCAGGCTGTTTCTCAGCTGGCTGAAGTTCCCCAGCCATGCAGCAGTACAAGCTCTCTGGTTGGGGCCAGGGAGGAGAGACACACGAGGTGTGGGGCGACACCAAACACACACTCAGCATCATCACTCTTTCAAAGCCCAGGCAGTGCTTGCTCTTTTAGTGCTCAAGAAGCTGAAGTCCACTTGCAGAAAAGGCAGGTTTTCCTTAGTTATTTCTTATTTTTTCTCCTCCTTCATGCCATTAATTGATTTTTTTTCACTGTGGCTGAGGACCTGGATTTCCAAGTTCCGTCTGAGCCCAAAGGTGCAGGATACTTTTACAATCTCAAGACAATGCAATTAATGACAAAGCGCAGTTAAAATTTCAGCCGCTACTGGAAATTTACAGTGGAGCCATGTTGATCTGCAGCATCTGAGACAAAAAAGACATTCAAAAGAAGTCCAGTCCTGCTTAGGAAGAGAGGTATGTCTTGTGCTTAATGTGTGGAATGGGGATTCAGGAGTTGGAAGCCAAATTAATGATTTTTCAAATTCCCTGCCTCAGCCCTGCTGCCTGCTCTTAGCATTGGCACATGCTATCTGAACAGAGTTTCTGTGTGCCTGTGCGGAGCTGAATTTCCCTAAAAAGCCAAAATGCCTGACACAACCAATCCCTGCTCCTGAAGTTGCCATCAATATGAAGCATCCCAGTTAAAGAGGATGGCTGAATACTTACTCTTTAGTACAGTTTTGTTTCTTGGTCTAACCCGCAACGTAGAAGTATTTAGGGCTTGTTTACTTGCTGCTCTGCTAATGCTCATTGCCATGGTTCATTTCTTTTTTTGTTTGTTGCTCCACTTGTGTGAAAATCTTCGTCTTTACATTTCCAGTGACATTCTGGTCCAGACTGAGTTAATATAAAGCTCTGGGGATAAAAAATGGGGCAGGCTGGATTTAAAAGGAAGGGAAGAAGAGGTGACTCAAAGTTTAGAGAGTCTTAGAGAAAGTTTACTGTCTCCCGTTGCTCTCCGTTCAACAGAGTTGGCCCATCTAAAACCAACACTGGCCAGCAGCAGTGGGAATCCTTTTCAATCACCATTAGCAACACTTTTATTTCCATCATACTTGACCACAGCAGGCTGCATCCCAGTGAAGAGCATTCCTTTCAGAAAGCAGCAGACATTCAAGTGCAGCGGATTTACTGTGTGAAAACAGCATTTTTAGGGGCTTCTGAAAATGTTTAAATGAATGCTCTTTTTTTTATTCTTTCTCACAGCTTGATTCTCAGCTTAGAAAGCCCTTCTTGCTAAACAATTTTAGAGTTTTCTACAGGAGCTTAGAAGTTAGGTCAACATTCGCAATATAAATGTTCTATTGCTGCTGTGAAATTACACATTTCTTAAGGCCTCTGTATTGTTAAAACAAATGTTTGTGGCTATTTTGTTCAGGGTGAATGAATTGGCATTATTGATGCATATTTTTGAGACGACAAAAGAATTCTGCAGTCTTTTTGTTCTGATGAAACTCTACAGTAATGTTTGCGAGGTATTCTTGCTCTGACTAGCAGGACAGCTTTCCACAGCACAGCCCTATGCAAGCTGAAAAGAGCCAAAAAGAAAAAAAATCTCCCCCAGTTTGGCCCTATTCCTAAAACTTTCCATATCTTGTTAATCAGGAGACTGGTTTCAGGTCAGAGGGAGCCAGTGAAGGGACATAAAGTGAAAGCTTATTTGTTGGAGAGAACTAACAGGAATAAAGTCAGTCTCCATTACAAATCATAGTTAAAACAGAGTTACAAGGAGCTGGATAAATTCAACTCGTAGTGCAGTAGGACTTCACTTCGCTCCCTAGACCAGATTAAAGTGGCTCTGGGTTTGGTTCCTTTCCTGTGCAGAAATGCCTGGGCTCACGCCAGTTCTGGCTGGAATCAAAGGGAATCTCTCTTCGGCAGTGAATTATGTGACGGGCAATTATGTGCAAATAACTATAAAAGTATGGGTTTTGTCAAGTTCCCATAAAGTCCCTATTTATGTTCACAGACTTTTACTGTCTTCTTCCCTGAAGCTGAAGATTTCAGGGGCAGCTTGTGAACTTTGTGCATCTCATAATGTATTATTTCCTGATCCCACTTTTAGGGGTATCACTGAACCAATGGCTGCCCCTGCAATGGAATTTTCACACACTGATTCCACATACCTCTCCCTACACAACCTGTAATTGTGTCCCAAGTTAATCCCACGTCCCTAAATTAATAGCCCAGTCAACAAAGACAATCTTTTAGAGCTAGCAGAGAGAAATTATCATATTTAGGCGTTTTCAGCCCACCTATAGGATGAATCATCTCACTGAGAGGTTGTAGCTCGTTGTTAATGATGGAAGGCTGGCGGAGTCATCCTCTAACTGAGATACCACCAGTAAAATCGGGGTCAATCCAGGCCTGGGGTGTTCCTGCCCGAAACTCTTCTGGGCATTCAAAGCAGTGAGTACAAATTTTGTTTGGGTTAGTGTGAAGACATAATGCAAAATGGAGTCTGAAAACCACGTGCTGTGGAGCAGTTTGACGTACTTCTGCTGTTCTCAGGGAGTAAGTGCGGCAACACTTTGGAAGTCGTGAACATAATTTGAATATTGGGCTTTTTAATTGATCCCAGCCCCAATGAAGACAGACTTGACATTACACACTGTGTGATCACTGTCACAGCAGGGGCAGTTAGAGAGGATTGAGTGGTGTGGTCATGAAAGACCTAATGGAAATCAAAGATAAAATGTTGCCTCCAGGAAATTATGCTCCCCCACACATGTGGTCTGTTCTTTCTTATACCAAGAATATAGGGAATATTTCATGAACTGGATCTTAAGTGAGTATAGTGTGTTTCCCACTGCAACTATGTGGTCTCCACCGAATACAATACTGTATTTTTGATGAGCAAGCAAAGAGGTTTCTTTTCTTTTCTTTTCTTTTCTTTTGTGTTGCTGACATTAGCCAAGAGCTTACATTTTCAATTTCCTACAGTAAATTGTGTCTGTCCACTTTTGAAGAGTACAGAACAAAGGTGTATAAATGTGTGTGTTGAGGGTGGCACTGTGGAAGATGGAGTTCAGCAGCGCAGGTTCTGCTGCTTTTAAACTAGCTTGAGGTAAGTATTTACCTGACTGCCAATTGCATTTTTTCTAGAAATCACTGCCCTACTAACATTTCTCATGTCCTTGTGCACTCCTAAATTATAACAATATCCTGTTAAAAGGTATTTGGACTGCAATAGTGCATTTAAATGACTGACTCATTCAAGTGTGCTACAGACTGTAAGCTAGAACTTCATTACAGATTGGCCAATTCAGACTGAAGGTGAAATGTGCTCAACAAGCATGAGTTTATCTTGTTTCTGCCAAGTAAAACCATTCTTGTTTTAATGGTATTTTCCAGTGTAATGTCTATTATTGGGATGGAGGTGGGAAAGTGCGTGTCTCCTATTTTGGCAACAAAATCAGTAGCCGCTGGGTGCTGAGATGATTTGAAAGTGCAGCCAATGCAATGTTCACAGTGATCAAATTGGAGCTATTGCTGCTATGTCAGCTGCCAAAGATACATAGTTAGAGACTTCATTCAGGGAGAATGAGGAAAATTCATAGTCCCATGACATTAAACAAAGAGAACAGCCAAAACGCTTATTATGTATTTCCTTTTTTCCATTTCTTTGTATGTGTTTTCCTCCTCCTTTACATTTCTCTGTGTCATAAGGGTTCTTTGTTTAAAAGATTTTGTAGGTGTTGGTAACAAAAGCAGCTGAACTTGTAGTTTGATCCATCCAAGCAGCTCCTCCTGCCACAGACAGCTGTTCTTTCCTTTCAAACCCTCCAAAACCACTCTGACCCAAATGTTTCATTTTTTAAAAGTGAATCATCAATCATAACCTTTGTAGAAAGAAGACACTTCTGAACAATAATTGCAAAGTTTCCTTGCATTCCTTTCGAAATGGTGTCTGTTGCTCTCTGTGCAGCAAGTGTCCTTTTTCTGCACTACCAGTCCTTCTTACTGTGTATCTTCTTCGTCATTCCCTCTCAAAACACGCTGCTGCTTTGCCTTCCCACTTGTATCACTTGTATTCCCTGACTTTTACCCTTTCCATCTTGTTTCCATAGGCCTTGTCAGGTGCCACAGAAATTAATGGACATTTTGGCAATTTCTGTGTCTACAACAGAGCAGGATGCTGTCTGAGTGCTGCTGCACCTGGACCAGTAGCAAAAGTATCAGGTTGCCTCTGAAATTCCATCATACTGGTGCTCTACAGGAAAACCAGCACTGCTTTTGTCAGGTTGGCCAGGATGTGCATCATTGCTAAAGAAGCAGTTGGGCTGTATGGAAAATTAAGTCAAACTCCAAAGATGAATTGGAGATTGGCTTCCTCCGAGTTCTGCTCCTCAGGCTGAGATCTTTAGCAGACACATGCTGGAGGAGGGATCAGGAAAGAGGGGAAAAGATGGAGTAGGAGAAAGGGAAGCTTTAAATGCCCCGAGGCAAAAGTGTAGCTGTCTTCTGCAATGGTTTCTAGCTCTCTGAAAACCTCTTGTTCGCAGCTACTGAATGAGTATTCACCATTCCAATTGCTACTTTTTTTTCTTTCTCTCCATTGAATTATAAATATCAGACTGTCTTAGTGAGGTAGTTTGAATTTTGGAACAGACAAAGGTTAAAAAGTTGTTTGGAAAACTTTACAATAATATATAAAGAGTGGGTCACCTGCCTTGTCTCCACAGTGGAGAGCTGTGTTACAAAATCTCTACATTAACTGTTGGCTTCAGCTTCCTTTTTAGGTAAAATAAGATTCTCCATGTAAACCAGACAAAGAAAAGCAACTGGAATCTTAAAAAAAGGATCAGGGGTTGGGAGATGAAGGATCACAAATCAGGGATTGGAAAAAATGTCCGTACTTTGTCCTGGACTTATTCCCTCCAAGCACTTTAGTGATGCATTAGAAAACCAGTCACCCTAAGCTTTTCCTTTCTGGTAGTAACCAAGAGGCATCTCCAAAGAGTGATTTTGCTCAGCTAAAACCTGAGTCAGCCTGTCCACATAAAATATCTCCCTTTGTTGATCATAAGGGAAGAAAAGGTCAACTCATTTTCTACTTTTGGCATTACAAACAAATGCTTAAATTTGAAAAGAGTGAAATCAGTCCTTTGCATACACTGTGGGGCTGCAGTGTATATGAATCTGCAGAGAGAAAATAGGAGATTAAAACCAGTGATGCAGAGGGAGGACTGGCAGATGAATGAGATTGTATATATGGGGCAAAGGAAAGAAAAATTAAAGGTAACCAGGAAGAGATGAGAGTGATGGGCACTTGGCAGAGTCATCTGTGGTGACAGGGAGGAGGAAACGTGGAACAAATGTCCCTGTTTTTCACCATGTTCGGTATGCAGTGGTTACAAGGCAATGTTCGGAGCTGAGAGTTGGGATTGCTTGGGAAAAGACAGCAGACCATCTCTAGGTGTATTGGAGACTGGAGTAGATTACATACAAACCTCTGCTTCTGAGAAGCTTGACAAATCAGGGATTTGATGCCCAAATTGTTTTGTTCACTGCCATTAATAATATGCAGCAAAAGCAGACAAAAATAAAATATCTTTTCCAAGTTAAAAAAATCACCCTAAATAATTTTGTATTTTCTTTCAGATATTTGTGTAGGACCAGCAGGGTCATATCAATCCTGGAAAAGTTAGGAATTTGTTTGCTAAGAGACCATTGCTCTCCCATTTGTTTATTGCTTCAGCTGACACCTTAAGCACTTCCCATGTAGCTGAGGATTGTCTATAAATCTTGTATCTTGTACCAAATTAAGAAGACCATCTGTTGAAGAAAGCCTGTGTAAAGAGGATTCCTGGAATGCAGCATTGGTGAAATTGCACCTCTACCATCATTTGAAGCCCTGCTTCCTCTGCAGAGAAGGGGCCAGGATTGGTTTTCTGTTGAACAACACAGAGCTCCAGGGAATCTGTAATTTCAAATGTCTGTTGATTGAATTTGTGTATTAATGGTTATAAGGATCTTCCTCCTTAAGCTATAAATCAGATTTTATGGTATTAATTCATAGGAAATTATTAACGCATCCCAAATAGGTAAAGATTTACAAGTTTAATATTAGCTGCTTGACTGGCATCTCCTCTTGATGCTGTAGTGCCAGAAGACTGATTGAACTGTCTTCATTTTTATGGAGTTTTTCTTCATTAATAACCTGTTTCTGACTCCATCAAACATGTGCAAGGGACACAGAGACAATTATTTGTTCTGAATATAAGGGACTGTAGGTTAAACATTTTCCTTCTTTTCACATTAGTTACAGTCCTGTATTCTCAGCCTTAATCAGCAACCCTTTGCTGGGAGTGAAACAGGAAAGCAGGCAGTTTGTGCTCTTCATGATGAGTTTCTGAAAAGTCAAGGAGGTCCATTGTGAAGAGTCCGCTGAGTTCTGGCTTTTTTTTTTTTTTCTCATCAGAGCATGTAAAAATTATTTCCATTTCAAAGAATGTACAATCTTTTTAAAAATAAAAAATATTAATCTTCCTGGGGATTTAAAGACATGACAGCACAGACAACTAGGATAACAATTCATAAAATGTTTTCCTAGGTAGGATGCAGCAAAGAAGAAACAAAATGTAAGAGAATAGTTTGTGAACTAGCACTTGTGTATGGGAAAGGGTAGAAGGAAATGTAGAGAGGATCAGAGAAATAGTAATTGTGTCTGAGAAGGTCCTGGATGGTCAGGAGAATATGGTTGACTTGTATTGGTATAAAATAGGAAGAACTTTGTTGAATGACAGCTGAATTTCAGTGTTTTGGTGCCTGGATGTGCATAATTTGTATATCTCTAGGTAACCACATTGCTACAGCAAACAAGGCTGTGTAGGCATCTCAACTTTAACCTCCTCTTAAAAATAAACATTGCTGCAGAGCTATCTCCATGTTTAATCCAGCTCTTCAGTCTAATAACAAATTGAGGGCGCTGCCTTTGATTTTGATATAAACATTTTTCTTTTCTGGAAGGCACTGTACCTTTTGATCTCCTGAAAATGAGATGCTTTTTTTATGTCATCTAAATCGTATGGGTCACATTGCTATGCCATTCAGTAAACAGTGAGATCTCGATACTATTCATTGTGTCTTGTACCAAATTGCCCAAATCACATCGCCCAAACGTAGTTCATTAGGCCACTTAGGGATGAGGTACGGTCTGCTGTTATCTGTCATGATGGAACCTGGATCAAATCAGTAGTTCCCAAACTGATACACAGATATAAATGTCTGCCAAGATTTATCTGATCAGGAAAAACTTCTTGCTTTGATTCAGTTATTAAATCATGTTTAAAGAAGTTCACTCATCAGAAACATATCATCAGCTGACGGTATGACTGGTAGGAGTCAATGCAGTCGTGCAGCTCCATTCTGCCTGAAGAACTGTCGCTTTTCCTGGACGTTGTTCAAAATCCCTTTTTGTGAAAGGCAACAGCAGTGTCATTGCCACTGCAACATGGTACAGTTACTGGTGGGAGGGGAAGAGTCTCCATGATTGCCTTTATTTAAGGGATGTACATGGCATAAAAAGCTGTGGATTCTTCTGGTTTTCCTTCCAAGAAGTTGATGTGAAAGGGAATTATTACTACCACAGAAAAACAGAAGAAATGTAATATTAGGATGTTTATATTTTAAAGGTGATCCATGCACAGTGCCTGGAGGATCTTGTGATGAGATGTCACATCAAATAAGAAATACAATACTCAAATTCAGTTGTCATGAAAAGAAGGTTTTACTTTGACTCTATTCCAGCACTGAATCCATTCCAGAAAAAGTCTCAGTTTCAGAATTTTTTTTATTTTGCTTTGAATGCAGTTCACATACACTAAATGAAAAAGAACTTTCATGTTGTGATTAGAGAAAGTAGCTCAAAGAACATTTTAATGCTACTTGCTCTTACTTTTGATTTCATGTTCCAGAAATGTCTGTGGTGCTTGGTAAAGAACATAAAGCATCATCAACCTCTCCTTTGCCATGCATAATGAAAGCCAGGATCTCAACAGCACTGGAAAGAAGCTTTATTTACATTGCACAAAGGAAAACAACTTTTTGAAAGACCAACATTAATCATGAACAGTACAGCAAATCACAATGTTTTCACGGCAAAAAACAATCAAATGGTTTTATTCTAGCCAAAGAACCAGTTTTTGATTCTGAGAATGACACTGTTAATATTCACAAGTCCTAATGTTCTTGTATTGTTTACCCTTGGTTATTTCAATGATACTGTTTAATACCATCTAGATTCTTACTTCATGTCTTTGCTTCTTTGGGAAATACATTTTTCTTACAGTCTGAATGCAGTTTGCAAAGGTGTGTGAGATTTCCAAGGATTTCCCCCAAGACAAGTCAAATACTTGCTGCCATTTTTTTATCAATTGATTCCAGTTTTTAATCCATCAAAAGCAGTTTGATCCAATAGTTGCATCTTCATGTCTTGGAACTCTAAATTTCCTTCTGAAGCTGCTTCCTTCGCTATTCCAAAGAGAACACAGTTCCCATGCTTCTAATAATAATAATATAGATCATTAGATACATCACTTGTAATAGCTCCTGGGACATTTTCTGGTGGTTCCCTTCTGATGTGATCTGTGGGTATTTACATTAAAAATCTGTGACTGCTTGAAAAAACTGGATTAGTATCACAGTGTTCCTGTTTCCTGGTCTGTTGTTTTTCATATACCTAGGAAAATCCCATCCTGCCTAACACTGATCTTTTTGGCATTGCCCTCTAATTTTTGCCACCCATCCAATCAAAACAGGGAAGAAGCTGCCAAGTTCTAGTATTTCCTTGCTTTATTCCTTGAAGAATGTCCTTGTCTCCTCTTTCTTGTATGTTTTCTATACATCCATTTGTGACTATTCCCCAAGATAATGTGTGCTCATAATTGGTGAAGCTTTTGAGCGGATTTAGGCCACTGCTCCATAATCACCTCTTTTCCCCTCTTTTCCAGTCATTCTTCTGTGATGGACAAATATATTTCATGACATAATAATGTCCCTTGGCAGATTTGATCTCATTCTCTTAACGTGAATGTTTATAGACAACGGACTCAATGTGCCAGTTAAAACAGATTTTGATTTTGCTTATCTGCAGCCAAAGTTCTTGGCCCCTTGTGCACAACCAAACCATGTGTAAAAAGATATTCAGCTCTGAATGAGATCACTAACATCTGTTGCTGCACATAACATTTAATCTTCAAACACCATCAACAACAACAAAAACCAGGCAATCAAAAATGCAGAAGTGGAAAAACATGGGCGCTGTGAGTGCAGCTTCAATTGCTCTTTAGTGCTGCCCTGCCTTTTGCACACAGTGGTGCTCTCCTCTCAGCTACAGCCACCTCCCCTCAGGAGACCCTGAGGATTATACAAGGAAAGAAAAAAATAAAACTTTCTGAGAAGAGCAGCCCAAATTCGGCCACTCCCCACTCATCCCCTGTGCATTTTGATTCCTGCACAATGCAGGTGTGGAAGGGCAGTGAGACAGGTAATGAAGTGGTCAACAGTGTTTATTAATTAGTCTCTGATATACAGAGATTAACCTGACCTTTATGGTAAAATTAGCTCATAATCACTCCAGTTGCTCCTGATAGTATCCAAATGCAATTGTGTATCTCCTCTTCTCTGTGATACTGCTGTGAGATAAAATATGATTGCAATTTTCCAATTCTCCTGAAAAACAGAGGGCATCAGCCATACCTTCAGGTGTTCTTTACATTTGTGATTGAGACACATCTTGTCAAATTTGACTTTCTTTTCCTTTCTCTGTTCCTGAGAGCTATGGTGTCTCCTGGATCAGGAGCTGGATAAGGTATCTGTGCTTTACACAACCTTTCAAAATGCTGGGACCCCACTTTGGAGCCTTTTCAGAAAGCTTGGGAAGAGCACTGCTTCTAGACAGATGTATTTTTTTCTTTTTGCGGATGGCAGATGATCTTGGCTTGTTCACAGAACTGTCCAATGCTCCTGCAGTCTGATAACCTCAGCCATCTGAATCACACCCCTGTGTACTCATGAATTCTTGATAACTTTGTTGAAACCTCGCATATTCTCTTTACTCTTTTTCTTAATCACGGGGATTCTCCCATGATTCACTGAGTGCTCTGTCAGACTTACATTAGTTGTGCTCCACTGACATGTGTCTTCAAGCTATGCTGGTTTTTAAATACAGGTTAAAAATAGCATGGCAATGATAATGGGAATAATATAACAGACTGATGAAATAAAGTAAAGAAAAGTTTAATGCTAGCAGTAGAAGTCAGTTATGACATTTTAGTTATATTGTTCTGTCTTCTAGAGTTTTAAGTCCTTGAAGAAGGAAATGTTTATGGAATTTTGTTGTATGGCATTGCTGTTATAAATGTACCTTCTGGTCTGGTGCTATTATGTTCCCCATCTCCTTGACTGCTCTGAATTTTCACAGATTGCACAGAAAGTTCATCATAGTCTTGCATAGGTTGTTCCATCAAATGGAAATTCAGGTCTCACGTCCTTTCCAGGAGTCACAGTTAATGAACTTGCCCCAGGATTTCCTACGTGATTTGCGTTCGGTACCTGTGGTTATACCCTAGCATTCCTTGCAGTGAAACAGATGTTTGTCATATGGTCCTAAACATATAAACCGGCCCAGTCTTTCCAAGCGATTCATGTGCCAAGGAATTCAATTATGGCTCTGAATGGGCCTGGGCCATAATGCTGCGAGACGAGCTTATTTAACAGAAATTCTAGAGTGTTTGGCATGTTATGTTTACCAGGGTGAGGTGAACAGGAATGAAATGCAGTCCTGGAAAGAGAACTGTCATGCAGATGACTCACTGCAATCAAACACTTTGAGAAAATATGGTCTCTAAATGTTATGTCTACAACTAATTAACTTTATTTATTGTAGGACCTATAGAAATACAGAAACTGTGAAGTTTAGGGGAAATTAAATTAGGTTTTCAAACAAATGCCAGGCTGCCCAGCATTCCATTTTTTTTTTGAAAAAGCTCCAACAATCTCTTTGCCAAGTAAAGTGAAATATGCTAAAATGCAAATGTTGATGTATTTCAAGGAGGAAATTCAGTCGCTGACTCAAACCTTGCTTTAAAAAATTGAAATGTTAAAATCATCCAGGTTTCAAACTGAAAAGTAGGCTCATATATGCACAGTCTTTATTTAATCAGAAGCTTTGACATTTCTACTTTAATTCTCTTCTCCAGACACTGTATTTTCCCCCACTGAAATATGCACAACTTACACCAAGTGTACTCACACTCAAATACACGCATTTCACTAGAGCTGACAGACTTACTTCCAGTTGTGACTACATATGTATGTGTCATACAATATGTGTCATACAATAAATAATGACTTTTTTCCCGACTTCGTTACTAATGTCTCAAAATTGCTTGAGTTTACTTGCATAAGAATTTACACCACTAGAGACTTGATGCTATATGCTCTTGACTATAAGGGTGGGCAGGATAAAGTTTAGGAATCAAATTCCTGAATGAAAATATTTTGATCTTCAATGCAATTTGTGTAGGAGCAACAAATAAAACCAAATGAGGCCTCACTGATGCCCAGTGATAGAATAGGCCACGTGTGTTTTGCCTAAGTGTTTTGATGATTTGTTAACGGCGTCAAAAGACAAAGGAGAGAGAGGAGGTGGATGTACCCTGTCTTTACAATGGGTGGGTATCTGAAGGGCCAAATCCTCTATGGGACAAAAAAAATTAATACATTTCCAAGTAGGTCTTAGGAAACAATTTTTCACTGCAAAAGCTGCTGATTCTCATACAGCCCTGGGAAAATAGATTGAGTAATTGGGAAATTAGTGATCTTAGGCAAATCAGCACTGCATAGCACAATCCATTTTAACTTCAGATCTTGGAAAAGCTGTTTACAGACTGGCTTCATGAGCGAGCAGTAGGCTGGCACTCTTTTCTCCTCATCAGGATAATGGTCCCTCCTCCTGGCAAGAAAAAACTTGCTCTGTGAACTCCTGCACCAGTTGGAAAGCGGTCCAGGAAATCACGGCTCTGCTCAGCAGCCAGCATGGCGAGGTGGAGGCATGAAGGGCAGGAACATCTTTCTTCAGCCTGGGCAGGACAGCGTCAGTGCAGCGCTAAGTTCACAGGGAGCCATGCCAAGTGCCTTCGGGCTCCGGACTAGAGGAATTGTGCACAGGAGCCAAGAGAGGGAAGCCCTGAAGAAGGGCTGTGGCCAAAACTATAGAAATCAAGTCTAGGTCTGAATAAAGCACTTTGCTGACCAAATTTGGATTGTCACCAATTGCTTCTATTTAATGAGACCCTGTGGAAAGCAGTTCCTTACACTATTAAACTTCCGAAAGAGGGGGAGCAGAGTCTCTGTGTTGGTGATTAACCAACTAGAATAATGAGTTGTGTGTGAGACACTTTGGGGGATAGATATGATTCAGTTTGTGCAAAGAACGAGGTGTCATTTTGGTTTTTTAGGGATGTAAGTTTGTAACTAATTTTTGTCTCTCCTTGCCAGCGTAACGGTTTGAATGTTAATTTAATTTTGCAGAATATCATTTATGTAAATGTAATTAGAAGGGAAACATGATCGGGAGATGCATAGCACCAAAGAAAATTTATTACTCCGAGGGGTATTGCTCTAATCATTCAACTGCAATATTGAGTTTCCCAAGATTTAATCTAAAAGCAATAAATTACAAAAGGCTAATGTCCTGCCCAACAAAAAGCTGTCATGAACCCAAGTTTCTGCAGGGAAAAAATTCAACTTCGTTTCAGCAACAGGCTCTCCTCATTTACGCATTCCTTTTATGATTCCAGTCGAGTCAAAGTAAAATGAATACAAATGTGAGAGTTCGAACACTTTCCCTGAATATGTATGTGTGTCTGTTGGTGATTGTAATAATCAACAATCCAAGGCACTGGGACTCTGTTATCTCAGGCAGAATTAGGAATGCAGTCCCAAAAAAATACCACTGCAAATTCTTCTCCCCACCTTCACATGACCCTTTGATTTAAGGGAAGGCAAACTTGAGTCTGATTAATTCCAGTGTCCATATGAAAGTCTGTTGCTAATGTGCTGTTGTCTTTGTTCTGCCAACAAAATGAATGAGAAGAAACAAGCTGTCCTTCTGCCTGTGTTAGTGACTGCAACCTACGTGCTCCGTGGGAAACACTGTCCACGTGGGGAAGTCACCACCATTCTGACGGTCTGGATTTACTAAAGGGATAGTTTTGCAAGGTGGAATGAAAACCAAATCAAATAAGAATGTGTGCTTACTGCTCAAAGCCCTTTAATGACAGTTCTGCTGCTCAAGGCGCATCTCTCTACCCAAGTAAATCTGCAAGGAAAATTTGTCAAGAAATAAACAACAGCTAGGCAAAATAAAAATTGGTAAATGCCTTCCTAATGTGTAAGCTAAAACACTGCTAAGTGTTGGGGTTTTGTGATGCAATTTAGTATGAAAGCAGATGCCAACATTACACTTCTCTAAGAAGTGGAGTAATTAGTACAGGAAATAGGTTTCTTATGTTTTATTTAGCCAAATTCATCTCTGGTTTAACTCCACTGTAGCCTGCATTAAATTTGTTCTTATTTCCCAGTGTTTCACTGTGTAATTCTTTATATCATGACCTTTAATTCACTGTGATTGTCCTTTATTTTAGGTAGGGGCCATAGTTCCTCTCTCAATTTGTTACTATCAATTATGTCGTAAGTCTTTATTTCTTGGCTTGCAAAATGAAACCCATCAGATCTGCAACAAGTTTTTGCAAAGCACTCATTGGCAGGTTTACAGATTCCCACAGCTGTACATGGGACACGGGGAGAAACGCAGCACTGCGGCCTCCAAGGCATGGAGAAATAGAACTGTGAGAGGACTGGGGAAAAAATGCAAGGAACAGAGCAAAACAATGCTGTTAGAAGCAGGGAAGGACAGCCTCAACACACGAAGTGCTCATGTCCATGTGGAGGAAAAGTACATCTTAAGAGCATGACTGAAAGCAGTAACCAGCAGTCCAGAGAAGGAGAAAGTGACTGAACTTGTTTGGACAAATTTGTGAGGCTCAGAACTTGCTGCTCACCAGCAAACTCAAGTCAATTATGAAAACAAATTATTGAAATCAAATCAGTATCTTCTTCCTTGTGCCAAGCAAGCTCTGGAGATTTTGGCTGAGATGGCTGTGAGGAGATGAATGCGCAGGTCAGAGCTGGGGTCCCATGCTGTGATGGTGCTGGGGATACAGGAAGACACCTGCCTTCTCCTCCTTCCTGCCTCTTCTATTTGTTCTAGAGAGGAGGTCCTGTGCTTGGGACTCTTCTTGCAGGGCTGCTTTCACGTGACAGACACCCTGACTTCTGCTTCAGTTCAGCTAACCCACAGTCAAACTGCAAGGAGGAAAAGATGGTTCAATAGATTCGTAGCAACATTCGTACTGCATCAGCTTTTGGTCTGTAGGGTACTGGTGTAAATCTGTTAGAGCTGTAATTCTCCACCCACAGCTGCTTAGGGACGTCCAAATGTGTGCAGCAGAACATAGGACAAACTGCTGTGGATACACCTAATTAACAGGCAACATGCACAGTACTAATCACCTCATCTCTGATTGTGTTCGGGTGCAGCACAGATCAGGACAACCTGAACAGAAAGCTGCAGGTGTCTGCTACAAAACTGCACTGGGGATGTGTCACAGCCAGGGTTAGTTCTGTGGCTTCTTGAAGGCAGATCAGGAGAGAAGGACAAAACCACAGAGTAACAGCGGGAAAGGTCCTGCCTTGGTGATCTACAGAGTACACAGAATGCAATGTGTAGCACTAAGAGGCCTGAGATGTATTTTTAATTTCACAATATGTAATTGCTCTACTTGTGAAATAATGTCCAGGATTTTTGTCTCTTTAGTTTTTGCATAATGCAAGAAGGGGAATCCTGCATCATGGAAAATGTTTGCTGCCCCAAGTCAAGACTACTGCTGTACAATTCCTTAAGAGACGTACATGAAGATTTTATTAGTCAAAGACAATCTTCCAAGATCATCATCATTTATTACAGTTCTTGTGTTTTTCATTCCAATGGGATTTATAATTATAACCTGGTAATTAAAGAGGCTCCACTCTGTAATTCCATAGGAATTCCACTGTGATCTGACATTAATTAGCAACCAATTATAAATTATGATATAACTTTTACAAAACCCACCAGCGTCTGGATGCCTTCTTTTAGTTACAAGGAAATGTTAGAAGGAATTTTGCCTTTGTGAGATGGAGCCTTGTTACAGGTTGATCAGTACTACCATGGGCTATGAACACGTTTCCATGATGCAGCAACTATATGGATGGGCAGGTTCAACCTGCTAAGGTTTTGAAAGAATTTTTATCCTCATCTTTCTTGTAAGAGGCATTTTTCTCACAGGATTTCAAACTTCTGTCATGTCAACAAGCGCGTGTTCTTTGATGTTTAGATTTTATCTGACTTGTTATGTAAATCGGAGTGATACGGTGCATTGCTTGATGGCTGATGCGAGCTCTCTCTGCCTTGAAAATATATTTTAAATAATTACAGCCAATCAGGAAAAAGACAAAACTAGTCACAAGCTCCAATGAGAATGTCTGTGGGATAGGAAGATGTGGCAGCAGGCTAAGGGGATAAATGCTCAAAATTCTGGCAGTATTTCACCATCTGCATTAAAGATCCAATATCTAATGAAATTTGTATGTCCCCAAAATCTGATGGATAAAATGCTACCTAGAGATATTTTGGTATATAAAACACGTGATACATATGGATAATTGGGACTTAACATTTCTCTTTCCATTTTTGTTTCTGCTTTTCTTTATGTCTTTAAAGTTTTGTTTATAACTTTTTTCTTTTTTGAAGTCAGATCAGTAATGATCATTAAGCTTGTCAGAAAGATGGGGGGAGCAGGATAATATCCAAATCCATTACTTGCAAAAACATGTAGAGAACAAGAGACCTAAAAGGAGACAACAGATTCTCTTTGCATGGATGAAATCGTGAGGTAAGTTTCCAAAGTCTTGCCCTGCAGATTAATTTCCACTAACTCCACTAAGCCTAATGAAAATCACATGTGTGTTCCTAAATATTTCTTAGTGTGCTTCTCTCTTACCTCTTTGCAGCTTCTCCCAGTCACCTTCTACAACTCTTTTTCTCGAACCTCCAAGACTTTTCCCAAGAAGTGTGACTCCTGATCTGATTGAAGTTAGTACAGGTAACAGAGTAAAGGGAAGTGTGATCCTTTGTCACCTCCACATCCATCTTCCATCATAAAGCGCCTCTGATCTGAGCACGAAGCTGTTCAGGAAAGCAAAAGTGTGGTTTATTTAGTAGACAAATTGTATTGGCTTTGGACTCCCCACTGTTTCTCAAGGTCATTGTGGTTGCATGGATGTACATCATTTACCTTCCCATTTTTTGCCATTTTACAACAGGGAAATTTATGGGAGCAATCCTCTAATTTTAAACTCAGACAAATCCAACAGTCTTGACCAAGACATAGTCCTGACTGTTGTGCTCTCCTTCATTAAAGGGCCTGTACCTATTCCTCTGTAAAATAAATGAGATATCCGCTTGGAACTTCCCATAAAAATCTCATTCTGTTATGTTGCATCTAACTTGTTATCGGGATATCTCTGAACATCTTTGCCAGTTAGCCAGAGATGTGCCACTGACAGCAAGGAGCAGAGTGCAGCTCTAACACAGGGAAATGTTATAAACTCGCTCCATCAGATCAGCAGCAGCAGTGATTCAGTCTGCTCCTGTTGGACCCAGAGAGTACACATGAACGAAATTTGCTGCTTTTACTTGTAGCTATCCCTAAAAGGGATTAAGTGTTTAAGATCTGGCTACATGCATTTCAGATATTAATATATACTCTTGGTTATGTGCCTAAGCAAGATTTAGAGGAATTTGGAGAGCAGCTGGATGCTAAAGCTTTAGGAGATCCAGCGTCAGAGCAGGGCTCATAGTAACCAACATTCTGTCAGCAAATCCTAATGCTCACTATTTAACCTACTATTAAAATTATGTTTTATTATTTTTGCTTACCTTAATTTCAAGCTTTGGTTTTTGTATGTTTGCAGAACAAGGCAAGCTCTTAAGGCTATAAAATTTGTCTCACTGCTTTTGTTTTAGTTCAAAGTTGATTTGATGGCATCTGAAAGGGCAAATGAGAAAGGCAGATATTATGTTTCAAGGAGAGAGTTATAAAAGTCTGAACTGCATCCCAAGTATATTTTACTCCTAATAATGAGAACTGGATGAACAGTGTTTAAAAAAATATGAACCTGCCCCAACTACATTAGTTCCAATGTAACTGATCTAATGCAGTTTTCCAAAGAATAATTGATATTATATAATCATAACTGGCAGTTTATGTCATGAAAGTGACACTTGACACTTTCCTGCTAACCAGTTTAACATCATCAATTAAAACATCACTTGTGTAATGACATTTTAGTAACAAGTTTAATATCATAAATTATGACATCACCTTCTTTTATGGCATCAGGGTTGAACAAAAGGTTTTCTTTAGAAAAGTGAAAAACAAAAAAAGAAATGAAGGAAGCCTTAACACTGCCTCTCATTCTGTCTTTGTAAAAGGTACATACGTTATGTTCCTCTGGCCACTGTCCTCATTAGGGGGATCTGAAAGCTGAAAAGCTACAAACAGTGGTGGAACAAAAACTGAGATGAACTTGTTTCAGGTTAACACAGACAACCTTCCAGTGGATAATAGTGTCCTTTGCATCATACCAATGAAAATCATTGAGAAATGGAGAAGAAAACATGGACATGCTCATGGAACCTGATGAACTCAATTATAGTGCAGCAATATTTCCTGAGATGTGGTGTGAGAGTTCAAGATTGCATCATTACCCAGCAGTCGATGTTCTTTTTCTTCATGGTCAGTGGCTTTGAAGTAATCCTTTTTATATTATTCTTCACTGAATGGCCTCATTTTGGTGCTGGAGTCTGGTATTCAGATTCCTGTGGGCTCTAGATTTTATGATGACTGTTAGTGATTTGAGTCCTGAGTTGGCAAATGGCTCCATTTATTCATGTCTCTTTAGGCTCATGGAACCAGACAGGAGCCAGACATGAATTGAGTCCAGAAGATTCCCAATTAAGCAAATGTCTCTATGAACGTGTGTCTTTGTAGGATTAACTGCAAGGAGTCAAATATTGTGCGTATATCGTGTTTTCAGAGCTGGCTTCCCAAAGGCACATGGCATCAGCTTCGCTCCCTTCCTACCAAGGTCAGTGTTATCACTGACCACAGCCACAAGAACAACCCATAATCAAGCATTTTCAAAATTTTTCCTGATTTTTTTTTTTTTTTTAACTGGATCTTTATCATATTAAGTTGTGCAGAACTCTGCTGGGGCTCTATCCTGCAGCAATGCTTATCTTCTAGTGCTTATATAGAAACTTAACCTTGTATATGCAGATGGTCCCTGTGAGTTCATGTGCTTCTCCCATGGCTTGCTTCTTATCAGGTTCTTGGTTTGGGTTTCAAGGGTTTGAAAAGTGGGGGAAACATCCTAGAAAAGAAGTCAAATTCACTTTGTAAAAAACTGGACAACTGTTGTGTATTGACTGGGGCAGAAACATTTCCCTGGACAATCCAGAATACTTTCCCTTTCTAATTGCCAGACTGTAAATCCAGAATACAATAAATGGGTGCCACATGGCATCTGGGCAACTGCTCTGTACTCTGGATCAAGTGTCCAGTCCTCAAGAAATGCCCTAATTCCAATAAGAAGGTGGTAATTCGGTAAGTATGAAAACACTTCTTAAATTGCAGACAAAATTTTAAGCAAATCTATGTAAATTGTCAGTGCATATCTTAGTGGTCTCCTGAGGATGCCTTGATTTACCTACCCTCTTTTCTTAACATTTTTTCAAAAGTTTTTTTCCCCCATGAATATTTATGTCAATGCCTCATTTGCTGACTGAATTTCCTCTCTACTGGAATTATGCTTCCCCATAGTACACGCAGGAAAGGTGAGCTGTTAGAGGTGAGAAAAAGAGACTCCGTGACCTTTAGGAAATAGCAAGTGGCACTAGATAAAACCTATTCTGTGAGGGGTTACTTATGGATTGGTTGGGCATAATTACCAAAAAATTATTATCTCACTGCAACAATTAACTTGTGGTAGATCAGAGTCCAAATCTCCAGAAACTCTGAACTTTTGCAAACTGGCTTTGCCCGTGCCAATCTAAGGTGATGAGTAATTCTTAAAATAGGCATGAGTGATAGATACCACATAATTTGAGTTATGAGTATGGACTTATTTAAAGCTGACATTTTTTTTTAAAGTGAGTTGTAAATGTTAAGGTGCGAGATTCAATGCTTATAAATGTGTTTCCTTGGTGATAAAGCTTTCACTAAGCATGTTATCTATCTGTGCTATCTTATATGCACACAAGAAATGATTCACTCTGTATGTTATAGGTCTTGTGCTTTAAAATTGAATCCTCTATTGACTAATGGCTGAGAAACACAAAAATCAAATCCACAGATGTTTTTTCTTAAAAGTGAAGTTTTGGCAAAAGCAGTGAAGGCTTTAAGGCATTAGAAAAGTGTGTATTTTTTAAAGTTGTTTCACTTCCTATTTTCTCTCTACAAAAATCCCTGAAGTTAGGCGTTTTCTTGTTTCATCTTGCAGTTTCAGCAGAACAGGGCTTTGATTTTGCATGCCCCTCTACTGCTTATTAAATGCAAAGAAGATGTTCATTTGTGGGGGTACACAAATTAAAGAAGTAAACACACAGAACGAAATCCTTCTGGGAGAAAAAAGCAATTTATCTGATGACTGAAACAGTGGTGGTTGGAAACCTCTTCAGTGGAGACATAAAAATTACTTGGAAAAGGTGAGATGAGACAGAAAAACTGAGTAAAAACCTCCTTGCATTGACAAATATGTCACTTGCATTACAGTGAGAAATGCTGGCCCAGCTGACATCAGTGGGGGTTTTACCATTCTTTCCGCTTAACCTTCTCTTGTAAGTATAGTAAGGGGGAGTTGGGAGGTGTATGTGAGATATTACCTGGTCATCCCTGTTTTTCTCTGGCCTCCTCTAACAGGAGGGTCGTGCTTGTCATCAGCTCCAGCACCAGGAGATCAGAGGGGTTACAGCCCAGAAGAACAGGTAGATACAAAAGATGCAAAGACAGAAGGCTGCTGCCAGTGAGACACTGCTGGTCCCAAAACACCCTCATCCTGGCACATGTGACATGCTAGGGTTCAAGAACTATAAATGGCATAGGGTTATGTGCATTAATTGCATCATAAAGTAGTGGGGCCCCAAAGGAGACCCATCTCAGCTATGTTCTGACTGGGACAGACAAACAATTAATGAGAGACCTTACAAACTCATTAGGCAGGACAGGAGCAGATTATTAATCACCCATTCTCTGTGTTTGAGACTACAGTTTATATACATCCATTGTTTACATAAATAGCCCATGGAGTGAAGGGGAATGGATCTGACTTTCCTCAGTCCTATTGTCAGTTACAGGGATTGGCTTTTCTTTCCTTCTTGTTTATGGCAGCATGAGCTCTGAAATTCCTCTTATTGTGTAGAAGTCATCAAAGACATTTAAATTTGTTTTTTACCTCTAGTTTCAACTTTTGTTTCTATGGTTTAACTTTTTGACAGCTGCGGTATTGTAAAGTAAACCATGAACCATTCTGTTCCTAAAGATCTTAATTTTTTGGAGTAATCTACTAATGACCTTGCATCTGCAAAACTGTTCTATACATTTTCTAAGAATGTTGTTTTGGGGGCTTCAGACAGAGTAATGGTAATACAAGACCCCGTTCAAGTGGCATTGAGTTTCTGAAGCACGGAGAGAAACCTTCTGATCCTGTGGTTTTTTTAATCTTCTCATTGGCCACTTAGGAAAAATGAGCCAGACGCAAATCTCCTTTGCTACTTGTTTAGCCAGACACAGCCCAGGCTGCAGCAACTTTGTGGGAAAATGGGTTCCCTGGTGTGTGGTAATGACCCTACACAGGTCTGAGTTGTGTTACGCAGGCTTTCTGGCAGCCCTACATAGCCCTACACAGCCCCCCTGTGTCACTTGTGAAAGCTGTCAAGGGCTGGCAGCGCTTTTGGAGAAGCCTTGGGGCTGGAGCTTGGGGCCACCACAGCACAGGCCAGCCTTGCAGAAACCCCCAGGGACACTCCCAATGTCACAGGCTGCAGGGATGGCTTGATGTGCTCAGTGCCCCATGGGCACGAATCACACAGCTCCGTGAGAAATCCATTCATTGCTGGGTGGGCATGAACATAAATATAAAAGTCTTTCATGTCAGCCTTCAAGAGGACTAGCACCCTGCAATGGCTCTGATTAGAGCCCAGAAGAGAGGAGGAAGTTGCAGTGCGTCCTAGAGTCCATAGCGCTGCTTTTGGATTTGCTGCTATTGTTGATTTAGCTTTGGAACAGCTTTTGCTGGAGCTGTTGCCTGAATCCTGATTTTGGCATTGTTTTGTCTTCACTTTTGCTGTTTCCTCTCAATTTATCTTTGGAAATGTCCAGAAATGAAAGGGGCACCACTTTGTCAACAGTGCAGGGGACAGAGAATTTGTCTTCATTTTTGGCTGCTCTTGAAATTCCCTTTAATTTGTATGGTCATTGGATTCTCACTCATATCACCTACTCTGTCTGTTCTGCTTAAATATACTAGCTCCAAACATAATAAATCTGAAAAAATGTGCCTATTATTTTTCTTTCTAAATACTGTCCAAAAAAAATGAAGCAAGAGTAAAGTTGCACTATAGGAACTGCTGATTTTGCCACTTGATTTTCTCCCCCTTCTTCCTATTTCCCTTTGTTTTTCCCCAAATCTCCAGGATACATAAACTCCTTGTCACTCTCACAGCTCTCCTCAGCTATGTAGCTGCCTGTCAAGGAATACATGGTAAAATTCCTACCATTACCTACTCCTTAAACTCAGACAAGAATTAGGCCAAGATCCAAAATGTGATTTGCTTGCCTAGATTTTACCCATTCCACAAAAAAGTTTGCAGTTTAAGAGGACACAAACCATTCTAGCTGCCCTCTAGCCTAGAAAATTCCTCTAGAACATCTCCCTTGGAAAAAAACACCTGCATCAGAGCAAACAAATATAAGTGGATTTGAAAGAAACTAGTTTCACCTAAATTTTGGCTGCATTTAGTGGAGAGCAATTTCCTTTGTGAAAACTGTCTGAAAGTGGAGTGAAATGAAACTAAATATTCCTCTTGTTTCATCCTTGTCCTGATTTATATTGCTCAATAACATTTCTAATAGAAAAGGAGAAAAGGACTTTGTAGGTTCCTGAAGGAGTTCGAGGAAGGCACGTCCCCCGTATTTTATTTAAACATTTAAAAAAGTGCAAGACCCGAAACGTACATTATTGTCAGTATTTAATGTAATTTTTGTCAACAGTTGTGTATTTATTCTCAATTACAAAGCTGACACATTTTTCAGGTAGTATTTTCATTAGTGCTATTTCCTTCCTCCAGGCTGAAATATTTTAGAAAATATTTACAGATCTGATAAATGAAGCAGTAAACACAATCAGACAAGGTGATGTTTATTTTTCTAGGAGGGTACTTTACTAGTTATGGGTGACATTTTTGCTTTTCTGACAATGGAGTTGTTTAGTAAGCCCCTTTGAGTTCTTCCTCAGCCAGAGCCAAATCTCCTAAGCCAATTCTTCCTTACCATTTCAATGTGATACTTCATTCCTGGTATATTCATTTCTCGAACCTGATTATGAGCTAGGAATTATGAACTAATTATATTTAAGACTCTAGTTTGGGAGTTTCCTAAAAAAAACTTCCTCTTTGTCATTCCTCATTGTTTGGTCTTCCTACAAAGATCTTTCAAGAGCACCTGAAATTCCACCAGCCACCAAAAGAAAAACACAGGCAGATGTAGAGGTGCTGTGAATACCCAGCCATTGTGTGGCTTTGCAGGGAGCATTGTGAACACTAGTTTTGATTTTAAAATATGCTGCTGCTTTGGCATTGCTGAAGGTGGGGAAACAAGTGAACATTATGTAATTTTTTATATATATCCATTGTACTTGCCTGGATTCTCCTTAGTTGATATATGGAGCCTTCATTATCTACAAGATCAATAAGCTAATAGATACATCAGTTAAACCAAGTTGAACTGAAGTGTCTTAGATAATAAAGCTTTGTGTAAATTCTAATTCAAGCAATTTCAGCAAAAAGCATAACAAGTAGCTAATCTGGGATAAAAATGTTTTTTATTTCAATACCATGTTCTTCATAATATCCTTCACAGATGCTATAACGTTATTTTATTCTTTAGAAAAATATCTAACAACATGATTGTCTCACACCAGGCATAATCCCAGTGGAAATTAAAATTGCATGCATTTTCTCATCACTCTTTATTTAACAACTGGGAGAGTTTTAATATTTGAAACTCAGCAAGAAAATTGTCTTGAAACACAGAGATTCCTTTGGGGTAATTTTACTTTTGCTTTGTGTGAACTTTAGCTGAGCAATTTTTTACAGTAATGCAGATCTGTGGATTGAATGGCAGTTAGCAGGACTTTCTGTATGTGCTTCTCACCTAATACACAACAAAAAAATCACAAGGAACATTCTAATAAAACAATTTGAGTCATCTGGCTGTATTAATAAAGATGATCTGTTTTAGATTTTTAATCACTTCTTTTAAACCCGTATCACTGGATTTAAAGGTGAACCTGAAAGTGACTTCTCCTGCATGAAAGGCCATACACTCGCGACACTTCTCAATTTTCACTTTTCTTTTTTTTTTTTTTGTAAGTAAGAGAACATCTGGCATGCCCAAGACATCTCACATTGATGGGATTTGGTAATGCAGTTTGCTTGACTCAGAACAGCAGTATCCAAAAGGATGGCTCATCTACAACATGAGCTGCTTGTTTCCCTTCAACAACTGAAGGACAAATGCTTGCAGTGCAAAATAGCATTACAATAGGCTCTTGCAAGTGGTCATAGAAAAGCGACAGTGGATTTGGTGGGGTTGATTCTGTCAGCTGATTTCCATTAGAGCCTTGTTAGTTTTGCCTGTAATTGTCCCTTGAGAGGCTTCCTAGCAAGGCACCATGGCTATCACACAGTGGCTTCCAATATTCATTATCACTCATATCTCTTTGGCAGATTGAAGATTCAGAGGTCAATAAGCACCTTTCAGAAATACTCCAACCTATCAGAGAATGTGATTGTTGCACTGCCTTGCATTGGGTATCATTGCTTGTTTTCACATGTCCGACAAAGTGACATAGACACTCCTGTCCCTTTGCTTCACTCTTGATGTTTCCGTCCTTAGCATTTCTGAGGCAGAGTGAGACCTGCCAGTCCCTATCAGGAATTTGGGGCCCTTTTTTGCTAGAAATGTTTCTAGCAAAGTTAAAACAGCAGTGTCCAAGGCATCTCTTAATGCAGAATTTTATACTGAAGTTGAAATTAGTGCCACTACGTTCAAACACAATTTGCTTGTCAGTGCAGATGATTTGACACCAAAATATAAGCTCAGATATTTCTTTATTTTTTGTTATTTCACTCTTATTGTAATATTTTAATCTTTTCCTGTGTATCTTAATCACAACATTTTTTCTTCCATTACAAGTCTCACAGGAAATTTTTTTCTAATTCTTCAACTAAAAACATATATCTCAGACCTCTGAGTTATTTCAGACATTGGATCTACCTCTCCACTGCAGCTTTAGCAAGACCAAATGGAAACAATAAGTACTTTAGTCCTGTGCAGAGATACAAGTCAGTATTTGTCAGACCAGAACATTCATCATCAGACTCCATTTCAGTGGCACAGTGAGTACCTGTGGGTAAGTGTTTTGTAAAAGTCAAGTTTTTCACTTCAGATCAGTATCAGAACTCCTAAAAAGTCGGAAGCTCATTCCACTCTTTGTTTTGGCTTTTTTCTCAGCACCTAAACTGAACACTAAGATTTCAGTAGCCTGGCAGTGGTAGGAATGGCCATGTTTCTGAAAAAAGAAGGTTGTTGGTAGACTCAAGGTAATTTCTGAGCACCCTTGTGATCTTTATGCCACGAACAGGGGCACTGAAGTTGTTGTCAGTTACCTAAATGCAACCCAAGAGCGCCTGGAGGGCCACTATAAACCAGTTATTGTCGAATCTCATAGTTCATATTTCATAGTTCAACCCACACCGTCACATGTGCAAGGTGTCCCTTCGGAGCAAAATTTCTCCTGCCTTCTGCCCAGCTGACAGGCTCTGCGAAGCCAGGGGCTGATTTTACTTTCTGAGCCTTTGAAATTGAGTTTAAATTGGTTGAGTCCAGCATTGTCTTTGTTCTGTTTGTGCAGGGCCCATGATCTGGTGCTAATGTACAGTGGTGTTGTGGATGGCTAGACATCCATATCAAAGATTAACTATTTCCTACTGAAAACCCCTGTCATCACCTTGTCCGTGCTCAGGGTTTTGGTTTGTGCCAGTCATAGGAGTCTTAGGAGCATCCACAGCTCTCACCAGATTATCCACCAAGGCTGCCAATTATTTCCGTTGGCAGACCACCTTGGTTACCCTTTTAAATATTGCACCTCTCAATATCGCAATCTTTCAACCCTATCAAAGTCATCATGATTGTTTCCTAGTGTCTGTTACATCTGTATTAGCATGACTGATACAAGTATATTAAAAGATTTCCCTTTTATAATCCAGCCTGAATACCAATACCTGAGGACAAAAAATAATCTTACTGATAGAAGTTGCTTGTGCCAGACAGCACTTTTTTCTTATTCTCTTTCTATTTTAACAAGGGCAATCTATTTATTTCCACTTTTTCTTGTGAGATTTTGCCTTCTGGGTAAAGAACATCCTTTATCTCCCCTTCTCCCCCTTTTCCCAAACCTTCTTCTGTGCTGGGAAGATGGAATGTATACGTGATATCCCTTTCAGAAAATACATTCATCATATATCACAGGTATTGTCATTATGATGTATTAACATAATGCATCATCAGAGAGCTGTCAGGGTGAAGATTTATTGCCCTAAAATAAGTTATGATGAGACACTGAGGAATGGGTTGAGAGAATTTTTGTTTATTTTTCTAAATTAAGGAATTTTAAAGTAAGTTTTAAATTCTCTTACCTTCATGAAGTAGTAGAGTTAGGAAGGTCACAGAAAAGGGGACTTGAATCAGAAACACCAGGACTCACAGAGTAAGAATGTAATATTTTTTCCCCCTCAGGTAATTTCTGAGTTCTTCAAAGTTTTCGTTTCCAGCATAGAAGAGTGTTAGTGGGCAGCCAAAGTAATTTTAATCAACCTGAGTCAGACTTTATTGTTTGTCCTTTAAAGAAAACAGTCACCAAAGCATGAAGACTTGAGCTAAAATAGGCAAACTGTGTTAAAATGGTAAAAGAGAATTACATTTTAGTACAAAAGCCTATTTCCTTCTCCAGGTGTGTTCAGTGGGCTTACTGTAAACCTGACAGCAATACCCTGAAACCAGGGAGAGCTTTTCAGCAGGTTTGCACAGACTTTGGATGAAGTCCCTTCTTTGCATCATGTGGTGAAACCATGAAACTTGGCACATTTATAGCATTGTAACATAAAGCCATCTGTGTACAAGTACAAACTTTTCCTTATTGCCAAAGTGCTTAATGTAATTACAATCAGGCTTGCTTCTCCTCTACTCAGTTCATCCATATGCTGAGATGTATGAAAACTTGCGCTGGTAAAGAATCCCACAGCATCTGAGTTCGTGTGAAGCTTACAGCAGTGAGCATCGCTAACCTTATAAATCTTAGGCACTTTCGCATTTTAGGAATGCACATAAAGTTACAGGATGTCTTACGGGAAAACTGCTAACAGAAATGTGCCCAAAAATTCAGCCTGGCTTCTTTTCTTGCTAATGACACAAGACACCTGGCTGAGGAGCTCAGTCGTCCTTGCTTCCCTGTAAAGTCCATGAGGAGTCAAGAGGTGTCGCACAGTTTGGATGCCTAAGATGGGAATTGCCTTCAGGAGGTGACTTTTTGCTGGCTGGAAAATAAATGCAGAGTTCCTGCTCACCTCGTTCACTGCCTAAAGGATGTTGTACTAATCCTGAGTGTCGTCGAGCAGCTGCAAAGTAGTTGCTTCATCTTAAAATTCAATCTATGTTGACCTCAACTGTGTTCAAACATGATGTTATCCCGTGGCATTTATTATATCCTTGCATTTCCTGTATCCTGGTATTCACATGCAGTTTCTTTAATCTGAATGTAATGTTGGTCAGTGTAAGTTAAATACCAAGGTTAGTTATAGGTTAATGAATGCACTGTGCTTGCTGCTGACTGACATAATTACTGATGGGTGGTACACTGAACTTGACCCTACAGCCCACAGACATGTACTTGACTTTATCAGTGGGGATAGTATATCCAAAAGCAATATTAACATTAAAAGGAAACACATGCAGTGGATGCATTTGTAGGCACAGGGAGTATGATTTCAGGAAAAAAAATGCTGAAGGCAGAAGTTGGTTATGCCAGAAAAGTCCATAAATTTCTCTTCCTGAAGGAAAATAATGATAAGCCACCTAATTTTGGCCAGTTTTAGGAAGACGGTTTAGTTTATTCCTTAAAATTTAGGTGTGATATGAGTGCCAAACTTGTGCAAATTACCTCTACCCAAAGTCCTTTATAAACTCAGCTGCTATGAATATAGGAAAAACCTTTCTTACGCCATAAACCTCAGACTGGCTTAATCGTGTATAGTGGCACAGATACATTGGCTTGAGCCAAATTAATTTTGAGATGTTATCAGAAATGGGTATGTACAGTGCTTATAAAGCACCTGCACTTTGCAGATGCCGAATAACCAGTTTCTGCACTTGGAGAAGGCTTTAGTGGCTCTCCATTAGGCTGTTTAAATACACACTTTTGGTTAAAAAGGTAGTCCTCTGTGTGGACACCGTGTCTCCATCTCAAATCCAACAAGGATTTGCTTTTCTAAACTGAGATGTAAGAAAGGCACAAGACTTTAACTAGTCAAAAACTGTATAGCATGTGCTCATGATCGACTAATTTCCTTAATGGCAGAATGTGGATGTGATCCTCTGTAGTGTCGGGGGATGAGCTTGTGTGAATTATTGGAAATGAGGGAAGATTTGTGTTGGTATCTGTAATCTGCTGAAAATTAGTTAATTTCTTAGTTTTGTGATGCCAAAATAAAAGGACTTCTGACCCCATGCTGCAGTTGTTAAAAGGCAAGTAAATCTTTCATTTGAAGATTTCTATGGGATGTTGTCACATATGCTATGAATTAGAAGTTGAAGTGATGTTGGTGCGTCGATGTTGGAGGTATAAGGGGTATGCCCAAAATCCTGCCTCTCTGTGAGTAGGGTTTCACTCAGATTTAGTGTTAGTAGTGGTGGTTGCTCAGATCAACCGTTAAAACAATCTTAGGTCAGTACATTTTAAAGGAGGTAAAATATCTTGGAGAGACCATATGAAATCCATCATGGAAAACCACTGATAACTCCACATCTTATTAGCTTCAATTAAGTGTTTCCATAGGGAACCGTGGAACTGTTTAAAGTCATGATGACACACACACACTGTGTTCCATCCAAAGAAATAATCTGTTTTCCAGATTTCCCAATAGCCAAGCTATTTTGTTATTGTTTTTTTTCTTTTCCTCCTTTTAAGAGAAATAATTTATAAGAATTTATCTTGGGATTGCTACAGATTTAAAAGGAGAAAAGAGGTTTCTTCTGTCCGACTTTTAAATTATATGCATGACCAAAGATAAATATGTTTTTTATTTATAACTGTGGATTGATGCCAAACAAAGCCTTTCATATGACACACCGCTGCTGTAGTAGAGGAGCACTTAAAACAGTTCCAGTCAAGTCAGGCCCCAAGACTTTTAATGCAACTTCACGCAAAATAGTTAAGACCTTTCATTTATTATTTCTCTTCTTTTCTTTTGAACATCTTCAAAGGTTACAAGTGCAGCATGCTCAGAGGATGCCAGGCTTCTTCCTGTCAAGCTGAGATGGTCTGAAAACCACATTGAGATGTGGAGAAACTGCAGCTACCACAGATTGCAGATGAGGGGCTTTCTTCGCAGGCTGTAGATCTCTCCTGCCCTTCCCTGCTTGGTTGGTAGCAGTCAGATGAAGGTTATGGATGGAGGCTGGCAAAGCAAAGGATTGGTGTGCTGTTTTGGGACTGGGATGGATGGGCTTTGACAATGCTGCTGGATAGGAATACTTGCGCAGCTAATACAAACAATTTGTAATTGTCAGAGCTGAAAAGTAAAAACATGATTATAAACCATGCCCAGGATCAGCTTATGTCAGCTTTAAATGATTTAAAAGTCTAGTGTCTGGAGCTGCGTCTTGCTTGCCTGCAAAACTCCTTAAAGAAGACTTACAGAGTGGTATAAGCATGTCTCTCCTTTCTCGTGCATTTATTGTGCAAAGTAACCCTCTGTCTAGTTGACAGGAGACAGGTTTTTAGTACAGATGTGAAGCAAAGACTTCCAGATAAGTTGAAAAATATGGAATTTTCAAGTTTAAATAGGATTAGACAATTGCCTGGTAACTATAACTGTTAGAAACTACTGTTTGTCAGTGTTTTATGCAGGGAGAGGCTCTGAATGGTTACTGATGCACCTTGGGCATCTGATGGCTTTGTGCTGTGCTTGGAAATTGTTTTTGTGTGGATGTGAAGAAAGCCTGTAAAGGATGCAAACTTCTCTGAGGGAAGGGAAGTAGCCTAAGAAAGCATCCTCTGTTACCTAGAGCCAGCCATCATTATGCCTGACCCTATCTCATTATCCCCTGATATCTGTAGCAGACGATGACCTTTGATGACATGGCACAGCAGTACTGAAAAGAGATGCCTTCCTTTTAATTTTGGCTCCTGAATGCCAAACGTGGAGGCTCCTTCCCCATGCTGTATCCAGCCTTCCTTTACTCAAACACATGTACAAAAATTAAAATGCTACTAAGTACTGCTCAGCAACGCTGTTTAGGTAAGAGGTTGCATTTCTAATTTTGCTAGAAGAACCTCTGTCTTCCCATCACTTGGGAGTCTGGAGTATGCTGGAAGCAACTAATTTAACATGTAATAAAATAGGTTCCTGTTGACACAATTCAAGGGCAAAACTATTAAGTCATTAGGGCTAATGTTGTAACATTCTGATGCAAAGGCATGGCCAGGGCCTTTCAGATGTACCTCTGACCTTTTGAGGATTAAGTTTCTTCGCAGTTTATTTTTGGTATTTGGAATCTGTCCTTTTTTCCCCTTCTGCTTCACATGCATGGATCTGTGGTCTTGTGCAAGGTACAGCTTGTGGAGCAGCTTCTGCAGTCCTGATTTGTCCCAGTTTTATCAAAGAAGATAGCGATAGAAAATTCATCACATTCTTAATCCTGCAATACTAAAACTGTATCACATATTCCTTTGCTTAACCCTGCCCGTGCCACAGCTTGGCTCATGGGGCTGCTGGCAGGAGGGAGTCAGGGAAATAGAGGCGGCTCTCAGGATTCTTCCACAAAATTAGAAGGTGAGAATTGCTTAAAACAATCGATCTAGATGCCATTTAAATAGATTGAATATAAATGTGGCTTGCTATAGCCCTCTGATATTTTGATAAAGTAACTTTTCTCCAATTTAGTGGTATTGCTAATAAGCAGATGATTATTTCAACCATTGTATTCTCCAGTTCAGCAACAGGTCTGCACTTGTTTCACTTTCCCTGTGAAAGCTGTTGAGTAAGTCCTGTGTCTGAAACTTGTGACCAAAATGTTTTAGAGTATATAAACAGGCTAATGGCTTGTATCAAGACCTGAGTATTGTCGCCAAACCTACTCAAAATAAAACACTTTTAAGACATTATTTAATGAGGCAGGCTCTTTTTGCATGATGCTTTTGTCAGCTGTATAAGAATATATTCAATGATGTGGAGAATTCAACAAAAAAAAATCTGAGAATGTTTTAAATTTAATTTATAAATTGTTTTCAGAGTCCATCTTGCTTATACATTTAGCTTGTCCTTTTGAATTGCTGGAAAGGGCTCTCTCTTGAGGAAGAATTTTCAGAGCATTCTGTAGAAGGAACATCTGGGAAGCAAGGCATCCAATAAGTTTGTAGCAATAAACTGTGGAATGTTTTGTTTCATTAATTTCTGACATATTTTAGTATTGCATTCAGTCTTTTTAAACATGATGATGATGAGGAAACATTGTGTTGTGCAAAGTTCTGTTTGGTTTTATTTTAATTTTGCTTTCACTGACTTTAAATACAACAGTGATTAGAAAAAGGAAGTTGGAATAAAAAAATTCTGCTCTTAAGACTGTACATGGCAGCATAGGTCTGGAACAGGTGCTCATGGCTGAATTAATAAACTCTGACTGTGCAGGTTTCAAACATGAATTCTGACAGACCCTTCACTATGACAATACTAGTGGGAGTCACAATAATATCATCTGCTGCTGAACATCGCTAGTGTGTGAGCGCTGTTGTGCCAAAGGTTAATATGCCAGTTTTATTTCCTTCTCTCTACAGCTATAATTTAAATGAGTTGCACACATAAGTGATGTTATATGCATAGGGTTTTGCATTAAGTTTGCTATGTCAGATTTGTTTATAAAAATCATATTTTGAACCACTTGCCCAGGGGCTCCGTTCTGGGAAGCTGCAAGCTGATTTCTTTTAAAGAGGCAGTTTTCATTTTCCATGGATTTTCAATGGAGGTTTTGGAGCTCTGAACAGGGAGCTCAGTTTTAAATTCAGCACTTGCCCAGGTTTACAATTAGGTTTAATTACTTAGCAACAGACAGTCTAATCTAATTTTACATGTGTGCCACATGACCCTTTCCATACCTTACTGGGATTGGAAGGGCCACCTGCCTCTCTTGGGGAATATTGCTTCCAACATTTTGGAGACCATTTACAATGTTTTTATTCCTATGCTGCAAAGTTAACATTGCCCATAAACCTAATAGTCACGCTGTAGTTAATAAGGGGCAGAAAGTTTTATAGTCTTTTCCGCAGTTGTTAAAATCTTGCTACTGTAGTTTAGTCCTAGCAACACGAAACCCATCAGTTGTGAAAAATAAGATGCTCTGTGTTGGTTTATTCTTGGAAACCAGTGGAAGAGAGGACCTTTCCTGAGAATCTAGCTGAACATAATGAACTTGGGGATTATTTAAATTGCTTGGCTTGTAATATAAACACTCGAGGGCTTGCCAGCAGGGTACCTTCAGGATGTGTAACTTTTCTAAAAAAAATCATTTGGGATTTTTTTTTCAGAATCCATTGCAATTAGTGGCACTATGGCAAAGGATGATTTATTAAATTGCCTTTCAGTGAGAGGAAATAGAATCCATTAATGATGTTGCACACGTATTTTTAGTCAGGTTCAGCAAGAATAATTTTCTAGCTGTCTCTCTATGTTATGTAAACTAAGAACATTCCCAGGGTACCAGCTGGATTGTCCTTTGGGCCTTGTAGACCTTCAGAATGATTTTGACCTTCTCCTGCTAGAAGAGATGCTGATGTTCATGACTGCACCAGCAGAAATCAGGTACTACTCAAAGTTAGTGAGATTTCTAGACTCAAACCTGAACTGAAATGGGCTCAAATGTAATTAGGGATTGCCTACTAGTACCTCTTGGGTATGCATTTATTCTTGTTCGTTTACCACGTTGACAGGGAGTAGGAAAGGCTAGAGCTGGGTCAGAGTGGTCACTGGAAGGAGTGGCAAACAGGAACAGCTCTGGGAGGGAACAGTTCACAAATTTCTCTAAAAGGGGAATTTTCTTTGCCTCTGTTAATAAATAAATTGTTACATTAAAAAAAAAAAAAAATCCAAACAACCAACAACAAAAAACTAACAAAAAAAAAAAAAAACAAAAAAACAAAAAACACCCCACAAAAACCCCGGCCATTAATAATCCAGAATATTTTCTCAGAGGGTACCTGTTCTCCTGTTCTGCTAGGATGTGGAACAGTGATATAGAGATTAGTACACAGTAGTGAAGAGTGGGGGCAGAGAGGAATAAGCAAAAGCTTATTTGTTTCAAAATCAAAGTACTGTGGGCACTGTGAGCTTTTAAGAACAATGATGCTGCACGCTGTCTAAAAGAGTGGAGTTCTAATTACTTGGCTTCTGTAACCGTCCTTCAGTGCTCAAAATGTGATTTCCTTTAGATTTCATCTTCTACCTGTGTTGCCTGGGATTGGAGATTGCTTTCTATTACATTTCTAAAATGCATTTTTCCACAGATTACTAGTACATACTTTGTTGCTTACATCTGAACGTTGTTCTCCCACACCATCTCTGAGAGGAGGGCAGTGGGTTATTGTGGATAAGCTTGGCACTGCCAACACACTGGGATTTGCAACCTCTGAAATTTGTGTGCAGTCAGTGGAGTAGAATATTGTGGGTTTAGTGTTGAAATCAGTGGGACTTTTAAATGCAGGGAGCAGATATTTTAACAATGATAGAAGCAAAGATTGTGTTGTGTTAGTGTTGGGCAGATGCTTCAAGGGGAAGAGTCTGTGAACAGAGACAGAGCTCCACACTTAGCTCCCTGTGCGCTGTGCCAAAGTATTACCCAAACACCATGCTACAATCAAAGTCTAAAAAGGAGACGGTGCTCTTCACTCTGTAATTTCTGACCTGTTGCATGACTACAATACTGGATTAATTTTGAAGTACATATATGGGAGTACTCATGTAATTATCTGTCTAAAAATACAGCACTGCCATTTCTGGGTTGGTTTTTTAAAAGTGGTTGCATAAAACTTTATCAAGATGCTTAATACACTGTGCCATGCTCTTCTTGAGCTGCATTGTTACTGGGAAAATAAACTTAGCATTGCACTGATTGCAACGCCTTCAGTCTGACCCGCTAAGTGCTCTGGATGTGCTGCTGCACATGTCTGAAATTCCCACAGCTGGCAGGCTGGATGCTAATGGAGTGGGAAGGGGCAGGAAGCAGAAGCAGACCCCTGTGCCTAACCATTCCCACACAGCCTGGCTTCCTTGCTCCCCGGGGATCTGCACACCTGGTCTGGTGCCAAATGCTTTCTGCTCAACCACAGGAGTAAGCCAGAACATCCTCCTTGGGGCCTTGAAGAAGCTGTGGGGAGACAGAGAGAGAGCTGAGATGCTCTTGGACACCCTAAAACTATGTAGAGCCTTCAGCATGGGTCTGCCCCACAGGTAGAGTCTGCTGCTGTCTGACAGGCTGCTCCCATCAAGAAGATAAGCATTGCTCTGGAAAACAGACTTGTCTTTGTGCAGTAAGTTTGTTCTCCTTGATCCCAAAACCACTGAAATCAACAGTGTTTTGAAGTCAATTTCCATTTATTTCCATGGTCTGGAGATTAGATTTCCCTGCCTTTTCAACTCTGAATCTCAACAATTCCTTACTGCCTCACTCTGGATCTTTTTTTCCCTGCTGCGGGATAAAAAGGATGCTGTTTAACATGACGAGATCTAAATAACTGGGCACTGTGCATGGAAAGTACAGCTCTATTGTCAGCCCCATTCCACAGACAAGGGAGCTGTGTCTGAAATCATACCTCCAAGTTGCAGCAAAGCAGAGAACAGAATCCAACTTTCATTCTGCAGATATCCTAGTATGAGGAAATTTTTCAGCTTCATTTTAATTTGCAAATATTTCCAAACATCTTCCCTTATGCACAGTCTCTTCCAAATACAGCTGCGAACTGTTGCATTGCTTTTTTTTTTAATTATTTTTCTCTTCTTTGTTAGCTGCAATTATTAACAGTTTGTGAGTAAATTTATTATAGCTACAAATATACTAATAAGTAATTGAGCCTTTTTATTCTTGTGCTGATTGAGATAGAATAACACAGGGAAAATGCTCTGGTATTTTCAATCTGAAATGGAGAGGTTTTTTTCCAAAGCTGTGCTGACTTACAAGCTTCAATACTCATAACTTTGACTAAGAATTAGGCTCCTTAAAAAACAGACTGAGACCCTTCTCAGATTTTCCATTACCTAGGAAGTATCCTTAGTTCAGCAACCAGTCAGGGAGGGCAGTTGGAGAACAATATTGTAAGTGACATTTTAGAATCGCAGCTTTTCGTTATTTACCAACCACTGTATTTTCAGCTTGAAGGTACCGATGTTTTTGTGTCACGTAATAAATTACAGAATGTTTACATGCAATTAGGTATGTGCCTATGGAGGAGAAAACACTGGGAAACAGGATTTTCCAGAGGCAGTAGCTAGTTCAGAGGCCCAGAGCCACTGCAGTCGCTGTTGTCAGGGAGGACTGAGTGGCAGTTCTAATTACCAGTGTCTGCACAGGTTTCTCATAGGAAGATACAAGCTGTCATGATCCCTTGCCAATCACATGAGAACTGACCTAGGGAGAACATCAACTGAAGGTGAGTGTACATATCCAATAAATCCAGTCCCCACTGCATTAGCTTATTTTTAGGATTGTCCTGAAAAGACATTCAGCCTGTATCATAAAACCTTCAACTGAGCAGAAAATACACAGAATGATGATGACTTTAAATTTGGGTTCTTGCCCTCTGGGGCATGAATTCATAGTGCTTCAGATATGATTTGATAATGTACTGAATGCTGAAAGAACGCAGAATCTCTAGATGAGTTCATAAAGACAAAGCATTTCTGCGATGTTGTTGCTCTCCTAATCAAAGGAAGCAAAATAAATTTTATTCTTAATTTTACTGAAAATGTTGTACTGCATTTGCAGTGCTCTCTATTTAAAATATTTCACAGAAACAGAACATTTAAAGTTAGCATGTAAATTTATGCTTGCCACTGATACACCTTTTTCTGATTTTTTCACCTTTTTCCGTTGAATGTATTAGAGACTTGTTCTTGAACATAGTTTAGACAATACATGTGTCACAAGCAATGATGAATCAAAGAAAGAAAGCATCCAGAAATGGAAGTTAACTAGACAGGTAGGCCCTCATCAGCATCACATTCTGTTCCATAGCTACAATAACAATAATTGAGTCAGACACATGGATTTTAAGTGCCTCTTAAAGAGGAAAGTTAGGGAGAGACACTGTGGAAAGAAAATTATATACCAAAATGCAGCATCTCCGTTTTGCAGCTGCCAACCTTCCTCTGTCAGTAGCCACAGCTGTTGCCTTTTCTTCTAAACTTAGCAGGGGAAGGGTGAAACTAAGGAAAAGCAGGGCAGGCGCTCTAGCTGATAAGGAGATGTGGGTCCAAGTCCCTCTGTGTAATCAAAGCAAACCTTTAATAAACTTGAATCCTGAGAGAGAAGGGGGATATTTTTGTGTGGACAGAAGCTGACTCTGGGGAGATGTGTGCCTGTCCCGAGGGTAGATGCACTCTCAGGGTGCTGCTCGAGGCCCTTTGTGCACCATTTAGGTTTTCCCTGGTTCTGCTCTTTGCCCACTTGTGTTTTGTCCATCTCGGGCAGCACGCTGTCTCAGTGTCAGCTTTCCCAGCAAGTGAAGGACAATATTTGCCAAAAAAGGAGGAAAACTAGTCTCCACTTCTGCTGCTGATGGAATATGGTCTTTCAGCATGCGGTCCTCAAACCCAAAGTCAAACCTGGTGGATTCCAAATCTGGAGTGATGAAAGGTACAGGCTTGTTATATCAGAACTTGATGTCACTCATACCAGTTTTCAGTCAGAGCCTTGTAATACTCTCACTGAATTTGTGTGGTTGTTTTTAGGGGCTTTTTTAGTGTCAGCTTTGGACAGCATGAGACTAAGTATGAACATTAACTTTTTTTTCTCCTGCCTTTGGATTGTAGGAGAAAAGTGGAGACACAGTGACCTTAAAAACAAATGCAAAGACTGAAATAAATGATCCACCATTTGTGATTTACTTTTTCAGGGGTTTTTTTTGTTTTTTTTTAAATGTAGTCTTATACTTAAAAGCCAGTTCTCTGCTCTTTGATCTGCTGCCTTGGGACTTTCGAGTGCTTTGTCTTTCCAAGCAACAGTCACCTGCTAGTGATGATTTGGAGAGGTGAACAAAATGCAGATGTACATAATAGGAGACATGTTCCTCCCCCCATTCCCATAGTCTAAACTAATCTGGGCCTTGGTCATGAAGGGTGTTTATGGTGCAAGGGTAACATGGGAAGACTCTTTCAGGTCACAAAATCACGTGTGGTTTTGCCCTGTAAGAAACAGTGCTGGCACACAGTTACCTGCAGAATGTCTTTCACCTCAAAGGGATGCATTTGGCTCCAGCACAGAAGTTGGGAGTGATGTAACGTGAGGTGTGCATAACCAGGATAGAAATTGAAATAGAACAGTCTGACAATAGAGATATAGTCCTGTACTTACGGGTGAGCTTCTCTGGGGGATAAAACTCTCTCTGCACCAAGCACAATAAGGTTTGTTGATGGTGAACTGTCGTATGAGCCACAAAGGAGACTGCAAAGGAGAGAAGGTCCTATGGAAACAGGAAATGTGGATGTTTGTGTCATATACAGAAAATTTAGCCTGGCCTGCATACCAGATGATCTCCTTCCATCTGGTGAAGCTGAAGGTACTGAAAACAAGGAGAGGAGGAAGGGGACCATACCCAAGTTAAATCTAGGCATAATATGTAGTGAATGAAATATTTCTTGAAAAATGATTGATGAATACTAGAGCTCATAACTCCTGCGGTAATTTTGTCACTTTTATCTTCAGGGTGGAGATCACTACATGCCAGGCTGCATTCCTTCATAGCATCTGAATCATTCTTATTGTCTCCACAAGCTGAAAATGAGAAACAGACTGGCAGGAAAGTTAAAATTTTCAAGGTGGAAAGAGCAAGGAATAGCCTGATTTGTTTTTATTTTGGTTCTTTTTTTTCAAGATTAGAGGTTCCTATTGCATTTTTGCAGATAATAATAAACTATATTTTATGATTCCCCTGTTTAAGACAAAACTATAGTTTCCTAGATTTTGAAGATAAGCTAGAGCACCTGAATAAAAGGGCTTTCTTCAGTGCTGTTTATATCCAGCCTGCCTTTCCGTGAGCTGCACGAGGGAGAAATATTTCCAAGGCACCAGTGGTTGCCATATCCTGTATGCAAAAAGATTCCATAAATGTCTGAAAACAGATGGAATGCAACTTCAGAGGAATAAATGGATTTTTAATTTTCTGAACATTTTGGATTCCATCTGGTTGAAGTAACTAAGTGACCTACTAGAATACTTTTACCTTTCTTGTATAATAGATAGAAATACAGCTTTGACTGACACATTCCCCAGTAGTTCATGGGGCTTACTTGCTCATACATTAATTTATTTTTAATTCTTTTGCTTGTATGTCCGGGGATACCTGATGCACCTCTTCCTGCATGTCAAATCTAAACATTGGCTCTCTCTCAGGTTATGGTTTATCCTTGCAGCTGGCATGGAGAAGGTTTAAAACACCTGCTTAAGCCCACCTGGCAGTAGTGGGAGTCTAAAGAGGTAACATGCCTTAGACTTATCTTCTTTTTTTTTCTGCTGCAAGCATTGGCACATGGCAAAAAGAAAAATAAAATGCTCTTAGTTTTCTGCCTTGCCTAAAGAGGAAGAATAAGAATGAGTAGAGGCATTGTGTACAGGCACTAATTAGGTGGATTATTTCTGTTTATTGTTTTTTGTTACTGCCATTTAGAATGTTGTTAAATGAATAAGAGTAAATACATGTGTGTTTTTAAACAGGAAATGAGCACTTCTCTATGAATAGGAAATACAGGCAACTTGAACTCACAAGAAAGAAGTCATAAAATATACTAGTTGATATAAAGAAGTGATGACCTAGGTTTATGGAAAAGACCATTTTTGTGCCTTTCACTTTCACCCCAGTGAAAGGTAGAAACCAAATCTATTCACCCTCCTTGAGAGAGAAGATGGGTCTTTTAAGTCACTAATTTTAAGCCTGTATTTACAGCTGCACTACTTATGAAGCTGATTATTTATAATTGCCATATTGCCATTCAGAAAATTCTATTAAGTATTTTCGTGCTGATAAGTTCACAACTAATAGTTCACTAACTGATAAGTTCATAACTAATATTGACAATGTGTTTAGCATTAGTTTTCATACTTTTTGGCACTTGGGAACATTTCTCTGAATTCTTGTTATGAATATGGATAAAACATTCCAAAGAATGGGGAATAACAGCCCTTTTTTTTCTTTTTTTCTTTTTTTTATCCTCCAAAGGGTTGTTAGCAAGACTCTTTTCCAGTTCTGGAACCAAGTATATTTGCATTTCATTAAAAGCTGTTGCATTTTAGGAACACAAGTTTCCGTCTAGCACAAAGCCTGAAATCATTGAAAGTTTTCCCATTTGCCGGACACATTACTGCTGTGTAAAAAGTGTGTTTGCTCAGTCCTTAATAGGACAAAATATAGCATTTCCACTGCAAACAACGTTTATACAAAACTCTGGTCACCATAACCCCATAATTCAAAGTGGGCTTGTTTCTTCTCCCTGAAATTTGTGATGATGAAGTTTCTGAGGGCTGGCAGGAGCACACACTGCTGCAGCCAGCAAAACTCTGGACACAGCGCAGTCATGTTTTGAGAGTCTTTTGCTGGGGTCCAGGAATAAGCTTGCCTTGTATGGCATTGAGAAAACTGAATTCTCTTTTGCATTATACACTTATGTAATTGCATTACTGTCTCCGAAGCCTTTTTGCCCCCATAAATGATTAAAACTGTTGTAACACAAATTTGGACTTGGGAAACACATGTAAACCTCCTTATACAGAATGTAAGTGGCTGAAAGACTCACAGCTGCCAGCACCGAGGATTTGCTGTTTTGTGATCTTCTAAGAGTTCAGAGTTTTCGAAAGAGAAGTTTGTATCCTGCTAATAGTACTCATCACATGCTCTCTCATTTGTATAATTGAGAAAATTATGAATATAATGAAAACAGCTCCATCTAAATAAGTTCTTTATCCACAGTTAACAAAATAGTATCTACCCTCAGAGACCTGATATTTCTCTGCAAACGCTTTTAGTTAAACAAAGCGTTTTGTGTACCTACAGTAAATGTGATATTTATTTTTTCATTATTCATGAAACAACTTTAATGTCACTGCTGATTTTCCTGGTAGGATGTTCAACTCCAGCATACCAGAGCTCATGCTGAGTTGTAGCTGAAGATGTCATTCACAGTAAACATGAGCTGCTGTGACAATATGATGGCAGAAGGTGAAGAATCTCTTTTCTTGTGCAAGGGCATGCATGTGTCTCTGTGTGTGAGGGAGAGAAGGAAAGAGATTTGATTGTGTTTACAAGATTCATTCATGGCACAGCAGGTAGTAGTCACATTGTAATATTCACCTTAATACAGCTAATTTGATTTTCAACCTGGTTATCATGCATTTAGACATAACGATACATGAAAATATATGCTCTGGAAATGCATTTTAAATAAGGTTGCATACTTTGAGTCGGAATATATTAGAGGTAAGCACTGATTCTTGCAATTGCAGGACTCCTGGAAAGCACTGCTCAGTGTATGTTACAAAATTACTAAGAGGAAAGTGAATTCCAACGGATAAGTCTCAGGGACTGCTACCATTTATGGGCTCAATTCAAAGATGGTCATCCCCATATTTGACATCTGTAAAGATGTACAAGTGTTTCCATTTTAGAGCTTCACGTACCAATGGAATTTAATTTCTGAGTTTCAGGTTGTCTTCTAACTAGAAAATGAAGATTCTAAAAGTCCTGAGGCATTTCTGCCCTTCTCACTGCAAGGAAAATGAATAACCTGGATGAATGTTGTCTTGGGTCACCATCAAGATCCTGACCTGCCTAACAGATGTGACACAAGGAGAGAGGTATGATGTTGTTTGTCAAGAGCAGAGCCTCATTGCTGCATCCTGGAGTAACCTGAGCGATAAGGGGATCTATCAGCAATTTAATTATAGTCATAACACACTAGCCTTCATGCCAGGCAAGAAGGAATCTGCTGTTTGCACTGTGAGATTTCAAGCTCAATTTAAATTTAAAGAGAGTGGACGTGGTTGGGCATGATTTTGTGAATCACCTTCAGCACATTTGCACAAACAAAAGCAGGTATAATTCTCCTGAAGTCAATAGAGTTGAGCGTGTTTATACGAATGGGGCATTTGGCGCAAATCCAGTCGGAGTCTTTGCAGTATAACACCTTGGAATCTTCAGAGGTTTTCTTAGTCATTAATATTAAGGCTGTATGTACCCAAGGTAATTATCCATTACTACTTGAGCCTGGCCCAGGAATTGTTTCACAACATGTTGCCTCATTAGCAAAATATAATGGAAAAAAAAAAAAAAGAAAAAGAAACAAATTGGAAACTAGGAAAATAAGGGTGCTAAAAGGAGGAGAGTGTGAAGAAAACAAACACAGTGGGGTGAGATCCTCTGATGGTGTAAATCAGTATCAGCTTCTGTGAGGCTCTGCCAATTTACACCCTGCGATGCTCTGGCCCATGATTATTAGGAAAGTATGTTGTTGATATGGTCTATAATGGCTTCCATTACCAGCCCATGCTAAAAGCAGCAGCTGGTGAAAGTTATGTTTATGTTCCACAGATGGATCGGCAATGGCAGACACACAGCTCTGTGTCTGGTAAACAGGTGTTTTACTTTATGTTTCCTAGCTAGCCAGAAGAAGTCAGATTCTTGGTGAGGGTTGTAGGCAAAGAAGATCGATTCAGTTGTTGAAGGGGAAGAAGCAATGGTTTTTGTTTGCACTTTATTTTCTTTTTATATGGTGAGTAGTGTCCTGAAACCCATCCCTGCCTTTTATCAGCATAATCTAAGTGACTGTGAAGAAAAATTAACAGGGGAACAAAAACCCCTGAGCTGGTATTTAAATTATACTATCTCACCTCCTTCCTTTCTTGCCCATTTTCATCAGGAGAAGACAGCATCATGGCTTCAGACAAAATAAAAACTGCTTATAATACAGTCAAAACTTCCCATGACAGAGGAGCAGCTTTGCCAGTTGGTGCAATGCAGAACAGGAAAAGCAGAAATTAGAGCAGAGTTTATCTATTCCTTTGGTGGGAGGTGCAAATATAATCCTCATTTTAATAAATAACATTTTGCAAGCCAATTCTGACACTTGTAAATTTAATATTTACATGACCAATGCAGGAGAACTATTGCTTTTCATTACTCAAAATAAACCATTTATTTTGACCGTGTTTATTTATTTCTAATTGCCCAGAAAACTAAAAAGTGGCTGGGATTTTTTCTGATCTTTGGATGACAAATACTTTTCGATGGCAGAATGGCAATGTGTAAATTCCTTGGTGACTATAACTCAGGCCAAAATTCTTTAAACTCTGAGGGTTTGGGAGCATTTCCACAAACACCCAGCAGTAGGCTGAATATTCATTAATAACTAATATTATGAATCTGTGCATCATAGTGATCCAGGTTAAGCATTTCTATTTGCAAATCAGATTATTATCTTATTCTTAAAACAGGTCTAGGGAAAGTTCCTTAGGATGTTGTACAAGGAGGTAGCCTGAGGGAATAGAGCAGGCTGGTATAATTTACCTAAAACTTGCCTACATTGCTTTTGGGTGTCAATCCTTCTGCCAGAAGGTTAAACACATCCTGCTGAGTCCTTGGAACCGGTGGCCAAGGCAGGGACAAGTGCTTCCCCGAGACAAGAGGTGACCTGGGGAGTGGGAAGAGTAGCTGGGACGGCTGAAGAACCTGGGGTAGGTCTGAAGAGATGCTCACCCTCAGCATTGTTAACTCATTATCGCGCCTGTTTTATTGAAACCAAATGGCTCCGAGGGGCAGCTCAGGAATTGGCGTGTTCTGTCAGGGAGGTGGCTGTTTCAATGAAGTGCGAGCAGCGCCTGGTTTTGAGCTTCTGTTGTAGATATAATATACGAAGGAATAGCGAGAGCAGCAGGTGTTGTCAAAATTTATGGGCGAGCTGCAAGCCCAGGCGGAGCCCCACAGGAAGAGCAGTGACAGTTACTGCAGCAGATGGTCTCGAGAATTATGAACGTGGGACCTATCCGCAGCTGGCCCCAAAACTCGGTCCTTGTCCAGCAGGACCCAGCGAGGCGTTGGCTCCAGAACCTGCACTGCCACGCTGAGCAGTGGGGCTGGTGGTGGCCAGGGTGACCACCCTGAGCCCCTGAAGCTCCACGCCGAACCAGCCTGACCCAAGCTGCACATATTGATCTCCGAGCAGCACTGCCGGCTAGGCGAGATACATCTTGAACCAGTTGGGAATCCCAGAATAGAAGTACTGATAAAGGCTCATGGAGGAATTTAACTACGCAGACATCTGTTGAGTAACAAATACAGCTGAACATGCATCATCGCAGAGGTTCCTAAATTATGGTGAAGACAACTTTATGATCCAGAAAGTAGAGACTCCTGAGGAGAAGCCATCCTGGATCTACAGGAGTATATTAATGAAATTTGCAGATGAAACTTTGCAAGTACATTAAAAATACAGCAGCATTGTGTTTTAGGATTGACTTTAGCGGAGTATCATATGTGTTTAGAACAGATTGTCTTCCTCATCCATTTATTAATGTTATTACTGTTGCTCAAGTAAATGAGAGTTCAAGCCCACCTTCTCCTGTTTTTAAGCCTGTTTGCATCGTCCATGGGTGCCAAACATTTGACATCTACAGACTCTCAACTAATATGTTTTGCAAACATCTCTCTTGGATAACACACAGCTCATGAGAGAGACCAAGAGAATTACAAAAATTAATAGATAATAGCACGCTGCCAGTTGCCTTCGAAAAGGCATGTATGCAAGTGCATACCTTTGCAGAAAATAAATAATTTGAAACGAATATTGAAGAGGATGAGGAATCTTAAGAAGCAGAAATATTGAAAGGATAATAATGAACAGCAAAGAAAGCATGAGTTTTCAATAAGGCACAATAGCACGGAAGGCCTATAAAATTTTGGAGAACAAACAAAGAAATATTACATCACAGGGTACAGTTTAAATAGGGCTCTTTTTTTTTCCTTTTGATTTCAGGAGATATAAAATGGGCTAAATGCACTGAAATAAGCAGCAAAAAGGTTACACCGATTATAATGATGAACTGACAGACTTCTGAATTTTTGAAATATCATCTAGAAGTTTTGATTTATAATGCCACTTAATGGAAAAAGAAAAGAAAACAAAAGAAAAAGCCCACAGAACATGGGTTTTATCCTGAAACAAGGGAATCTGTGAAATCTTAAGGGAAAAAAATCTCTTAAAATTTCTCACATAAATCAGCAAATCTTTGCCATCCTCAAAGAAAAAGCAGCCCTGAATGAATCCTGCTTCATTCCTCAGATTCAATACAGGTTTACTCTCTAATGATTCATTTCCTTACATCTGGAGAATGTGTCTTTCAAAAATTTAGAGGGGAAAAACCTTTTTTTTTGTCTTTCTTGCCAAGTTTTAATTTGATGCATCCATTTCTTCATTACTGTTCTGTCCCAACATTTATTGTCTCATACACTACTCAGCAAAACCTTTTTCTCATCTATTCAGGAAAGTAAAGTTTCAATTTACATTTGTAATAACGAGGTATGATCATGTCAGCAGGATGGCAACCTTAGTAATCTTCCTGCTAAAAACCTGTTAATTAGATCTTAGATAAAATATGCCTATGTTATAAATATTTCCAGAAAAGAACAAAACTTCGTGCTTGTCTACATTAATCCTGACATCTGCTATAAGTCACACAGAGAAAGAAATCTGCCTGCAAAAGTTATTCCAATTCATAATTTTATTAAAACTATTATCAAATAATTCCACTCCACCCCATCAGAGGCTTTCTCAGCATCAATGCTATTAACATCCATGGTCTTGACCCCTTGCCTCGTTGGAGATTTTGGACTCTCTAAAGCATCACCTAAAAGGTCACTGAGGGTTCAGGTGGTGTTCAGCTCTTTGATGAGAAAGAACCAAAAGCTCCTTTTTATCTTAATATTCCACTTCAATACACACACACAGACACACACACACAAAAGAATAAATACTCTCAGGAAGACTGATCTCAGTCCAGGCACAAGCAACAGTGAAGACTTTTGTCAAAGGTGTGATCTAAGAACTACCTTTGCAAGCAAGGAATTTGGAAGGAGATGAAAAAATGAATGAGAATCCCTCTGTGGTTATTACTTCTGTCTGAATTCCAGTTGAAATTGGACTCAGACAAAGAAGATAGAAGACAAGTGTGCTATCAGCGAGATAGCAGCGCTGATACACAAATCACCACTAATGAACTCTCTTTATGTGTCCAGGGAGCCCTTCTAAGGAAAGCCCACAAACACCTGCCTGAAGGCTCTGCTTGCTTCAGGCTGGATGGATTTGCTTGCTGTTCTTGCTCAAAGTTAATTTCTAATCTACAAAACCATTCTTCTATTAAGAGACACAAAAAAACCTAAAGGTAAAAAAAAAATGATGGCAGAATCTCTATCAACCTGAAGCTTCAATTCTTCTGTCTGCTGCACCTGAACCGGCAGGCACAGTCACTGAATTGAGTCTCTTCGAGGTTTCAGCACCACCGCAGAAGCAAAGAACAAGGGAAATCACTCGTGGATCCCAGTGTCCCAGTAGGAGGGAGTGCATGAAAGGCTCTGAACTGTCCCTGAGCAAGGCTATTAACTCGAAAAGTACTTAGCTGAAACTCTTTCCTGGTGCATTGACTCATGCCCTCCACTTCAGCAAAGCCAGATTACAGTGATTTGCCCATGATTTTGTGGCTGCAAAATGCAGGAAGGTATTTTAATTGCATTTTCCCCTGTGATCAGTTCTGTTGCCATATTCTGTGGTTGAAAACTTATTGGAATGTTTTAAGTAGAACAAAGACTTGGTCTGCTATTCTGCCCCATTGCCCTTCCTCTTTTTTACCCAAACTGCTCCAGGTTGTTTGGATGGAAATGTTACTTTTATCTGAAAGGCTTTTCGCCTAGAAAGTGACTGCAGATGAACAGTGCCGACAGGAACTCTACATAATCACTGGCTGGGTTTTTCTCACTAGATGTACATTTTCCAAAGGAAGTACACGGAAATATTTGTTTCAAGCTTTGAAACGGAGTGATGTGAACTGACTCAGTGCCATCAATATGCTGATTTACCCCAGCTGAAGTTCCTGAGCTACACAAAACCCACCAACCCTTTATATAATATGTTTATCAGCTGTTTAATAATCAGCAGGATCCAGATTCTGGTGGTTTTACTCCCACAAAAGGCAGGAAAAAGGTTTTTATCACCTTTTGCCTTGTGATCAGCTTTGAAGCCTTACCAGCGGATGAAGTTCCAACTTGGTCTTAGGGAGAGGGTTAGACCAGTTGCTCTCTTCTTGCTCCTCACTCATATATACTCACCTTAATTAATAAGAGTATCTATAATTTGCCTCATTCACCATAATGGCCCACCTGGTGGAGGTGCAGCGATGGTGATCCTCAGGTCCTGAAAAGCCTCAAAAGATACACGGCCTCTTCATTCATTTCCTGAATTGCCTGGTACAGCAGCATACCTACTTCTGTCAAAAAAGACCAGCACTTCTGTTACCTGCCTGACGTCAACACCACCCCTGCAAAGTCACAAAATATCAAACAGCATTTCCCTTGAAATGTTCGTGTGTGAGCAGGACCTGGATTTATGCTGAGGAGGAGGAGGGGGGTGGAAGCACGGGTTGATTACATCCCTTGGTTAGATTGGATCTAGTTCCTATCTTGTGCTAATCCACCCCAGACTCCTGGCGGCAAGATCCAAAGCAGAGTAAAGCAGATAACAGGAGAAGGCAGAGAGGGCTGGTCAGGGGTGTTTGTAAATAAATCTGGAACCTGGGATCTGCAGTCTGCTTGATTATGGTTTTGTGAAAACAGAATTACAGCATAAAATGAAAGCAGGCTGTGCAATGAAAACAAGAGGAATGCCATCGCCCAGGTTGGCTTGTGCTGCAAACCACGCTGGTCAATCATCCGAGATGAATGGAGGTATCCGCTGAATAACCTCACTTTGCAACTTTTATGTGAAGGTTTGATAAATGAAGTCAGGGAGAGGTACAAGAAAGTGATTAAAACCAGCCTGCGCAAAAGGCAATGATAACCTCCCTGGGCTTTAAACTTTTTTCTCCTTCTGCCTGAGTTTGTTGGATAATTAACCCTTTCAACCTTCGGTCTCTGTACACAAACAATTGTATATTCCTACAAAGCAGCTGTGTCTTGACAGGCAATTTGTCACTGGTAATAAATTGAACCCAGCAGCAAGGCAAACCACTTCCAATGGGGATGCGTACGGCCAGGTACCATGATCTGGAATTTCCTACTGGCCTCGCTGTAGCAGGAGATTTTCCCAAAATTTAGCTCCCTCATTTCTTGTCTCTGGATTCACTGAGATGCCCAGCAGCTTGCTTTTAGGGGCCCTCTTGAAAGAACATGCCTCAGGCCATGCTGGCCAAATAGCTTTAGGGGATCTTAATCTCTTGTCATAGAGCTTGAATGGGATACTACTGCCACCAAAACAAAAAGGAATTCTGGCATTATTGATAAACAGGGGCCAGGGTTTCTCTTTGTGGACCTGGAACAATCATCTATTATGGTTTGTGGTAAAATCTGTTACTGACTTGGAGGACGGCTTGAGCATGCAGAAAAATGTTTTGCCCACATGGCATAGTTGGAGTTTAACAGCGTTCCCATGCATAGTTATGTCTACTGTGCTCCTAGGTGCTTGCTGGGGTTAAAAAGAAAGGGTCTAGGAATAGGGCCATACAAGCCGACCCTTGCCCAAAGAGGGTCAGAGGCTGCTGCTTATTGTTTGGTTGCTGCATTTTTCGGTCTGCCCAGCTGTGCCAGGACGCTGAGGCAGGCACTTCTGGAAAAGCAGCTACTGAGAGTCTGAGATGGGCTCTCGGGTGAAGATTTAGGAGTCAGCATTGACAAAATGCACAGAAGCTTACTTGCATGTCAGAAAAATGAGCTTTTCTAGGGCAAAACCCCTTAGACCTAGCCCAAAGAAAGGCAGCAGAACCACTGCCTCTATTGAATGAAGCTCTTTAAAACCTTCACTGAGAAGCAAAATCTCTGCTGAGAAATGTCAACAGAGCTTTTACAACAGCCTGAAAATTAATTGTCCTCTGAAATGGCAGTCCTCAATTTAGGCTTAATCTCTCTTGCATTACTCAGGTAGCTATTGTGAAGTATCACCCGCTTGCTGCTCTTGCTGACAGTTTCTATATCCCTTCACCACACCCACTGGAAGGAAAACAATCACATAAATCCCTCTTGCAGGGCATGCTCCAACTTGTTTCTTATTGTGGGCCAAATTTATGGTCACATTTACTATGTAATCTTTAAAGAGGACTGGCTGGTGGTTGAAGGTCTAAAATTACAGATGACCTGTGTGTAAGCAAAAGAGGATTTGTTAAAAAATCTGTATTTAAGGAGGGGAGAAGGGGGTGAGAGAGGAGAGCTCGATGTTCCCCGTGTAGTTTATGACCTTTACAAAAAAAAAAAAAAAAAAAAACCAACCAAAACCCAACCTTCAGGAAAGGTAGAAAAGCAATTTTCATTCTGTGGCTCTAAATATGTGTTTATCCCACTGCCATGATGTGAGCATGCCCAGTTGGGATGATTTAGCACTCTGCTGATGACTACCAACGGAAGGACTTCATGTGAAAAGGTAGTCTGCCACGGCTAATGGGCTCTTGTTTCAAAGGGATGCTGTGTGTACATTACTAGTGCATGGAGAAGGTGCAGAAAGGCCTCAGCAGACATTAGGAATGGAGTGTTGTTGATGATGAAAAGGCACTTTGCTATTGAGGGAATGGTGGGAGAGAAAAGGCGTATCTGTCTTTTTGATTAGAAATGCATGCTTCCTTTCATCATCTGAGCTGAAAAATTGGCTTCTGCTCTTGGTTTATGAAACCATTTTTCTTTTCCCTTCCTTCCCAGGTTTGCAAACTCTTTAATAAATTAGTTACTGTGAGGTGCATGGGTGCAACAATCACCTTAGAGGCTTTTCCCAAATGCATCTTTAATATTTTATAAGTGTTTAAATAGATTTATTCAATGTGAACAGCCTGATTTATTAACACTGGCACTCTGGCATGGAAAGGGGGTTCAATACAAATTATGTTGTGTCAGAAATTTTTAGCAGCTAGATCTCAATTTACCAATGGATTCTTGGAAGTCAGGAAATAATAGGACCCACCCCATGTTAATATTTAATCAGGCTTTGGTGCCAGATAGGAGAAGCTGTCGAATGAAGGAGATGCAATGAGGGGAGCCCTGTATTACATTAAAACATACATCATGTGTGTTCACTTCTCAGACGGGGAGGGGAGAAGCAGGTCTGTTATTACGGTGAGAGGCTCAGACCTGCCACTGAATAAAGATGCTTTGTCAGTCTCTCAGAGCTCACCAGATGAAGTTAAAGTCTCACTGCAGACATGTGAGGGAAACCTGAGTGACCAGGTGTGAAATTTGCACCCCTTTTGGCGTCCTGGGGTGCACAAGGATGCACACCTTTCCTTGTCCGTACTCAGCGAGGAATGCATGACAACAGAAATGCTGAACCTGACATGAGAGCAGAGGTGGTTTGTAAAGGACTTTGTAATGATGCAATGAGATGGGTGCTACCAAACCCAGCACTGTCCAACTTAATTTGTGTACCAAGGTGCAGGAGAAGGGCGGGCCCTCTGTAGGTCAGCACTTTGTAGGTTACTGTTTTGAATTACCCCAAGTTCATTTCACCCTGAAGTGTTGCATTAAGGTTTTTTTAATTTAGTCTGGTACATTACCCTCATAAAAATGAATGGGTTTTGTTTCTATATGGAAACACCAAACCACTTTCTCAATTAAGATTTTGGGCATAAATATAAAATACAAGGAAGCTCAGAAGCAAAGTTTTTCACAGTGGCGTTCACTCGCTTGAACAGAAGAGATGGAAGGCTCATGTGCAGTGATTGAGTTCCTAGGAGGCTGTGAACTAGAGCAGTGTTAATAACACTGGAATAACACTGGTGGACCCTGGCTGAAATACTGGCCTGTAGCTGAAGTCCTGGTGATAGTGAGCTGGTCTTCTGGTAGGAACTGTATTCATTTCCTTTTCTCACTTAATTATGTTTATTTCTATCCCTTTAAGCATGTAGTGTGTGTAGCTTCCCTATGTGCTTGCTTTATTTAAAGAGAGAAAGAATTGTTCAAGTGCTAGGCCTTTGTAATGTTAATATTAAGAAAATTGGATGATGCTTCAGGAAGATGACTGAGTCAAGACAAGAGTCTACTCCATACATCTCATTTGCCAAAGTTTGGTTGGAATGGTTTACTGTAAGGTTATATTGCCAGGGAAAACTCTTTAGTTTGTGCTGTGTTAGTTGTTTGTTCCTTTAATATTTGGAGGGGGAAGGTAAATGGACAACTGGAGCAGATTAGTACATTAGATTTCTTTATGCTGTTTATGGTTAACTTGAATTTGTTTTTGTGGGGTGTATATCTGGGAATATTTGGTTGACGTGGTGACAGATCCAGAGCTAGGTCAATCCTATGTCACTACCTACAGATCTCTACCTAATCTGCCACAAGGCAGCCTGGTTTCTTAGAGTGGGATTGTTAGTATCTCCTGTGTGGTAAATAGTTGTAGCTATTATTAATACATACTTACGAAGTTCCTTAAGAGTAAAGAGAGGTATTATGATGTACTTTACGTAAAAGAGTAACATATAGAGTTGCACCTGTATCAGCTGTGAGAATGACCATAGAAAAAACCTCTTTCCTTTCAGGGAAGGAGTGTGTCCTGTGGCTTGCAGGATTACAGTTCCAGGTTTTGGTGGCAAGAGGTCCAGGTTTCTGATGAAGTATCTGGGCACAGCTATTTAGGACTTGCTTTGCTCTGAGAGGTAAGAAAGCATGTCTTTCTGCAGTATGCTATGAGTCTGTAGCTGATCTACAGTTTAAGTGATCATTTGCTTCTTAAGTGGTACCGAAAAAAAAAACATACTTGCATGCCACAAAATTAACTTCTAAATTCACTGATTTACTTTTTTAAGCCACTGCAATTTTTAACATCTAATCTCAATATTCTTAGTAATGAATTATTAAGATTTCACCGTGCCACATTATGCCCAAGCAAGCTGAGCTCTTTAGTCAGCATTCTGATAGAATCACAAGTAAAGAAGATTGTATCACTTTTATCTTAGGAAAAGAATTCCATTATCTACTCCAAACTCAAACACATACAAATAGATTTTACCAATAGTTTTTTCAAGTTCTGGGTAGATGGGAAAGAAGAAAAGAACATCAGAAAGAATAGAGCAAGTTTCACAATTGATAGAATCATTGGAGTTTATTAATAATAAAATGTTATTATACAATTTAAATGTTATTATGTAATAATAAATATTGTATAATAATGAAATATTAAGGGGTTGGATGGACCTTAAAGATCATCCAGTCCCAACCCCCCTAGCATGCGCAAAGACACCTCCCACTAGACAAGGTAGCTCAAGGCTTATGCAGCCTGGCTTTGAGCACTGCCAGGGTTGGGGCACCCACAACCTCACTGGGCAACCTGTGTGCACATGTATATATATATATATAGTATGCTCTTCAAAGTTTAATTCAAATATATGAGGTATAACTATTGATATTAGGAAAAATATTAGAAAAAATATTGTTATAAAACATTGCAGGAAGTTTTAAAAAAAAGTGGAATAGATTTTTCAGTTAAGTCTCTCTATTCAGAAGCTCATCTGGATTTATGAAGAATTTGACCAACTAGAACTATGTCTGAAAGCACTGAGATTCCAGTCCCCTTCTTCATAAAGGAGACAGCAATTAAAACAGATGAACAGCTTCTGCAGTCTTTCACTCAGAAATGGTCTTACTCTGGTCCTTAAGACAGTTACAAAGTCCTACTTTCTGTGTGAGTGAGGCCTAAGTGGTTATCTTGGAAATCTGAATGTGATTTTAATTATAGCTTTTATTATTGGAGCAGCTGTAACCAAGATTTTAACAGTCAATTATATATGGAGCTTTATTGGCAAAGGGTGTTTAATATTAAACAATCATTGCTAACCATGAACATACCTGATATAATAATGAACTTTATTTGAAAGATCAGCATGAGATAAAGGAGTTAAATTTAGCTGTACAGTCTGTAACAATAACATGTGGGAATACTGTGAATTCATTTTATTTGGAAACAGAAAACTCTGGATGTTGTTAGATTATCTTTTTGAGAGCATAAAGTAAATATTTGGTAACCAGAGATTTGTATTGCTAGAGAGAATCACTTTCACTAAAGCTACAGTAACCGAATGTTTAAATGTGCAGGGCTGAACTGTCAAAGCACGTAACAACATCTTTAAATAAAATGGAAGCGGCCAGAGCTGCCTTTATCTGTGTCCTCCTCTGACAACTGCTTAAGGTTCAGTTCTGTTCCCAGCGAAGTCAGGGAAGAATCTCTCAATAACCTGAAATGATTCACGGCACAGACGTTACCAGGGAAAAAAGGGGAAGAGTCTCAAAGCACCAAGAAAGGTGTGCTGCTGTCCCCCAGCACGTGAGTTATTTACACCTGTCCTGAGCAATATTGCCAGCCCACAGCATCCATAATTGTGCCTGGAGCCCCTTGCAAGGGCCATGTCTAAGACAAAAGCCTTAATCTCTCCTCAGGAGATTTTTCTTTTCCCATCTAAGTCACTGGACATCTTTGGCAGATATAATACTTAAGTTTGCAGCTTAACTAAAGCCTCAGAAAACCTCTCACACTATTTTTAGTTTATTTTAATTAAAGCCAACAGTCTCTGATAACCAATGTTAGGCTTACAAATCAAAAAGGCTCGTGTGGCAAAATCTACCACAACCCCACAGCTCTGAAGCACTGAGAAAGTAAGTGCTGGCTGAGCCCCATGCCTGGTGTAGCAGGGTTGGTTTGCTGGTTGGGGTTTTTTAATTTTAAATTTATATTTGTGTCAGTGGCCTGTTTGGCCTAAAGCAGGAGTCCTGGTGCAAGCAAGGAGGCAGGATGTAAAGTGGCTGTGAAATTCAGGGACAAGGCAGGCTGCCACCCATCGTGCAGACCACACTTCCACACTGGCAGGAGGACAGGCCACGTCTTCTCTTTTCAGTCCCATTTTTTTGATTCTCAGAGGCTAAACTAGGAGCCAGCTTTTTTTATTTATATTTGGGCTAGAGTCTTTCTTCTCAGTCCCACCCTCCTTGTGATTGCCTCTGTTGGGGTGGACCAATATTCTGCAAATAGCTCCAAATAGAGCTCCCTCCCACTTCTCCGTTTCCAAAATGCAGCTCAAATTCTTAATTGGGTAACCTGAACTTCTCTCTAATCTGCGTATCAGAGTGCATGGATGTAATGGACATGTCAGTGCTGTGTACACTAACACTTTTAAATCATATAATGAGCCTGCTCACTAGAAGAATAAACACACAGTGCAATTTAACGGTGAACTGGGGGGATACAGAGAGGAATGTTGGCTGAAAGGTTATCTGCAATGCAAGAGCAGCTCTTTCCTTTTGCAGATTTTAGTGGTGATCTGTAGCAGTAGGATTCACCTTAATTTTGAGAATAGTTTTTCTAACTATCTGAGTGGTAGGGGGAGAGGAAAAGAAATTGAGAGAATTTCTTCTTGCAAGCACTCTTCAGTTCTTAAGAGGCTTTTGTGCTGCCTGTGCAAGCCCACAATTGGATATTGTAGAGTACAGTGCTTTTATGCAGAGAAAAGGATTATGAAAAAGCCCAAAGGTGTGAAATATAACAAAAGGCAATGTTTGGAATTGCACTGTTAGGAGAGACAGCTGAAGTCAATGGGAGCTTGATCCATGAAAGCACAGTGGGACCATACCATATATAGGAAAGCACAATCTGTCAAAATTAAGTATGTAGTTTATGGTATGCTTTTTGTTTGAAATAACATATTACCTCCTATTTATAGTAAAGCAGACTAAACAGTTCTATATGTCTGCATTTAAGATTTTCAGACAGAGAGTAAGGATACCTTTTACCTGGAAATTGTAGAGTCAGAGCTCAAAATTGTTAGCAGTGATAAATGAATACCTGTGATTTTACAGGCATATAAATCTCAAGCTTCTGCTTACATAGCCCTGCTCTGTCTGCAGTATTGGCTGCAGCTGAATCTCACTGCTGGAGGACTACTAGGAAACAAATGAACTTGCAATGCATAGTATCTTAAAGGAAACTATAAATGGGATAGGTCAAGGACTAGGCATGTAAGCGACAGGAAAAAAAATCTTCCTTTTAGTTTATACAACTCCTGCTTCCATGTCTGTGCAGATTCCTAATAAGGAATAGTAACTTTTCGAGGCACTAGGCCTGTACATATTTCCTGACCTTATAATTCTCACAGTTCTAGACATTCCAAGGTAGGGGGTCATTCAGACAGAGTTGTAATTTCTTGTGCATATTTATTTCCAAAGTATCTTTTGCATAGTTTCCCAGTGAAATCATGTGCTGGGGCTGGGGAATGCTAAATAGGTTATTTTTCAAGCTTGCATATAAAGGGCCTGTCAAAGTGGACTGTTTTGGACTTATCAAGTAAAAGTGACAGAGCCAAAACATGATGTTTGTAGCTTGTCCTTCCTAACCCCATTGTGAGCTGGGCTCCCAACCTTCCAACAGGAGATGACGTAAGAGGGTTAAGGAGCTCTGCTTTTGTTATCAGAGAGGATTTTAATGATCATAAAAATCTTGAAAGCATACGTGGATCAAGAGAAGTTTGATATGGGCCTTCCCCAAAATCTACGTTTTGTTAACCCTCTGATGCTCCTTTTCCCTTCTCATTGTGTAAATGAAAATACAAAAATTTTTAGGGGGAGAAAGGTTGCAGAAGCTCAGCCTCTCTGTAAATAACCTTAACTGGTCATGAAAGCACATTTTGAATTCATTTTCCCAGTCCTTCAAGACACATAGTTCTTTTTTGAAGTAATTACATTTATCTGATCAAAGAATTAGATACACCAAGGCCCAGCCAAGACCTTATGAATTTTGAATATTCATTTCTCATAATTCATCAGCCAACCAGCAACTGAGAGTTATCTACAGTCTGAAAGAGGTTTACACAAAATATTTGTCTGGCCATTTTCAAAAACAAGAGTCTCTGCTAAAAGTCTTGCAGATAATGTACTTGTCAAGGAGAAGTTAAACTTGAGACAAAAGGGTTTAAATTTCTGTGTATGCCCTACCCAAAGCAGCTGTAAGGAAAGTTAGTCAGACCTCAGCTTTTATCTAGAGGTGTCTAACTAATCTAAATTGAAATGTGGGTACATTCCTTCTGAACTCCAAATGCATGCAATACATTTGGGACTGAAAGTTTCAAGCTCTTGTTGAAAAGTAAGTGTAGACTTGATGCTTACAAAAATTCCTGAGGAAAAGAAATAAAATCTTTTCTTAATATTTTGAAAAGAATGACAAGGGGAAGATCCTGTGGAAATTGGGATTGTTCTCACAGATTGCTGGTGACAGTAAGTATCATTGTATAAAGCTCCAGTTCAGCTGCAAATGGCATATGGAGACAATTTTGGCCTCAGCTATATTTACCTTTCCCTTTGATCTAACAGGAACAGCGCATGGATACTGAGACAGAGCTCGGTCTACAGTATCCTGCTCGGTTTTGTGCATGGGAAGAGGTTTGGGATAGCTGGGTTGGCACATGCTGCTGTAGCAGCGAGGGTAAGGCGGTGCAAGGAGCCTGATTTAGTCACATGGAGGGACAAGGTGATGTGAGTGAAATGCTTTAAGTGCTGCCTTTTGCCTTTATCATCAGAGAATCACTGAAATGTAAGACTGGAAGGAAACTCCCTAGGCCATATATCCTGTTCTCCTGCTCAAAGGCAAGATCAATTATACAGCCATCCCTGGCAGCCATTTAAGTAAAATATTACTGGAATGAAGAGATATTCTTTATATTTAGAAGGGGTAATACTGCCAGCACAGTGAGTTTCTTACCTTCTGGAAGAAAAAAAAGAAAGAAAAAAACATAAAAGAGAGGTTATTGCAGCTCTCTAAGAGTTATCATTCAAATTAGCTTGATGATTTGCTTGGGATCATTGGAGAAGCCTGACTAGAAGAGATAAGTGGAATGTAAGACAGGATATGTGGAAGTGAAAAATAAGGAGATATGATCACAGTAAGGCAAAGGAACAGGTTGAACAGGCTTCCAGTCGAGATGGTGAGCTCCAAAGGCAATATTTAGACAACAACTGAGTAACCATGTGGAATTCAAAAATATAAAGAGCTGTGGGTCGTATCTTTGAGCTTTGAATTACCTGGTGCCTCTTTCAAAGGTTAGAAGTGAAAGGCTTGTCCCCCCTTTATGTACTATCAGAGGTAGGGGTGTGTGTGTGTTTGCTTACACAGTACTGGTTTTATTCTTCCTGGACAAAAAGACACAATGATTTTAGTATTCTTTAAAAAATGGTGGTTTGAAGTGTCTAAAGCAGAGAGAGAGAACAAACAGCATTGCACTTGAGATCTACAGGGATCCTGCTTGCCTCTGCTGTACTTGTATCCCTCTCTGCCTGACTGTTGCAATTCATTTTTCGAAAGCCAGCCCACTTCATTTGCCTTTTGTCAGAGCTGCAGTTTTCTCTGCTGTACTTTTAAGTGTAAACACTACAGTTATTTTCAGAGTGTTATTGGCCATTTATTTTATCAATCTAATATTCTTGTATTATGAATCTTAAAACCACTATTAACTGGTTTGGGTCATTTCTTATTTGTACCCCAGAAAACTGCTCCCAGTGTTATTACTTATTGGTCATAATCAATTAGGGAAGTTTTTAGACTATGGCAGTCTTATATAAATACACTGGCAAAGTTCACCTCCTATGATTTCTGACAATTAAATTGTTCTGTCACTTTGGGACCTTCATTAATCTCAACTTGTCATCCTTGTTTATGCAGGTTATAATGGCCTGTGTGTGTAAGTGAAATGAGATGCTAAAAGCCCTTGGCTGTTTAACTCTTTGATGAAAGTCAAGCAGGAATATGATGTTGAAGGGAAAGGTTGGGGATTTTTTTCATCCCCCAAAATAGCACTATGGAAATTATTGCACTGTTTAACGACTAACTTTGAAATAAGAAAAGGAGGCGTTTCACAGAAGGGTGACGGAAACAGTTGACAGTGCTGTTATCACAGTCCTTTATGTGTCTGCATGAGTGCTCATAGAAATAAAGACATGGCAACATAGATTACTTTTTCTTCCAGGAAAGTGGTATGAAGACATCATGTCCCAGCAGAGGGAATCCAACAGCCAGAGATTTTCAGATAACCTTGCAGGATCAGTGTAGACTCAGAGATGTGAGCATTATTATTTGGCATTTTGTTTTGGATGATTCTGGCAGACTGATTACTTGGGACTGCTGCGGGCACAATTCTGAGGACTTTGTGAAGTGAAAGTGCTTTTAAAGAATTTAATATTTCTGGAGGAGTTAATAATTTTCTTCTTTCTTAAATTATCTCCTAGAATTTGAAGATCTGCTCTCTGATGACTCCTGAAGCAGACAGTGATCTCGTATCTTCTGCCCTTCTCTTCATCTTTTAAGAAGGCATTGAAGGAGTTTTTAGAGTGGTCGCTCTATGGCTGCAGCATTGTATCACTCTCAGGCAGAATTCCTCAGTGATCCTTCCTTCTGGAGTGGCCTCTCGCTTTACAGCCCTCCGAACCATCGTCACATCCTCACCTGGCACCATGCATTGAAGATGCAGGTACATTTTATTCTGTGGAGTTCATGAAATCCTAGTGTTTCCTCTTAGGCAAGTGCCTGCTGAGATTGAAACCCAGCCTTAACAGACCTTTATTCTCATGTGCAACTCCAAATGAGGGGCCAGGTCAAAGCAAGCAGTGCAGTGTCCTGTGCTGGCAAAGCTGGAGATGGAGCACAGGTCTCTTGACCTGCTTTGAGCCTCCATCCATACACAGCAGGCCAAGGTTAAAAAATAGGAATAGTCTGGGAGTTATTCATCTCAAATCTAAAAGGAGTGTAATGATATGCTATTCTCTGCACCCTGAGAAACATACGAGTGACATCTTCTCTCAGAGCACTAATTACCATAATTCTTAGACCAGAGAGAGATCCAGAACACTGCACAAATTATCACCCAATATCTTTAATAAATGTGGATGGTAAGTTACTTGCAAAGGTGCTGGTTAATAATCTGGAACACATATTCCCAGACCTAATTCATTTCAGTCAGGTGGGATTTATTAGGAATTGTACTGTCATGCAGTAGTATCAGGAAACTCTTCAGTACAGTAACTTTACAGACAAGCAAAGGAAAAATACAAACCAAACCATTTTTGACTTTTCTAAATGTTGGTCTAGGAACAGCTCTTTGACACTGTGCAGTAAAATCCAGTGGCACCCATCAGTCTGTTATAAAAATGCCAATGCTGGTGGATTAATGGCTACGTTTCCTAATGGCTAAGCTACAAAAAGGAAAAATGGTAGCTCTGATCTCCCATTTCTGTTTGATCCAGAGTTCACATCATAACTGTGTTTCTCTTTTCTTTCATGAGATTAATTAATAAAGAAAACTAAATCCCATGTGCCTCAAGGATGCCCATTTGGGATGTGGCTGCCTTTCCTTTTTGCCCAGAGAGGAAACAAAGTGATGGGCTCCTACCAAAGATGCCTCAGTGTGTGTTCCCAAAGTTCAGCAGGATAAATGCAAGTCTTAGAGGCAATCTGCCAGATGTTATTTGTCGAAGCTGCCTCTAGGCTGCTCTGAAGCATACCAACACATATGTCAGGGCAGAATGAGAGTCAGGGCAACTTTCCAATTTTTCTTGCTCCCAGAGGCTCTCCAGGGGAAGCTAAGTTTAGGAATAGAGAAACAAAAGCCATGAAAATGAGAGATTGGTGTATTTTAGGATCTAATGCTAAGGCAACTATAAAGCATCATATATGTAATTTCACCTTAAATTTTGAAGACAAAACAATAAAGGTGTCTTTCTAAACACTTCGGTGTGATGAAGGGGCATAAATCAGATGCAAACACTAGTGACAGCATAACTACTTCTGCTTTGACAATGCCAGCTGATCATATACTTTGGGAATGAGGTAAGGCTTTAACAGGCCTTTTGAAATAGAATTTTAAAAAGGTACACTGGATTTTATACAGGACCATTTTAAGAAAATCTAGAGTTTAGCCCATTCATTTCCACCCATTGCCTTCGTACATACATATAAAATAAACAGACCAAAACATATGTAGTATCGGTTGCAAAATAAGTGATTCATCCTACAAAAGTGAAAACACTTGCCCAAATAAACATAACATAGTGGTGAAACACTGTTCTTGAAGTAACAACCCACAAAGATGCTATTGCTTATGTTCTTCTTACATTATCATCTTTCCATGAACAGACAGTTTACTTAGACTGCTATCTATGGGGAAAGTCTATTTTTAGCATGTGTTTGTACATTGGCCAGCATAGCCAGATGCTGATGCCTAATACTTGCCTATTGAAAGTGAAAAGACAGCACTTACTGTAGTTTAAGAAGGGAACTCTCAAAGAAGTTTACTATACTATGGAAAGGGTGGATATTTAGTCCTTAACCTGCATTTCTTTGCAGTAAGATATAGCATTAAAGAGATGACAGTGATGTATTTGTTATCCTACCTGATAGTCTTCCACTTTTTTCACCCCCTCTTGCAGTTTTACCTTACTGTCATTCTCCGTCTTAATGTCTGCATCAGACACGTTTTGTAGTATGTAAATTACATTTAGTACATAATTATGCACAGCCGCAGGGTTGCATAAATAAATTTTCATCAGTTTTGCATGTGAACCCAGAAATGAGTACACCTGTACTAGCTCAAGACCTGGAAACTGATTAATTGCACCAGGACCACTGAGTTCAGGTGGGATTCTGCCCTGAGCTCTCCCAATTCCAGAACGTGGTCAGTCATGTCTGCACGATACTGTGTCATCTTATAGATGCACAGGTGACATCATATGGAAAGATGTCAGAAAACAATTACCACCCCTCCAAAAGTGGTGGCAGAGAGTGGAGCTCAGTGGTGATGCTCTCAGGAAGAGAAGTGCTGTCAGCTGAAGATGGACACTTGAGGCTTTGACTCAATAACCTTTTCCTTGTGATATTCAGATATTCACTTCACAAGATTGTTTTTAAAACCTTTTTCAAAACTGTATTTGTATGAACAATGGCTTTGATGAAAAATGGAGGTTTTCTTGTTTAGTTTCGTAAGAAGCAGTTTTCTAGTTTCCATTGTGCACTTTTTAGTGAAAATTCCCACTTTTTAAATGCATTTCTGAAACATTTTGATGATTAACTTGAAGAAAAGAAGGATAAAATACAACTCACAAATCATTTATTTCTTGATTACAGCCATCTCATATCCTCTGTATATAAATCAGTATATATATCCTCTGTGTATAAATCAGTTCAGTTTAGCAATACCAATTAAACAAACTGTGGCTTAAAAACATCAATATATTTAAATGAAATGAAATATTTAAATTGTTTCAAATAAGCAATCTCACATAATTAATTAGTGTGAAGTTTTGCACAATAACTGAAATACAGGGACGTACAGAGGCCATATATTGTGGACATCAAAATATGTGTGTGTGTGGGCACTCACACATCTTTGTGTACACAACACACACTTTTGGATCCCTACACGTGAAAACACACAAGCGCGTATATGTGTATTTACACATGCATAAAATCACTGATGGAACTACTGGTGACTACCTCTCCAGGCAAATAAGGCTCATAAATTGACACATTTTGCTTAATCTGTATGTAAAGCATGTTACACATCACTGTTACAATGCAGACATCTTAACTTTAAATGAGATGAAAACAAACATAAAATTAGCACTTTAGGGAACCCCCTGCCACTCAATTTGTGTTGGGTTTAACACCTTCTTATTTTATATATCCTTCTACATAAACAGTTTTATATCAGCCCTTTATATGGTGCCTTCAAAGAATTAAATGTTGAGCTGTTTAAAAGCACTAATTAGCAGCTTTAATACAAAGGGGAGCATAGTTATTAGTAAAATCTTGTAAACCTAGAATACCCTTCGGGCCCCATCATTTGTGTGTGAAATAACTCAATAAAAATATTATATTGTTAATCACAAAAACCTTCAAGGGAAATACTAAATCTGGGAAGAAATATAAACTGTACCTTTCCAAACAAAGGAAGAAAAGTGGCCGTCCACATTAAAGCAAAGCCATAAAACAGCAAAAAGAATATATTCATTGATAAAATGCAGCTTGTTTCCTGGTAAGGGGGTTTGCAATCTGTAACCTTATGCACATACAACAACAAACATACATTAATGGTGTTTAGTTTAAACACAGCTAGTGACATATTTATTAAATTAGCACTTCATTCCTTTCGGTAATGGGCAACAATGGCAAGGCTTTCGCAAAAGGTAGCTTTTGGTAGTGGTAAGATAATCTTTAAATCTGTGGTTATTTTGGCACAATGCAAATTACACACACACACACACACACACACACACACACACTCATATACGTATATATATATATATGTACTATTAGAGATGTTAATAAAGGTATTGGGATCGATCTCACCTAGATTTTCTTTCTAGTTAGTTATATATGTACTAACTAGAAAGTTAGTAATTTTGTTTGCTACATTAAAATTATGCTTGACAATGCTGGGTTCTACTTCTTTCAGTACTTCACACATGGTATATGTTAATAGTTAATATTTATGATGCAAGTAAATAATTATATGCTTAAAAATTACACTTATTCCAACATTATTAAGGACGTAGTGTTTCTAATTTATACAATGTAATGGACCTGAGTGGCACTCGATAAAAGAAGAAATTTCCACAAGTATGGAGAAAATATTTTGATTGACAACTAATACTTAAAACATAAAATACTAAGAATGTCAGAATTTAGAGATGTTAAAAAAAGACATAGCAAGTTGCTTTTATAGCTTGTAGGTTATTTTTTGAGATAGAGCTGATGACTTTCACTTTAAAAAGCTAACTCTGTGCCAGTGTTTCACTGAAAAGTGCTTGAACAGTACTTTTAATTTTAAATTTCAAGGGAAGAATTCTGAGGTATGTTACCCTTCTGAAATTATTATTATAGCAGTTTTATATGCCATCATGCAGTATCAATATTTTCATCTGGTTTCATTCTTCCCCTCACATTTCCTAGGAAAAAGATTGGGGGGGTGGGGGGGGAGGGGAAGCTCAGCGTGTATATTTTAACCACTATCGTCATAATGATCATTTGCTGATCTTAGAGCTAGCGCAGTTTATATTTTTTAAATAGGAAAAGTAAATAAGCATAGTTTCTAATATTTGAGGATAATTTTAAGTAGAAATTTCTCTATAATGAGCAATGTCTATCCTTTCCAGCTATGGGCTACTATGAGAAACAAATGTATTCAAAACCCCAGTATATTTGCTGTGAATATATTTTTAATGTATTTCTCTAACATGAAAGAGCTGGCCAGAGCTTAAACTTTTTTCTTTTGGCATGTCAAGCTTTGCTTTTTACGGTGTTTTATGTTACAACCTAATTAGTATCTTACAGTGCCCTTACATGTACTTAGGGTGTAGGGTTTCACTAAATACACTGAACGTTTTATTTTGGGGGACCTCCGTGACACACTCTAAGCAGTTTTAAGCAGGCTAAGAATATGTTTCCAGTCAATCAAGCCCCTAGAGATAGGTTATCCACCTCTGGCTAATGCACTGCTATAAAACCTTCACCAGTTCTGACTGTGCGATACAGTCTGTTATTAAACCCCTAACCGTGCGCGGCCGCAGGATTCGCGAGGGGGGGGGGGGAGACAATTATTTCCAGTACTTCATAAAGCCTACTTCAAGAAATTATGTGAAGATTAACTAATAGCAGCCTCAGCATTGGATGGCTGTCCAAATTAGGTGTGACTTATCAGACGGGTGCTTCATCGGCTGCTCCTTGGGGCCTGCCTTGGCAGAGAGGGTCTTTCAACAGATGATGAGCCAGGTCTGGTTCAACAATAGAGAGATGAAGCACACGGTGCTTTGAGCTCCTCTGCAGACAGAGCCGGTTTGGAAAGCCAGTGAGGTCTCTGAGTGTCGGCATTTTTCCTGCTGAGGATTAAATGCGCCTGCACAAAGCCAGGATATCCCACAAATCAAAAGCAGCAGGCAAGGAGAAGGGGCAAGTGATGGGAAGTGTGGTCCAGAGCACCATGATGGATTAGGGAGAGGGCCTTGTGAATGCTCCCTTTTCTGAAGGGAAGATAATCCGTCAATCTCAGCAGGGCAATCCTGTTAGACTATACCATGCTGGAGCCCCCGGCATCCTTTTTGGTTTTTTATCTGTCCTGTGGAGGGCACCAGCATTCAATGGCAGTCACTACCCTGGGCATTTGGTGAGGAACTGAGGAGAGATATGGGGCACATTTGGGAAAGGAACTATCTTTTGGCCTTTCTGCAAAGTGGCTGTATTATCTTCTATCTTTGGAAAGCTGGAGAGAAGCCAGTCCAGGATGGGAAGGTTGACATCTCTGGCCTCGCAGTAATAAAATGCAAAATAAATTGTTCATGTTTAAAATATCTTAAGATTCAGACAGGACAAGCTTAATCCAGTACCATGCAGGTAGAGCACTTGCTGGGCTAGAAGGGCCAGGAGGAAAACCTGGGAAGATCTTGACTTAAACAGAGTTTATGTTTAACCATGAAGGGATCACCCTGCTCTCTCTAAAAAGACCTTTCATTTCCATCTGGATTGGGTATATGATAACCTAGTCAGACCAGCCTCTCAGTCACCAATCAAAACACTGACTCTTGACATTTGCCTAATTATCTTTTCTCATCATCAGTCATCTCTTGAAGTCTTTGCTTCATTCAGATGCCAGGTATTTCCGAAATTAATCATGTCATTGAAAGCGGCATCTTTTCATGTAAATGGACTTTATTATCTGGATCGAAAAGCTCCCCCCCCCTTCCTCCTTTGAGCTGCAAAAGCCCATTTGTAGTGAAAGTGTCTGAAATCTGACATGCTGCCTTCTCAAGAAAGATTCGTAGTGGTGACCTCCCAGCAAGAGCTTAAGCATCCGTCACTGGGAGTGCGTGTGTGTGCTGCTTGTACCCTTGGGCTGGATGCATGCTAATTTGCCCCATTGTTTCGGGGTGAGTGGCTTTCCAGCACTTCCAAACAAAGCCTTTTTGCATAAGCTTCTCTGTGTACAATTATTTTATGTTCACATCATTCCATCATCCTATCTCTATTCCTGATATAAGAGGGGATGGAAATGTCTTTGTTTTCTTGTTACACTGGCGATTATAGGCAGGATTTAGCATGTTAGCAAGGCCACTCCTCTTTCATTAAATCCCATTTGACAAATTTTTGGGACCGTAGGATTGATCAGCCCATTGCACTGCTCATCCTAGCTTTAACTTTCAAAGGGGCACTATCTTCAAACTGTGTTGATTCAACAGGAAACCAACCCACAGTAACTGACTGTGCCTGCAAAGTATTGCAGGGATGGATGAAGAAGTAAAAATGACAGGCATACTCTTAGGACTTATCAAAGCCTTGGTAGAAGAATGCATTAACTTTGCTCATTAGGCTCATATTTTAGTGAATTCTGTGATGGGCAGGATTAAGAGCAGGTCAGCGCTGATAATGCAGTTCTTCATTTTGGAGATTTCACTTTTTAAGTTCATGGTTATTCATTTAACAACTCTTTTCAAAAACGCCCTGTTATTTTATACCCACTAAGCTTCCCTCTGGGACCATCTGAGGACAGCATTATTAATTGTTGGCAATCTCTATGGTCAGATTTAAAAAGTGAAATTTGGGCATCATCTGACTAAAAGGTAGAAGTGGAAGATTCGCACTGGCCTTCTGTGCTTACACTGTAAAGCAATAAAACCTTAAAGTCACTGGTTTTTATCATCATTAATGATCTGAAAGGAGCAACAAGTTTATTATAAAGTTTTCAGCATTGTGTGTCATGTGAGAGTCATGTTCTCTATTCCCTGGTAACAGTTTAAATGCATGAACAGACCAAAGGTAGGGATTTTTTAAATTACAGGCACACTGTTACACACCATTGAAGATAGCTATGAGTGTTTTGGCATAATGTATAGATTTTTTATTTTTGAATACTAAAGGCAGAAAGGAGCAAGTCCATTATCTCATTTGCTTCTCTGTCTAGTAGAGGCCACAGGACTCCTTGAAGGTTTGTTGTGATTCTGTATCTTTCATCAGACCTTCCAAAGCTAATGTTAAACTATCATGACGGCAAAGCCACCACAGTATTCAGTAAATTGCTCCCATTGTTAAGCACTCTCATGGTTAAAAAATTCCCCTTAATTTCTGGCATGAATTCATCTAGCTTTGACCTCTAGATGTTAGGTCTTGTTTTACGTACGTCTTTGTTAAACTGAAGAGCCCTCCATCAAATTCTGTTTCCTCTGAAGGTTCTTGTATACCGTGGTCAAGTCAATCCTTAACCTTTTCTCTATTAAGCTAAACAGTCTGAGCTTCTTGAGCCTCTCACAATTGTTTTCTAATCCTCACAGTGTTTTTGAGTCCTTTAGCCATTCCCTTGGCTCTTCTCTCTAATTTATCAAAAACCTCTTTAAACATAGGCACCAGAACTGGATTCACTATTCCATTAGTGGTCACAACAGTGCCACAGAAAAAGATAATATTACCCTAGGCTTCCCCCTGCTTACATATCCCAAAGACTGAAATTACCCTCCCAGCTACAGAGCTAACATATAGCTGACCAGCCACCATCCTGCCGTGTTCCTTCTGGAGTCATTTAATTCCAGAAGAGATTTGTCCCCTTCTGTAACTATTCCCTGGACTCTGTTTACCCAAAGCTATCATTTTACACTTCCCCTGGCTCGCTGTTGTCTTTGCGAATCCATGTCCTGTCGTCGCTTCTTACCGCCTTCCTAGCCTGTGTCAGCAACGACTTCATGTTTTCTAACAGCTGTTGAAAATGTTGAACAGTGCCCATCCAGCCACGAAATAATGCTTCATTCCCAAATTCTCAATAAGGATTCCCCATACAGAGTGAAAGATTACCAGCTGCCCTCCCCCTCCTCCCTTGCTAAGAAAATGGGGCACTATATAGCACAGGGAAGAGGCAACACCTTTAACTCTGCCTGGCACCTCACATATGTCATTCCCACTTTGGCGTGGGATTTTTCATCCTCATCTTTCTTTCTACACTGTTCTGAGAAGGTACATACTTGGTCTAGAGACAAGAGTGTGGGAAACTATCACCTCTACCAAGGAAGAGTTAAAACGCTTCTCTGCCTGATAAAATGATGTGTGCTAAAGTCAAGATGCATTTCACTGAGTGAAGGCCATTTATATGAAGAGCAATGCTTGCTTCTTCAAATTTGATTTGCTGTTTTGTCTAGGGTTGCTGCAGCTTTCTGAGATTGACAGGTTGCTTGGTGTTTATCATTATTTATTAATGTTAATTTATTGTTAATTAACATGTCATTTTTGCTGTGGTACTATTTGGTGCTAAAGTGATCGGCAGAATCCATTTTTATGAGTAAAAGTATAGGTTTCTCCTAAGGAATTGTAGGAAGGCTTTTTCAAAAAGTAAAAATAATAAAAAGCCCTTACCAGTTTTAAATTATTTATTGCTATCAATGCATTTAAATGGATTTCCCTGTAGTAGCCATAACATTTCTTTTTCTCAATAATTTTCAGTAGTTCTGGGAACTGTTTTTCACAGAAATGTCTAATTATCATCATTGGTAATTAAATTTATTTATTATGTTTTGCTGTTGCTGAAGGAGCTTCTCATGCCTTTGACATGCTTTCTTGTACACTCTCAAGTGTACAAGAAAGATGAATGGAGGTATAATTAAATTCCAAAATAAATTTTTCAATGTTGACGTTGTTTCTTTTTCTTAGGGCAATTTGTAACCATCTCTGATTTTTGTCCTGTTTAAAATTATTTTGTTTGTTTTCTGTTTTGTAGTTTTTGAAAATACTTTTTTTAGCCTTGGTCTCCTCTGCCCCGCCTTTTTTTTTTTCATTCATTTCCATCCACAAATTTGTATTCTGATAACTTCTCAAGAAAGCTTGCAAAGCATCAGCTCCAAATTTGTCCTTAGCCTCTTTAGCCAAAATTTGCCATTTCCATTTTGCAATTTGAAAAAATGGGTGTAGTGGAAAAAGAGAATGTGAAATGAACAAGTGGAAAAGAATTTTCCACCTCAAATAAAACACTGAACTTCAACCCTTTTGGTTGCAAAATATGAAAAGATTAATAAAAATTTTTGAAAAAGAGAGAAAGAGGGAAAGGGAATTTTAAAACTTTCAGTTCTGATGGAAAAAAAAAATTGAAGTTTTGAACAACCAGAAGCATATTTGCAGAAAGATGAGGTTCTTAGATGGGTAGAAAAAGCAAAAGCAGAGGGAATTTTGGAGGAAAAACAAAAAGCTGTAAATGGCAATTCTTTTTCTTTAGTGCTCGCTTTCTGCCCTTCTTTCACAGAGCGTTAGGACACACAAGGGGTTAAAGGTCCAGGAAGAGAGCTAGGGAAGAAAAATCCCTCTGTTAATTGATCTGCCTGTCTGGTGACGAGGGCCAGCTGAAGCTTGTCAGAAACTGTATGAGCTGAATCAAGCTTGGGGCCCTAAGTAAAATACAGACACCTGGAGCGAGGAGGGGCTGGCTCGCTGTGCGCAGCTATTTAGTTGTTCTTTTAGTGTAGGCAGGGAAGGGAAAGGGTCAAGCAGTGCTGAGCCTGGGCTTGAGGGATGTCAAATAGTTTTTCCACTGAAAAGAAACAAGGCTAAAGCCTGTTAATGGCATCTAATGCTATTATTGTGAAAGTCTGTGTGTACTTGTGGGCTTGCTGGTGTATGTTGGAGGCACGTTTTGGCAATTGAGGAGGCATTGTTGTGTGATAGCCTTACCCATAGGCATGTCACCAGGCAAGCAGCAGTGGAAATCGGAGTGAAATCTGCACAACTCGATTTCAATTCATGCTGCTCAGGGCAATGTGCTCAGAGGAGATCCTTTACCTCCTGCCCTGCTTCCCTTTCCAAAGGATGAAGTGATCCAGAATACATCCTAAAAAACATTTTTCTTTCTCCTTACTCTTGGTTCTGCCTCCAGACGCCTCCGCCGATGCAATCTGGCTAGGATTCTGCATGCCACTTTGTTTGACCCTGATGACATAAGTTGACGCATGTACTTTTGAACCTTCCCAAGAATGAATAATATCCCTGCAATAAAATGAAATCCTAGCATTTTTAACCCACCGAGCCCCTGTGACTGTTGGGGCTGGGCATGCCAAATGGTGGCTCAGCCAATGGACGCCTGGAATGGAAGTGGATGGATTTCAACCCCCAGACAAACAAGCCATTGAGAGCTGGCACTAGTCCGCTTTTCTCGTGATACCTGTGATGAGCACGTTTGAAACACTGGAAGCTTTTTTTCATGGTTAGTGGGAGGAGAGAGAGAGGACTAAAGAAGGTGAAAAAAAGCAGAGGGATTTGTGGATTCAGATTTTAAAGGTAGCAAGTAGCCAAGGAAATCTCAGGGGCTGGGGGAGGCTCGCTGGGACTAAAGCTGTGAACCATCAGGGTTGCTTTGAATCTCCTGTGTTAGGTATAATTTGAAATAGGTCTTTCCCTCCCCTTTGTCCTGAGTTCCCAAAATACTACACTTCAATTAAAGATGGGCCTCAAGGTTACACCAAGTTCAGACTTCCGCCGATTTTAGTGAGGTCAAACCCTGAACTTTATTTGGGGATTTCTATCCTTTTTGAAGACTTCCGTACACCTGGCTGAGCCCAGGCCATGTAAAGGAGGACCAAAACACAAATGAACTGCATCATCATTATTAATGTAAGATCTTAAGCCTTAGTTATGCCATTCCTGCAGCTTTCCCATTTGGTGTCCAGACATGCCAGGAGCAGACCACAAGGAGACATGAGCAGAGCCCTTCTCTCCAAGACAAGCTGCCAAGCTTCTCCTTAAAGTCCTTAAACCCTGACAAGGCACTGTGAAATACTGAAATTATCTTTTCTGGAGGAGAATTGTACTTGAATCAGGATGCAGGGGGTTGTATTTGGCTGAACCAGAGTGATAACTCTGCATGGCTGAAATAGAAACTGCCAGTATTTATTTTATTTGTGTCTCTTATTTGCTGGATGTTGTGAATCCTTTTTCCTCTGGACTTCTAGTACTATTCACATCTATCAATGGAATAGAAGGTTTGCCTAAATGCAGTAAATTTACATATTTATATATAAATAGTACATTGAAAATGGCAAGAACAAATAAACACATGTGTTAGAAGGAGACTAAGTCTCGGCTTGATTAAGTCATTTTTTAATTTTAAAAATCAAGTTTAACTTTTTTCATTAATTTAAAATTATAAGACTACCTTGAATCTGTCTTTCACACTTCAATTTTGTTTTGTTTCTTGAAGAGAGGCACTGAAGAGAACTGATTGCAGTTATTCTTGACATTTTAAATGGCCATCCTTTTCCTCTTGGATATGGTACCCAGATGTATAGTTAGAAAGTTAAAGTGGCTCAGCTAAAGATAAGGATGCTGTGAACTTCAGTTTTACAGCTCCTGCCTTGGCCTCCCAGCCCAGCTGATTTAGTAGGAATGAGCTTGCCCAGCTCACAGAAATTCAACCTGGGGGGAAAAGGAGGCGGGGGGAAAATAACAGTACTCCACAGACCTCTGCTCCAAACGCACGTAGGAAACTGCTTGACCGGAATGTCGAGAGCAGCCCTGGCTCTGCAGCCTCCCCTAAACCAGGGGGAGCTGCCCACGGTAGGGAAGCTGAGCCTGAGCAATGGTATGGGCAGGAGCTGGGGTGGCCAGGCTGGAGAAATACAAGAGATGGAAAGAGAATAAAAGGAAAGCATGGTGAACAGATTGCTTGAGCAGAATATTTTAGCTTAATAAAAAATAAAAAAAAATCCACAGAAAACCCACTCCTCTAAGCTTACAGTCCTCTGTATGAGACTGTTGAAATTTATACAAGAGAGAGAGACATAACGAAAGAAATTGTTTATTTGTTTGTTTGCCTTTATAAAACCCATTTGGGAGGAACATCAAGAAATATACCATGCATCAGTTATCTGCCTTATACCAGTTACACTGATGCTGGAGACATCTTTTGTTAGAAATTAATGTATGTAATAAAGTTTTACATTTTTCATATGTTTTGAAGTATGTGGGTCATAATTCTTTTGACTGCATAATTACTTTTTCTACACAAGAAAAATGAGGTGCTTAGTCCTAAGTAAATAACCTCAAAACAAACCAAGAAAAACAGTTGCATCTTTTTTGTCTTCTGGGTGTTGCACAATAAATATTTTCTTAGAAAGTTTAAAAAAAAGAGTTATATATTCTCAATATAATTTCGATTAAAAAAGAAAAAAAAAAGACCCTCTAGAATCATATTGAAAAATACAGTGAAGTTCGAGAGGAAAAGAAATGTGACTTTTTTTTTTGTGACATTTTTAGGTGCAGATGAAAATAATACTTACTGGAAGGGTTTGCCTGGTTAATCATTTTAGGTTTTCCTCTCTTCACTTCTGGACCATCAAAAAGCTCCAGTAAATGAATTTCACTAGATCCAAGAACATTTAGTGCTCTTGCTTTTCTGCCTTCATTCCCTTTAACTGAGCCTGAAGCCATGACTAAAGAGCCAGCGTGATGTGCAGACACATGAGAAAGACAGTCCAGTTGAACCAGCCGGCAATGGAAAAACTCCCTCTGCAAATCAAACTGCTTTAATTTTGATTGCTAATGGCAGTCATTGGAAAATGGTGTGATAACCTCCAAAAAATAAGAGTCTGGCTTATATATCATGACATTATGAAAAAAGGGGTTGCGCTCTGGTTTTTTTCCTAATTCAGAACGCTTTTTGTTTGTTGATGTGGTTTTCTGAGATTTCTGGATGATGTTACATCGGGTTTGTGAACCTCTCTCTTTTTTTTTTCTTGAGTACCATAAACTTTTTAGAAGTCTTTTAAAGAAAAGGAAATAGGATTTTCAGGGATGGCAGCAGCAGCTTAGGTTCCCCAACCAGCAAACAACTGTATTTATGGGGTACAAGTGGTTGCTCTGGCCAGGTACCACTGGCAGCAACTCAGTCCCTGAAGGAAAGGAGTCCTGGAAAAGGTCATAGCCAGTTTGCCATTTCTAATCCTTAAGCACCGAACTAATGTCAACTCAGGGTCACGTAAATACAGATAGGAAAAGGAGAGGAAGGAATGCTTTAGGGAAAAAAAAATCTAGATACGTTTTTTTTAAACTAAACTGAAATAAGCTACTCTGCACCAGAAATCAGGGAGTCACACCGGGTTTGGCACCGGCTTAAATAAATCAATTAAAGTACTGATTTAAGTAAAACCAATATGCTGGCAAGGCCTTAGGTTTTCATCTTCTGAAGACTTATGTGCATGCTTGGCTGAACAGTGGGAGTGATTATCTATATAATTCATGGTAGGAATACGGCCCTATTATTTAAGGATTCAACTTTATAATATGTGCTATATTTGCAGATTGTTGCCTCTGAACAGGGCTTCTGTGGATTTGGAGCCGCTTGCTTCTCATCTGCTCCTCTGTTATGCTCTCATGGTGGTGACTGTTGTCTCTCCCTCCTCATCTGCATGAATTGCACTGGTGGTGCTGGTGAGGGACGTGCCACTTCCATGGTGCCAGGACATCTTTTATAAATATGTAAATAAAATTTACCTTCTTTTGCTGACCCCTCACAGGGCCATTTTTGGCCTGCAGCAAATATTTATGTGTGAGCTGTAAACCCCTGAAACTGAGGGGTTATAGTGGAAATGCTGACAGAGTATTAAGAGACCTTTAACCCTTGGTTTAGCTGGCCCTGCTGTAATTACAGGTCTGTCTGTTATTTTCAATAGCACTTGTCATGACCTTGCCTCTATTTTTTAATTATAGTAGAAGTTGTGAAGGGAATTATTACTAAGTTGGGGGTTCCCCCACTCTCTGAATTCAATCTTTATTAAACATGTAAAGCGCTGAAGAGGCAGGATTGGGCTAATGGCCTTTTCCCTCCCTTTCCTCCCTCCTTTCTGGACTGTGGTTCAAGTTGTGCATAAGCCCTGAGTAAAAGCCTTGTGATTTGAGACTCCCAAGTCCCCTGTGAGCACTGAAACCGGCTGCACAATAAGCATCAAAGGTTAATGAACAAGGGAAAAAAAATGACATTTTATTTGGTAATGATTCTGGCGCTTGAAAACCAAATGGAAAAGATGAGATCCAGGAGGAGGTCGCTTTTTCTTTTTCCCTTCCCTCCATTTTTTTCCCAAAACATCCATGTCTGGAGGAGGCAGGTCCTATCAAACCCCAGAAATGCCTGTTTAGGAACATTTCTGATCACAAACAACTGGTCTGTAGCTTGCAGCTTAAGGAGACCAGCTGGAATACATTTTCCAAGCAGCACTGTCAGTCCCTGCTCCAGCTCCCCCCTGCCTTGGGGAGGGAGGGAGCTCGCTGGGGCGATGATATCCAGCCCCTTTCGCTGATGACCCATAGCAGTTTGGCGAACTGCCGGTGCTCAAGGTGGAAAGATGCCCCATTCTCATCAGCTGTGCCAAGTCCCATTGGGTTTTCACAGTTGTCCCCTGCAGAAGTTCTCCCGGCCTTGGTTGCCCAAACTTAATGAGGCTGAAGTCACCCACCAAGCTTGCAGTGCGCGGGGAATCCTCAAGGAATCAGGATATTTTACAGCTTGGTGTACCATTGCTAAAGGGATGATAGTATGATTCCCTGGCTGGTGAGCAGCTCCCAGCAGCCCAGCAGTGGCCTGGAAATCTTCACAAAGGTGACAGCAGCACTCATCACCGTGGGATTCTCCTGAGGCATGTCAGCATGGTTAGAGCAGTGGAGGGGCCACATATAGCCTGGAGAAAGCGAGATCCTTCGTCCTAAAGTTGTAGGGATGAGCATTGGCTTTTCTTCTCATGGGGCTGACCTAAACTCTGTATTTTGCATATGCAAACCCCCTGATACTGAAATGAGGCAAGCAGAGACAAAAGTCATGGTGCACGTAAAGCACAGCGGATCCTGGCGTGTTAAAAACAAGAGGATGACAAGAGATGTACTTCAAGGAAGGGATTTTCCTGGGATCCTCTGGCTTCCTGCTCATATCCTCAAAATGAGCCCCAGGAAGGGCCCAGGCTTTGTGTTGGCCCTCATCTCCCTGGGGAAGCGGACCTTGGCTGTTCTTTCAGTATCTCCCCATCAGATCCACAAATTGAACCTGTGGAGCAGTTTAGGTATTTTCTTTTTTAATGGGAGTGATGGATTGGCCTTCAGTGGCTGAATGACCTTTCTGTTCCAGTCTAGGCAGCTGCGGAGGGTTTGAGAAACATGACTGGATCAGGCCCTTAGGAAATGCTTTCACTAAAGCACTTTATGTACATTCGGAGAGCTCATGAATCACTGGGCTTTGCAGATAACTTTACCCTTAAAATATAGGCGATTATATTCATTTGAATATTTACCCAGGTAGGATGCAAAGCGTGTGGCCACGAGGCGTAGCGCAGCGGTGAGCGATGGCTTGTCTGCATTGTTTATAGATGAGTAATTAGAGCTGCTGTGCCGAGGCTGTGGGATGGGAACCAAACTGGCTGGATATTTATTTACATGACTCAGTGAATGAAACTGAGTTGGAAGCATAACTTATAGGTGTTATCCTTTCTCTCCCCACTCTGTCCCCCCTGCCCAAAAAAAGGCTGGTTTGGAGTATCCATGGTTACTTAATGCTGTATCTTTGCACTACTTATTTTGAACACCATGTTCCTTTATTGAGGCGAAAGGAAAATGAATTAGCAAAAGCTGGCACAGGTAATTAATATTGTGTGGGCGAGAGAGGGAGAGCACTTTTTAAATGGCTTGCAGTACACTTATAAATCTGTCCTATGATGTTCCCTGCTTGTAGTTATGGCTAAGGATGTTCATCTGTCCCTCATCTTCCACCACATACCACTGCCTGCCTTCTCCAGTTTGGTGATGTTGAGTATTTTACCTTAACTAATTTAGACCTTAAATTAAGTATTTACACTTAAGTATTGCTGATATGAAATTATTAATAAAACAAGCAGCTTACTGTTGATCAATTGTGTGAGCTTTTTTCTAGGAAAGGCAAGAATTTTGAGAGGCAAAATTTTACCGTGAAGTCTTCTCTGTAAGTTTAACCAATCTGATCAGTGCTTTCCCCAGAATATTTTCTCCTGTTTTAGAGTGTACATTGACATGGAAATCATTACTGAAAGCGGGACTGAAAGTAAGGTATTATTCTAAGAAAAAGTAAAAAACTTTGTTTTTCCATAGACCTTTAGATTTTAAACTACTGAAAAATGTGTATGAAAAAGTAGATCCTTTGCTCCAAAATGAAAATAGCATTCCTATTCCCAAATTGGTTATGAGAGTGGGTTTTCACTTTTCCACCTGCTTCAATTCAGTCTATAACTTGTCTGTATACGATCATTTTCGCTTTTAAGATGGAAACCATTTTAAGGGAGGGTGGCATAGAAAGGTTAAGCTTACACAGAGTGGCCCAAAAAACTGTCCCACTGAACTGGGACTGGAGTCTCACCAAGCACTGAGCTGTTTCGGTTCATGTGCTTCTATATACCTGGCTCTTCTCTCGCAGAGTTAAAATGTTGAACAACAGGTTGCTAGTTTCACATACCTGTCCAAAACACATGGACTTATGTTTACAAATTAATCACAAGTATGTCCATGCTATTAGCCAGTGTTTATTTCCTTGTTTTCTGGAATGTTGGCAGTTGGATAGGTAGGCTTCATTGCTACACACTATGAATATTCCCTGTATACCTTCCCTTTCAAAAGGTATTTTAGCTTTATTATAAGTATCTTCACAAATCTGGAGAACTAAGCAGGGGAAAGCACGAGCCGGCCAGGAGTAATCCTCTACGTGTCTCTTAGGTCGCTGCCCTGTGGTGGGGTGGCCTAGGGATGACTTAGCAGGTAGCTGGCTCTCCATATTCCACTGCTTTTTTTATCTAAGTGCTTCTTCTGCCCTTTCCACTTTCCATCACATACCAGGATTAGTGTGGATTGATTTTGACTGTCATGTATATATATATATACACACACACTTACATACATACACATATATACATATACATACACATGTAAGTAATACTGGACCAGATTCTACAACCTACTCCTCCTTTGTAAGTCTATTAAACCCTAAATCAAGATCCATCATACTTGACAGTGGGATCTGCCTTTCTTTCTTCCTTTCCCATGGTTTCTGTTGCTACTAAACGTGACACCTATTGTTGTTGAAGACAGCTTGTTTTGGTTTTTATTTTAATATATAAAATGCTCAGAAACAGTTATTTCCTTTCTGGAGGCAGTTATTTACTCTTCTGTAATAATTTGTATTTCCCCTAAATTCTGTGGGGATATTCTTCTTGCTAACCGTGGCTAAAATAAAGTATAACGAAGGAAACTACTGGCTGTACGTTCGAGCAGGTCAGGAAAGGGACAAGTTGATTTATGCTTCCAAATGACCCAATGCCATGAAGCATTTAGAGGCACTCTGGCCTGCAAGGATGTGAGGAGTCTCCCGTTGCCATTGCCAGGCGCAGCAGAGCAGCAGCCCCCACCTTGGCCTTGGGAGGAGGTTGCCATCCACTGCCCACACCATCCTGTGCCGAGAGATGCTGCTGGTCCCAATGCAAAAGCCAGGAATCAGGGGAACACATGCTTTCGAGTCATTTATCTCCTTCCTGAAATCCTACATGGTCTATCCAAGCGCCAAAGTAAATGAACAAGTCACATTTTTAATGTTTTGTGCATTTTGTTTGGTAGATTGCCAAGAGAGAAATTTCAAGGGGTCTACGAGTAATTCAGGTGAAAGAGTGACTTTCTGCTGCACTTTTCATGTGAGTAAAATGCAGATCTATAAAGGATTAGGCGTCTTTATTCAGAGTTTGAACTTTAACATTCCTCAAGCCTCAAATTTTTAATCTTCAAAAGAAAGTAGTCATTTCATGGCGAGTTATGAAACGTAAATTATTTATTCCACCAGTAAATATGTAATTAGACATATTTTGAAAATCTGTAATTAATCCCTCACCCCTTAAACCCATAAGAAATGCTAATATGCCTCTGAGGTAAGGCAGGTTTCTATAAAGGGCATTATGTAAGCTGTTCTGATCTGTTGTGTAATTATGTTTGCTGTCTGTAGTGGAAAAAAAAAAGCCTAGTGAGAATTTGTTGTGGAGGAAAGGGAGGAAAGGGAAGAAAAAGCTTCACTCCTCACTGAGCAGGAGGCAATTATTAAATGGCAATATATCCAAAGCTTTTCATTTGGTTGGATTAGGTTTCAAAGGGTGCAGTGCACGTTTTGGGCAAGAAAATCAAAGCTGGTTGCTTTATTTCTACTAGATGCAGCAAACTATCAGCCCTGCCTCAATAAACCATAGCCAAGGAGCTATTTTGGCCTGGCTACACCCACAGTTTAGAACAACCATTGTTACCCTTTTATCCTCTTGTTCCAGTACCTTCCCCAGTGGATTTTTCTTGATAAAACAGGGAGATCTTGAATCCAAGCCATATCTTTTGAACCATATTCACTTTTTCATCTTGCATCATGATAGCACAGTATAAAGAAATATGACCCAAAAGAAATGTAAATATATGTGAATTATGACTTTCTGGCTTGCTTTTGCAGCAAGCAAATCTGTTGAGAAGAAATTTTATCTGACCAGTTTTACCATTGTGGAAAGCCCAAGAGCAGATTGCTAAGCTCAAACGTGGTTTTAGTTTGAAATGACTACACATATTTTAAGAACCTTTCACTAACAGCAAGTGCCAGAGCTCTGACACTTTGCTGTAAGGGTCTCTTGTTGACATTTTAACTTCATTGAGATGACAGGGACAACCTCCTGCTTGAGTTGATGAAAGCCATTTTGGTCAAAATTGGGCATTTTGGTGCTTAGGGTTGGACTTATGGGGCTCCATAAGGGACCAGTACACATCAGGAAAGATTATATAAATTTTCTCAGAAAACAAGCAGACAAGTTCATGCAGATATGTTCGTTGGTGGTTAGTGAATACAACCACCTGACTACAACTTCAGAAGAAGTAAGTTGCTGTTTTCCAAAGCAGAATATCAGGGGAAAGATTTTTCTGTATGATGTATGATGTTTTCAGTACTTAAGCTTCTCAAAGTTGTAATTATTGATCATTATTTCCTCACTCCCACCAGTGGTGGTATGTGGGAATTTTATCTCCTTTTTCTCCCTGCAGCTTTTTACTTTTGCCCCAAGGCAAGAACCTTGGGTCAAACCTGTGGCCTTAAAATGATCAGGCTTTAGAAGCTTTCTGAAAGAGACACATTTAAATGTGTGCTGAACTTGTCCATCACACCTGAGAGCAGGCAGCATATGCTAACTCACTACTTGATGAAGAAAGTCAACCAAAATTTGGGCATCAATAAAGCAGATGTACATTCTGAAACACAGGTAACTTCATGTAAGAAGGGTTGTAGCTCCTAAAACTCTGCAGTAAGAAGAAGGTGCCTGTAGAAGCTAAAAAACACTCATCAGGCTCCTCCTCAACAAGAACGTATGTCCGAGTCAATGACATTCAATGGTACAACATCATTGAAGTGAATATAGCTTTTTGTAGCCTGAATTACTTTAAAGCAATAAGAAATGCAGCTTTCTGTAGAAGCTCTTAACCTCCAGGTGAATTTGTCATGGATATTTTAATGTTTGTTGTCCTTATTAAAGACCTCAGAGATGTGCGATTCAGCTTTTGTCTGAATCAAGCAAGCGTACCAAGAGGGAAGATGGTGCTTCACTGGGCAGAAAGTCTGTGAAAATATACCCTGCTCCACTGTGGTTTTTGTTCTGAAAGCCTTTAATGCTTTGGCACCCTCTTAGGAGAAAAAAAAAAAAAGGCATTTCCAGGGAGTCATTTATGCCACCTTAAAGAGATGTGTTGGCTTTTCCATACCCATTAGCCCACAGCAAATGACAAGACATCTAATTTTCTGGTGCGTGAATAGTTGACCGAAGTGAGTAGAAGCCCAGGTCAAGCTCTCAGAGAACCTAGCCCAGATGGCAATTACAAAGAGCTTCATATGTATCACTGAAATTTTATTATTTTTAAGTCCAGATGATAATTTCTGGGGTCCTAAATGATGAGTATTCAGCACTGGCATTTGGCAAAGCTATTTCTGCTTATTTCTATTTCAATTACACATAAGTCAAAAATAGTCTTGTTTGTATTTTAAGGCACAGCAAAGCGGGATTATAAATTCCCATAATGTGAGCTTTTCAATGAGGCTTCATTTCAGTTTTCAGTTCATTTTGTAAAGTGAATTTACAATAGGAGTGCTGCCAGTGGACATTATGGCCTAAAGTATGCTGGTTTCAGCGATGGAGAGATAAACCTCTCCTCAGATGGTGCTTTTGGTACAGAGAAGTGTCTGTGTCAACAAAACAATCCTCAAAAATGTAAAGGACTGCTGCAAAGAGGAAGGGAATAATCAGATCTCCACGCCTCTTGAAGATAGGACAAGAAGTAATGAGTTTAAATTGCAGTAAGAAAGGTTCAGGTTAAAACCTTCTTGTGATAAGAACAGTTATGTGCTGCAAGTCACTGCCTGGGGTTGTGGCAGCATTTCCAGCACTGGAGGCCTTAAAACCCCAAAGATAAGCATTCTGTCAGGAATTACACAGGTGCCATGGGCCAGGGAATGGACTGGTGACCTCTGGAAATCCCCTCCAGCCCTTTGAGGTGATGACTTTTTGGGGTTATTCACTTTGGGAAGGTCTGCAATGTGAAGCTCCTGGAGAGGTGTGCCTGTTGGAGGTTTTCATCTGTGATAGAGGCTCAAGGTTGTTAGGTCTGGAGGGGTCTGAAGAGTGATAAATGAGTTGGAGGGAATGAGAAGGAACATGCTAGCATGCCTAGTTTCAGGAAATAATAATTTAGGCAAACTGGGTAGCATGAAGTCCAAGTCTTTCAATGGATTCTCTCCTAGCTTTTCTGATGAGCTCTCAGGGTATATCACAGTCCAGCTTTCCTGTTGGCCACAGATACCCCTGAGTGAAAAAGTAGGAGAGGTTGCAGTGTTTCATTTGCACCATTCAGTGAAACAGGAGATGGCCAAAACCTTGAGGAGAGGGAAAAAGGGATGGGCATGGGGGAAAATGCAGTGGAGCAAGAAAGGACCTGAAGTATCAGGAGCCTTTAGAGGGCAGTAAGAATCCTTGGAGGGGAAAAAAAGGAGGGGAAAAGAGAAGGCTGTAGTAGATGAGAGATGGAATGGGGTGTTAACGGGGGAGCTGAAAGGAAATGCTCCAGGATTTTGGCTGACAAACCTCCAGACCATACTGAACTTCTCAGGTATTGTTTATACCTGACTGGTTTCTAATAATGCTCATTTACAGAGCTTTTGCTGATAAGCTCAGGTGAAGAGTAGTGGTGATAAATGTATTTCTATTTGGCCTGTGCCAAGTTATTGGTGGAAATTTGGTGTTACCTGTTATTGGTTTTAAACTCAGGATGGCATGGTCTGCTTTTTTGGTATAAATATAAGGAATCAGTAAAATAAATGAAACTCAAACACCTTGAAATGCTACCAAGTGCTTTCCTGCACCATTAAATGGTCCCTCCCTGAGGGAAGGAATGGATTCGTGGTCCCACTATGTAAGTTCATGTATGTGTTGACCCATGTTTTCGTGTTGTGCAGGCAGCAAGGGAGAGGTGGAATCAATGGGATGTGCCCATGCCGCCACTGCTGCGGAGGCTGCTCTCACACCAGAGTCCCACTCTCAGTGATAACTTTCTTGAGAAAACTTTGACTCCCAGGCAAGCTGGGTATTTAGTCCACGTGAGCAAATAATGTCCGAATTTTGCCTCTTCACACCACAAGGAAAACTCTCATTTTTGCTTGCCAGGTGTTTCTCAAGGCAGTATCCCCTACCCTATTAAAAGATGCTCTTACATCGCCGTTCAATAAACATTTGCTGTGTGATAACTCCATGGTGCCATTGCATTCTGGCTTTCTGTGTTTAGTTGCTCACAGTAAAATTCCTCTTACAATATGACTGCACAGGGCAGATTAATGTGCTGCTGCACGTAAATGCTTGCCTTGCCAACTGGTCCTAGTTGGTTGGTTAGAGTGGAAAACCATGGGAGAAATTTGAAGTGAGAAGGCATACAAATCCAAACCCAGGATCTAACGCAATGTTCACTGCTTTGCTGGCTTATCTGTGGGTCCCCACTTCCTGAGTATGTTATATATAATTAGTACATTACATTTTTAATTATGTTTGTTTTCCTCCTTGCAGTGCCCATTTCTTACATTTCTTCTTCAATGTATATAGTACCCCAGCAACATCCACATTTATAATTACAGAAGATAAAGTTATAATATTCCTGAGGCAAAACTGCATTTTAACAACTGTGCTAATGTGGAAAACAACTTGTGCAGAATAAATATGCCCTACAATTAGTGGTATGCCGACATTTTTCATGGTTACCTTACATATAAATAAACTCAAGCCACTGACATTTTTCCTGAGGGCTTTTATCTCTGCAGCCCCAAAACTGCAGACAGATTTGTTGTAAGTAACACTATCACCATAATAAGTTTGAAAGCCCATTATTTTTTTAAAAATTCATCTGCTTTTGCATCTGCATAGCTCGGGGCTGGGCCGGTGGGTCTGATATTGTCTGTGTGATGAACCGTCGCTGCGTCCTGGGCTCCCCGAAGCCTATCATTTGGCTGAGGCTAACAGGAGGTGACTGGGCAAAGCCGTTTCACCTGAGGGTGGGCCAGGTCACAGGTCACTTGTAATAGCTTCTCCATGCATCTCCAGACCTGTAAATGAGACCAGAACCTGACTCACTCCACTACACTTTCTTTGTCTTAGACGGATGCTCTAATCAAACAAATTACCTAGCCCGTGATCACAGCCACTGAGCCAGAGATGGTTTTGCAGACGCTTGTCTGGAGCCCTCCAAGCCCCCTCGACCGTGCAGTGCTGCTTAAAAGGAAGGGCTAATGTTTTTCACCAAAGGTAATAAAAAGATTGCGGTCACTTGGCTAAGCTGGCCTCAGAAAAAAATCCCCAGGGACACGGTGGGATTCACTTTGATACACTCAGCACGGCAAAGGGCACGGAGAGGAAATAAGGAAGGCTCTGACTGCCCCCAGTGTGGAGGTGCACATGCTAAGGCTCTGTGGACCCAGCACATCTCCGTAAAGCCTAAATGCTACATTAGCAGCAGAGTAGGCGTACCTTACCTCTGGGTAGGATTACGCTCTGCTCGGGTTTTATTTTCTGGTTTTTTTAAGAGGGAAAAAGACTGAGATGGGCAAAAATCTAATGGGAGGAAGGTGAGCCCAACCATAAATAACTGGGCTCATCCAGCACCAATAGAGAAAAGCATACAGGCGTGGTTTGTTTATTGTAAAAGTTAGCCTTAGGCAAAGGATTTAAAACTGATCAGCCTGCTACAAACATATTATATTAGTCTTGTATTTATTTATTGCACAGTCCTTTAGTTTTATTTATTGACTGTCATTTCCTACTGTACTGCAGGCAGTGCTGTCACTGTATTTTCTTAAAACTTTCATAATAAATTTGTAAACGTAAAAAAAGTCCCAGCCATCCCATATTTTTCCCCTGCATTTTCCAGATATTTTGGCTTTTGTAGAAGTAATGTCAGTTGTTTACTTGATTCTGACTCAAAGGAAAAAAAAACCAAACCACCACCCTAGGTACTTTCTAGTTTCAGATGTTTTGTGTGATTGTAAAAGAGAAAGAAACCAGTTTTGACTGAGAGAACAAGCTACTGCAAACAATCTGTTGCTAATATAGTCTAATTGCTAGTGATATTTTGAGAAAACAATTAAATTGGAAGTGGGGTTATTTTGGTGTTTATTGTCTGTGACAGCTTCTTTTGGAAACAGGCTCAAGAGCTGCCGAACTGAGGCTGTGATGATGTGTGAATAATACTTATCATCAATACAGAGCCAGCCAGCAAAGCAGGGAATTACAAAACAGTCAAACTCACCTGTTAACATCTCAGGAGGGAGCTGTTGCATGGTCACAGGTGGATCCTTGCCCTTACCTGTATTTGCACCCTGCAACATCAACATCCTTTTTATTGCACTAGAAATTGGGAGGGAGGGGGAAGATGCTTAGGTGCCCCCTGGGTCTGAGCCAAAAAATCTGCATAAATTTTTTTGTTGGAGGGAAAGGCACCACATACTGTTGAATCATGAGTCCAACAGCTCAAGGGAAAAGTCTGGGCAAAATTCCCATGGATTTTCCCACATCTAGGCTTTCACTGCTGGTTGTCACTGTGATTAGTTCAAGGTGTAAACAGACGTGCCCTCTGCAAGCAGATGTGCTAAAAGAAGAGGTTGTCACCCATCACCAGGCCTCCCACTTCTTCTTTAGCACCCTCTGCTGAAAAGCACCTCCTATCCCTCCCCACCAGCAAAGCTGCTCACTGGGGCCCACCCAGCCCCATTTTGGACACCTCCAGGCAATGCTACCAAAGCATCTGCTGAGTTGAAGCCATTCCTGTGCCACCTCCACCTGATGGGCTGCAGCCATCACAAAGAAGCTGAGTGGGCATAAAAAGGCTGCATTGAGGCTACCAAAATGCTGTGAAGGCTTTGTGCAAGCCAGTGATACGGATGGGTCAGCAGTATTTAAGTGAGTTCTTGTCATGCCATCACATACAACGCAGAAATGGCTTTAAAGTGGTTGGAGAGATGCTCAGTTTCAGTTCAAAAAGGGCACATCTTTGGAAAAATGTAACATTGTAGAACAGTTACAGTGGTTCAGTTACTGAAATTGGAACCCCTGGGAGCACTCATCACCAGCCCCAGCCCACACCATCCTGGCCTTCAGCAAGTGCTTGGGGGTGGGTTGCTGCTCCTCAGTGTCAAGGAGTTCGGGCATGGCAGAGAGGGCTATTTAGCCCCATCCACGTACTGGTTGGTGAGTTGCAGAGTTTGCATTTGCAAGCTTTTCTACCGTGGCAAAAAGTCTAGGATATACTTCTTTATATCTCCTATGAGAACATTAGTGCTCACAATACCTTCCGACTCCAGAAGCCAAAGATTTAGGAAAAGCATCAGCTGCCATCTAAGTGGGAACAGAATCAGGTGAAGGGTTTTGACAGTGAGAGACAGTGTCTCAGGAGCTCTCTCATTTTTGCCCTCTCTGCAGAAGTGCTTGCATCAAGACCTTAAAACCCCTCTGTAAAAGCTGTTTGTGTGAGAGCAGATGGTATTTCATTGTCTTTTGCTACTGATCTTGAATTATCAGCCTTTATAATGAAAATGCCAATTCAGCCTTGACTGTTCTGCTATAACTCTACCAGGACCACTATAATGCACACACCATATATACTGAATATTTATTATGGTACTGTGCATATTATTTATTGTATATGCAGCATATTTTGTAGGTGAAAAATGATACCTTATCTAAGTCAATGAGCATAACCCGGAAAAATATGGCAGAGTAATCATGTGATTCATAATTGACATCTGCTCTCCAAAGACTTGGACAGAATCTGAATTTTCAGTATGCACTGGAAATGCTCTCCTGTTTGCTGGTCTGGGCATAACCATGCCTTTGCTCTCTCCGGCAGCTCCATCAGTCTTCTGTATTTCCATAATTCCCTGGGTGCACAGAAAAGCTGTGCCAGGCACATGCTGAAAATATTTCAAGAAGTTGCGAAAAAGTGCTGATTTTTTCAGTGTCCAGAAATAAGACAAGGAAGCAGGTTTTTTCTGTCCAAATGCTAATGAGGACCAGCCTGTGCTCATCCTCAGGGTTTTCATAGATTCACGGTGGGATTTTAAGTGTACATATGTGTTCATGTACATAGGAGTGTGTCTCCTGCTCTGATTTCACCACACTGTTGGATATCACCAGGCAGCCTGGATGTGGCCAGACCAGTGAAACCCCTGCAGCTTCACCCCCCTCCAGCACTGACTCTTTGGTTCCATCCTATTGTAAACCCCCACCTCATGAAGGTGCTTTTTCTGACACAACGCGTGGGTTCCTTGCGTGTGTTTGGAACAACCTGTGGTCAAATTGCTGAGAAAAGAGGACTTGGGGTGCGGTGGTCAATGGTTTTTACTACTTCTCTGTCTGGTCACAAGAAGCTCATGGAGAAGTGGATGATCTGACTGCATTCAGGTCCTTTTAATAGGTTGTCTCATCCAGCCTAATTATTAACCAGATTTCCAGACTTAATGTACCAATGGGATACACAGGCATCAATGAGCAACTGCCCAGAGGAGAGGTGGGATGCAGAAAAATCCAGAGAAATTCCATAGAAGGTAAGTCATATCAGATCTACAGAGACTTGACTGAGTTTACAGAGAAGAGAAGGGTGATGAAGCTGGATTTGAGACGTCGAGTTGTGTGAAGCCCCTCAGTTCAACAAACACCACAACTTGGGAAGTTTTCCTTTTGCCATTGTCATTTTTCTTGCTTTTGTGGATTCTTTAGTGTCTGCTACTGCAGTGGGGAGAAATCTAGAGGCGTCCCAGCCCTTGGCATCCTGGCTGCGATATGGCATCCTTGCACATGTGGGAGGGAGGGCAAGGGGGAGGAGGAGAGGATGAGGAAGGGTTTATTGGTGTAAACAACAACAAGGTTGTAGCAAGAGTTTTCGAACAGCCATCCAAATCACATTATCGATGGCATCTAGAGACCAGCCCACATCTTTATTGGCGCTGCTCTCGCTGCAGGAATGTGGCCAAGTTTGTCTCAGCATTTGAGCTAGTCTTCCTTGTCAATGACTTTTTTTTTTTTGGACAGATAAGGCTCTGTTTATAGCACACTTAAAAGCAATAGCTGAAGAGAACAGAGGCTTCACCACTTTGATATGCAAAAGACAACAAATTTTATGTATATATGAAGGGAGCTAATCCTGCTAGCACTGAAGCCTTTTGGAAGATTCCCAGTGACTTTGCAGAGACTTTGAATTATGGCCAGCTTTTGCTTTTATATTTCTTGTTTTCCTTCCCCTCTTGCAAGATGTCAGGAATAAATATTTTAATTCAAAATGGCACTGCGGTGCCTTGCAGCACGGCAGGCCGGGACCCTGTCCCCAGGAGCCTCCAGCACTTTTCCCAGCAGCGAGGCGTGCAGCCGGAGCACAGCCCTTCGGCGAGCACAGCTACACCGGGGATGTGCCAAAATGCTGCAGAGCAAGGCCATCGTCAGCTAGCAGACAGGCTGCTATATACGTCCAAAACTCACAAAAAATATATACGTGTAGTTCAGATGGCTCAGTGAACTGCTGAGGAACCTGCATGCTGTTTGCAATGTGCCTGCTACGGAATAAGACATAAAAAGTAATTTTAGAGATACTTTTAAGATATTTCAGGTCCTCTGGGTATGACAGATCAATGGCAATAAAACCAACAATCAGTGCTTTGTACCAAATAACCAAACCTGGTGTGGTTCTGCTGCCCTTGCCCCAGGAGGAGTTGGCGGCCAGGCAGAGAGGACGATGGCTTTACTGAGAGCAGGAGAGGAATATGGCTTGTGAATGGTGGCTGCAAAACAAGCCTCTTTAAAAATATGTTGAATTTTAATGAAAGCAGCTCATAATGTATAAAAGGCAGAATGCTGTTATGTGGCAGTGGACTTGCTTACATGCCTAGCCTGGGAGCTGTTGTGAAGCCTCATAGTCTGTGTCGTGGGACTCGGTGTGCCTTGGAACAGTGCTCGAGTAGTCAGTCATTTTATGCACCCAGCATGTGCCCATACATATGGATAGGTAGAGACATGCACGTACATTTACATATATGTCTGTGTAAATCTGTACATACATATATGCATATATGTGCACTTATATATTTATAGACACACGGCATATTATTGAATATACATGTTATACCTTTGCATGCATGCATATGTATATATGCTTAGGCTTCTATGCATTTTTGTGAGATAAAACAGAAAAAAGAAAAATAACTAAATTATGTAGATAACTGACAAAATATAATAAATATGCATATTTAAATACATCTTGAGGCTCTGCATGTATGCAAATGTGTAGGTGAAACAGTTTTATGGATATTGTACCTTTTCAGACAATATAGGAAGAACCAGATTACACAGTGTTCCTAGTGGATAATTGCTACGAAGCAAATCAGAGTAACCAAGTTATCCTCCTCATATATGGGTCAATCTAAAGAGACCGCGTCAGTCATGTTGTGACCAGTCTCTCCAAGAGGAGCTCTGCAAATAGTACTTGGAAAAGTCCTCAGAGTGATGGTCTTTGGCTTTGAAAAGTGCCTGGGCTGCCTTGGAGGGTGGGTGCCGCTCACACTCCAGCTCTCCAACAGCAAGTGGGATTTCAACACATGAACACTAGCTTTAAGTATAAGTTTAAAAATGAATCATCATTTCCTAATGGTCCTATCCCTTAAATGCTTCTACTCCACTTATTATCACATCATTTAAGCATCCTAGAATGGTACTAAGAAACATCAGTCTCTAGCCAAGGGAACCTGAAGTGCATTTTCTGGCTGCAGTGTTAAGTTTCTTCCTAGTGATACTTAGTCTTGATGACTGTCTTCTAGGTAAAGCAGAAAGAGATTGCCTTCTCCTGCCAAAAGGGGTAGAGTACTATTTGTCCTGATTTCTGACGGCAATTGTTGGCATGCTTCTTGGAGCAGCTGGCACCCTCCTTATGAAAATTCTATTCAAGAAAGGAAACATGACACTGGGTGGAAAAACAATAATGAGAAAATGGAGAGCATTTCTGAAAGTCAAACAAGCATCTCTGACTTCACTGCATCACCTGGCTAATGCTGAAAGCTAACGCTGAGCCTGATTTTCACAGGGATAAACCCAAACCACCAAACATGGCTGATGCAAGCAAGACACAGTGAAAGCCCTCCAAGGCAGTAGGCTTTGCCAAAGCTCAGCTTAGACAGATGCTCCATACAGTCCCTGCCCCACAAAAACTGAAAAGCAGAGACCACTTTAATATCTTATAGGCTTGGAAAAAAGTGAAGAGGAGTGGCATGTTAGTAGGGACAAAAATTATTTTGGGCTTCTGAGGAAGCAGCGTGCATCTCCATCGCTGTGCTAGTCAGTTCCTCCAGGACATGCCCACAAGTGCTGGGAGCTGTGGGGCCTCAGCTGCCAGACTTCCTTCACGGGAGAAACTCTCCTGAGCACAGGAAATTTTACTTTTCCACTCAGTTCCTGGTGCTTGAGATCTTCATGTGTCAAGCCCTTGCTATGAGGCAGGAGAATAGCACAGTCCTGTGAGAGTGATGTGGGATGCCCATTCCTGTGGACAGGACCAGAGAGGGAGCACCAGGCCATTTCTCAGTGCTTTTCAGATGCCCTCAAGGAATGACTGGGGGGGGTGAAAAACCCTGGAGATGTCAGAAATGCCAACAGCGAAGGAAAGAAAGAACGAAGGAAAAAGCACACACACATCTGCAACTGATTTAACCATATAAATAAATGGTAGGTTCCTCTGGCACTCCCAGCACAAATAATTAAATGGTGCATTTAGGGTCTAGGACACCAAAATACAGAGGACTATGAGAGAGAATGACATGTATGTATTTGTCCCAAATGATATGTTTATCTTGTTTCCCTCTATGCAATTAAAAATTCATTAATAACCACATGGCTAAAATAAAAGCAGGGCAGCGAGGCTGGACTGGGCTGTGCATCAGAGTGCATGAGCTGGGGGCTGCTGTGCCTGCAGTGAGACCGGGGCTCTGGTTTTATTTAGGGCCACGCCTCGGCAGTTTTAAGACAACACAATGCAATTACCCTGACCACAAAATATTCTGCAAGGGCCTGATGGTCCCTGATGCCACCGGGAAGGGAGATGCTGGGAGATTTTGCCAGCCCTGCCAAAGCCTCTGCAGTGGGGCTGTCAGCAGTCATCTCCCTTCTCCCTTCTTCATCCCTAGATGTTAAGGTGAGCTTAACTCCATATGTATCTGCCAGACCCAGGGATTCATTTCCAGTAAGTACCTGCTTTTTTTCCTATGTAGGTGTACAAGTGAGGATGTGTGAGATGGATGCTGGCATCCAGAGCTTGGAAAATATTCCTTCCTCCTCTTGAAAAATCTTTGCCAATGCTGGGAATCTGCTGCCTCTGTTCAGGTGAAGCTCTCTTGGCACTTTTTCTAAGGAGCAATGAAGACATCAAGCCTTATATGGATTTCATTATTATTTTGTTTTATTGTGCTGTCGTTTTATAAGGGACTTGAGGCCCACAGGGAGCAGGAAGGCACTACCAACTAAACCGGGGTGGGGAACAGAGGAGGCACGTCGAGGCTGCCTGGTATCAGGGAATGATTTCATCCAGAGCCCTATTGTGGCAGGGAAACAATTCCTGTTTACCAACAGGCCCACTATTGTGCTGCTGGTGCCAGAGGAAATCTGCGGCCGAGCAGGGTTGCACAATTGCCGGCGCGGTCCCTGCCAGAGCCCTTGGCTGCGTGGAGCTGGGACAGCAGGCAGGGCTCGGCGCGGCGTGCGAGTACCGATAGCGCTCGGTGAGGCAGCCTGAACCTGGACACGCAGCCACAGACAGACTGATCCATGCTGATACATCCTCTCCTACGTGCTTCCCCTCCCTCTTCCATCAGTTTTGGGGTCCTTGGGCCAGTGAAATGTGTGCCCATGCAAACGGTGTTATGGGTGATGGGTGGGGTCCAAGCAAGAGAAGGATGAGTCAGCTTATACCATCCTTTCATTGTTTTTAAACCTGGACTCCGTGTAGGTAATGTTAATAGCAAGCCAGAGTGGGGTTTATGAGTTAAGATGACAAGTGGTCTTGAAGCATTTCAATCTCCTTATCTCTTTCCCAGATTTCTTCATCCAGAATTAAGATCACATAAAAGCAAACCCCAGTACCTCTGGCTTCCTCTTCTCCTTTCAGTTCATTTGCTTTTAAAATCTACATTCAATTTTAACCTGTGGAGTAGGGATGGAGCAGCTTTGAATGGAATGAAAACAAGACAATACTAATCTGATTTGCACATCCAAACTCCGCTACCTGCACCTCTGAACTGAGCCCTCAAAACCCTCCAAGTGAGAAACACTGTGTGTCCAGACAAGGAATCCACACCAAGTCACTATCCGCAAATAGTCTATGTGAGACGCCAAGTCTCACATAGTCAAAGAAGTTTGGAGGGTCAAAAACTCCTTGGTGGCTTCCTAGACAGCACACAGCACAGCTACACATTGGCTGCAGGGCCGTGGCAGCTCCTGAGATGTCTAGGTTGGGTTTTCAGGGATATATAGGCATAACTTCTAGTTTTACAGATGTGTCCATGCTCATGTGCCTACAGCTCATGCAGCAACGTGAGATAATTTTCATTAAGTGTTTTGGGTGCTGCAAGCAGCGCAGATCCTGTATAGAGCAAGCTGTGGCAGAGATCTAGGATTTATCTGCGTCTCAGGAGGCTTTCATTGCACACCCTGAGCTACCACAGCTCTACCTACCCAGGCTTGAAGCTACTGCAGCTGTGTCCCCGACTGTACAGCAGCAACGTTCTCCAATTCCTGCAGCACATGGATCTGGGTGTTTCTTATCCTCCACCTTTCTCAACTACCCTGTCTCCTCATGGGGGCAGCCCTTGGAGTTATGATTACTGCTCCTACCCCAGAAGTCAGCGCTGGAAGGTAACAAAGGACCTGATTTTTCACATCTCCTTTGAAAGCTTGGAAAACGGGCTACATACAAGCTCGGCTGGGCTGTGGCGATGCTAACCAATCCCTTGGGACTTTGCTGCATGAAAAGGGACTGGGACAGCCCTGAGAGAGCGAAACAGTCAAAAATGGTTTTAATTTACTTTCCTGCATGTTGTGTGTTCACCAAGCAGGGACTGAGAGCAGCCTCCAAGCCTGATTGTTGTTTCTCCACGGGGCATTTATAGAGGCATCTGAGCAGAGGGACACATGCTCCTGTGGTGTCGTGTCAGAATTTCTGCAAAACCACGTAATTTGTGCACGTGTGCAACCTTGTATTTTGTTTTGGGGTTGAATTTTTTATTTTCTGTCCTAGGCGTCTGGCAGTACTATTCCCTCAGCCTGTTAGGAGTGTACACTGAGCCATTCCCAGCCAACTGGAGCTTTTCCACAAGATGGTACTCAGCCCAGTCTGTAATTGAAACAGGGCACGGATGCTCCTGGGGAAGGCAAACGTCAGCCAAAAAACCAGGCCGCAATAGTCAGAGATATTTAGTATACAAATAAGAAGATGTTTCATAAATATCTTATAAAAACTGTAATTTACTTCCCAATATTTCAGCAGATTATCTTAATGCAAACAGCAGATGTATTTTGGAACGATGAGACAAATGTTTAGCAAAATTAAAGTTATTCATGTGCAGTTACACAGGGAATATTTGCATGATATTTTACTAATTGCTCTAAAATCTGAATTGTAGCAAATAAACAAACAGGGGGAAAAAAATAAACCAGCAGAAAAATTAGCCCCAGGCCTCTCTTTTTAAGTTCTCTGAGTCTTTTTTCAACTGTTCAACCTTTTTTCTTTGCTGTCCTGGTTTCTTCCTGAGTCTCCTCATCACTCTTCTCAGGTCTCTTACCTTTTTGCAGGCTCTTGTTCTTCCCCCGATGGAATTTCTTCCAAGAGGGGCTGGATTTGCTTCTTCCCTTGGAGTCCAAGCACCCTCCCCTGGTCTGAAGTTCTGCCTGCTCCTGTTTCTTATTTCTTGACTGAGTCAACAAGGCCAATTTCCAATGGTCACACTTTCTTCATCATTTTGGGGAAGTACTTTGGTATTGTATAAGCTCAGGGATTGCCCCAGATAGGATTAGCCATACAGAAAAACCCAACATAAAAGGAGTAGATGCTTTTTTAGTGGCCAGGAATTCAGACTTTGGTTACTTTAACCTTCTCTTACAAGTTTCAAGTTACAGCAGCAAGAATTGAGTTGTAGTTCCTGATTGTTATGACATTATTTTTTGTCAGGTCTATTTATTTGCCCTTCCAGAAAAAAGAATGTATTTCGAGACGTCAAAATATTTTGTTCGCCTTCATTTGATTGTAAGCGGAGCTTTAGGTGAGGTAAGAAAAATGTATGTTTACCAAAATGTTAGATGGTAACATGCTTGTATATGTTTCATCCACCCAAAGGAATGCTAAGAGTACAAAAAATCAAGCAGTAGGAATTTAGCAAAGATCAGAATTAAAAATGATATATCTTACATAAAAATCACATTGACTGCAGGAACAAGTGGGCTGCAGCACTGGAAACAAAAGTCCTTGGTTTCACACTGCAGCTGCTTCTTACCCAAGGTGATGGAGTTTCTTACAACAGTGAGTGTCTCTTATCATCCTTCTGTCCAGCACTGTAGGTGGATAGGAAATGCACATTTTGCACGTGATTTTTACAATAAAGGGAATTTTTTTTGCATCTGAGTCTTTAAGATCCAAAATCACATTGTAAGTCGTGTCCCTAACACTGAAAATTTTCCCTGTTCCATTTTGGATTCTGGAGGAGAGTCTGGGAACCTTGGAGGGAGTCTAGCCTGATGTGGGGTGCACACCTTCTCTTAGCTCATATAACAAGCGTTTTCAGGATCCTGCTCTTCATGCCAGCCCGTATTTGCATTTTAACCCTCATTTTCCTTATGGTTGTGAGGTGCAGGTGGATGGGGATGCTGAGCTCAATGCACAGGTAGGTGCTAATAAATAATGTATATTGTACATCCCAGATAGTCGTCTGAGGTTTTGTTAAAGTACTTCTGTAGGGTCAGTTAGAAACTTCTCCTCTAAACTGATATTTCTTGTTTTTTAACTGGAATAACGAAAGTAATACAAAAATCGATGGGGATCTGACTAAAGAGGAAAAACAAAGGGGAGACCAGGGCATTACTGTCACTATTCCTTTTTCTTTAAAGGAGGAGGTTCCCATTCATGAAGTTTATACTTCGAATTCATTAAAGTCTTTCTTTAGCCTCTCCCATCCGCAGGTCATTGCAGGAATATGTAAAAAGGAAATGTTTTATTTTAACAGAGTCAAACAAAGTACATGAAACACACCCTTGGCACTGCATGACATTCCTTAAGTTAAATCGCAGAACCAAGCAGAACCCTTTTTTCCCTGCCTCGGTTTTTTACTTCATTGAAAAGAGCTCAAGTATAATATTCTTTCAGGAAGCATAAATTGTATTACTGGAAGTAATAGCAATCTTCTAAGCAAAATCCCATAGGACTCATGCCACTCTGCTTTCTGAAAAGCTGCATTCAAGCACATGCAGTATTACCTCTTCCCCGAACACTGCTCTCGTGGTTGTGTGCAGGGAGCTTTGGATGATGCCAAAGCAACTGGATATTTTTGCATTGGGGTCTTCGAGGTGTTTCAGCCTTCATGGCAGTCCCGGCTCTTGGGAGAAACTGAGAGTCCTGCCCAATCATCCTAACTTTGGTCCTGCTTCTTGCTGTTTAGTATGCATGCGTAACTTCCATGAATGTAAATAGAAGTTATGTACATGCATGGAGAGGGAAATGGATGCATTCATCTTGGCTCAAGACAGGCAGCATCTCCCCAAGGAGCTACTTAGGAGGTTATTGAGGAGACAACAGCAAAGCGGAGTGGGTTGTACCTTTCTACATGTGCGTTGTAGAAATTATTGGCGTGTTGCTGATGTTTATAGTGAACAAATAGTTTATTTCTGGGCTAAGTAACATTCCAATGTAAATACTCAACTGGCAGCTAGCTGGAAGTTTGCCACTTGAAGTTAAAAGGCCCGTGACCAATGGTGTCAGATTAACATTTCCAAGTTGGACAATGTACAAATGGTGTTCTTGGACTGAAATAGAAATAGATGAAAGTGGTCTACTGCAGTGCAAATACCAAACTGGCAACCAGCTGGTCATTGGAAAGAGAACATGCTATGGGAATATGCTTTCTGCAGAAATACTTTATTTTGGAGATAAGTATCAACAATAGGAAGATGAGGCTTGTTTAACAAGAACCATATGGTCTCATCCTGCTTTTATTTCACTGAATGGCAAAGCCTGATTTTCTTTTGTAGGTGTGGGATGGGGATTACTGCTAATAAACAAGAAGTACAATAAGTTGTCTGATCCATTGTTGCTCTTCAAGAGTTATAAACAGATTATTTTTATTGCACATGCTGATATTTCAGGAGACAATAACAGAAAGGAAGCAGAATTGAAGGTGCTTGCTGAAAAACAACTTCTTCTGACAAAATAAACCAAGACAAAGAGCCATTTAAGACAAAGTTATCAAACTGTGTGACACCAGTACAGCAACTTTTCCAAACTGATAAGTGGAGAATTAGTGGATGGGTTCATTCAAAAGAAAAAGTAGTTTGAATTTTTGTGGAGGGAAAACAATAGACTGTAAAAAGTAACATATGAGCAAATGGGGAATAAGGCAGGGACTTTGCTGAGGTTTAAGTAACTACAAAATTTATTCTGTTATCAATACCATTGAAGATAACAGAATTTAGCATTGCAGTTTTGGTATAGTCACAAAATTGATTTGTGTTACAGAAAAAAAAGGGAAAGGGAAGAAAAGAAAATGCAAGCCAAGGGAATTGCAGCCTCATTGGAAAATCCTGTTTTAAGAACTTTTCAGGGATGTAAAATATCATCTAGAATTGTTTACTTTTATGGGTAGGAGGCAAAAAATAAGTCAAGTAAGAGTGGAAATGGCTTTCTTGCCATAGCTGGAAGGTCGCAGTAAAATCAATAAAAGTCAGGATTGCAAACTCATTTTTTAAATTGGTTGTGTTTTGTTGCTGTTTTGTTTTGTTTTTTTTACAGTGGCCAAGGTTTTTATTTTGGTCTCAAAAAGACAGCAAGTAGGAAACTACTAATTATCAAGAAGATAACAAGATTTGAACATGAAAAATATGGATCATGTATGCAGAGATTCACATCTCCCTTTGGGTATAAGTAGCCAATCCCATTGATTTCCACGTGTCTGAAGACAGCTTATAACAATCAAGGATATCAAAATTATGTTATGTTACATATTTTGACATATCATATTACTAACTGCTGGTTTAGCTCACAAAGTTCTTTTTTCTTCTCTTCTTGCTTTAAAGTATAGCAAATAGTGGAAACATAAAGAAATAATACAGAACCTGAATCATGTGAGGATTCAGATATTCAGTTTAACTGTCTCAGTTAATCTCCTCTTTCATCTTTGAACACCCCTTCTGTAGAACTCCCTTGTCTTTACACCGATATCAAAACAGTCTTAAACCATTTCTCTGTGGCTTTTGGGCTCCTGATGCCCACCTCAACCTCTCCATCTGAAAAATGACGAGTCCCCAGCACAAATTACTGTAATTTGAAAGTAGTTTCAAGGCAGCCCAACAATGAGGGCAATCCCACGCTATCTGGTTGTGTTTGTGATGGAAGTACATGACAAGTGTGGTCCTCATCCGAAGCTCTTGAAAGTGCTGGGATGTTCCTCCTGCATGACTCGGCAAGGTGTTCACAGTTGGGCCCTGGTGGAACAGGACTTTGGATGCCATCACTTTCAGGATTCAGTTTTTCCAAGTTTCCAGCAGTTCTCCAATAAAAGCGAATGAAACAGGATTTGGGTTCAGTGTCCATTTATAGGACCAGTAGAAATTTGGCAGTGTTACCAGTAAATAAACACTCACACTTCCCTAAAGAGTGAGACTGCACTGCCCCAGAGTCCAGCTCCCTCAAAGCTGGGGAAAACCCTCTGATTTTATCTCTCCATTGCTTTTCTTTTCCCCAAACAGCAGGGATAGCTGAAGAAGCCCGTCATCATTTTATTGCTGCTTCTAATAAACACATATGGTGATGCCTATAACAAGAACAACAGCGAGCTGCTATTGTTCAGCACACGGCCATATGTGGGTTGTCCAGCGGCTCGGCAGCTGCATCGTGAGCGCTCAGGAATGTCGATAGCCCAGAGAGAAAGGAATGATTTTTAAGGGCTCCAAGCCTCACAAATAGTGTGTCTGCTTTACATACCGCTGTTGCTAAAACAACTTCTGACCGTGGTGTGCTAGAAGCATAGATGTGGTGTTAGTCACTACAGAAGTTTAGAAGGTGATTAAATTGTTAGTAATTGCAATGCAGACTGAGAAATTAGCTGGGGGTATGTTGAAGGGAGCTTTGCAAAACAAAAAGGCCCAAATAAATATTTACATAAATATTTTGTATATATATACATATATATATGCATCTGTATGTGTGTATTTCTACACTTACTGCTATTGTTTTTTTACATCAAAAACACTTGCATATCTAGTACTTCACATAATAAAAACTTTGACCCCAGCACTAATCCATATTTCTTTTATCCCGTTGTGCAAGGTTGAAAGGCATGCAATTTGCCAATAGTTTTTTCTCCATTAACTACATTTCCCTCTGGCCTCATATGGCTCTGCTTAGGCTGGATGATCAACACTGCAGAGGCAGCCCAAACACAATGGCTGGGATGCCTCACGTACAACTGTGTTTCTAACACTCTTCTTTTCCTGATGCCATATTTAAACAGTAACCTGATTGAAAATGAGCAGCCCATCTGCACATCTTCATTTTTTCCATCAGTGTGTTTGAAGGGAGAGAGAGAGACTGTGATGGAGAGAAAAGAGAAATAAGGCTTGATAGCAGGCAACATTCTTTCAAATTTGGACAAATACAATCAGGCAACCAGTGCTTTATTAAAGCCCTTGAATAATTTAACTGATTTTATGTGCATGTGTGTGTGTGTGTGTGTGAGAGAGAGAGAGATGTTGAATACCTACTGTAAATAAGAAAAGAGGGAGAAAATTGTAAAGGCTCCAAAATTCAACTACTTGCATATGTCTCCAACCAGGGATTTTAAAAGACCGATTTAAATATCACAGTGCAAATTATTTTGGCCAGTATTTCTAACGCGGGGCAGGAAGTCTCGGTCTTGTACTTCTTTTGCATATGTACACACCATCTTTGTGACACACAAATTACCTGTATAATGGGACACGATTTGAGTAACCCATAATGCCCCAGGAAGAACCACATCAGGCATTCACAGAAACCATAGACCAGCTCAGACTGCCAAAATCCACAACAGTTTTCGCCCAGTAAATGAAACCACGAACATTTGCATGCTTAGATATCCCGACACAAAGTAAATATTCCAGATGACGTATTTTTCAATATCATACACAGTGGTGTGAAAAAAAAAAAAAAAAAAAAAAAGAGGAAAAAAATTACCTTCTGTTTACTCTATCTTAAGGAGCTCTTTCCAATGGGTGAAGCTGAAATGCCCACACTGACTTCCCTTGAAATAACTAAGGGCCATATTTTCACCCTGCCAGATGTACGTGGCTCTTGGTTCCTCCCGGGAGTAGTGGCAGAACTTCAAAGAAATCCTGCACCAAGGCCAGATTTTCAGAGGTCCCCGGCATCCCCCAGTTCCTGTTGATTTGTAAGCAACATGCAGCTTGAGGTTTTGCTCGTCCCTCAGCTGAAACTTTCAAAACTCGTGATTTCTCAGCATGAGTCAGTGTTTTATGTAACCCCAGCTCACATTCCTCCAAACCCCTCCTGAGCTCGGAGTGCTCTGACAGCCAACCTCAAATTCTTCATCCCTGCAGCTGACAACTTCAGCCCTCTGAAAGTGGCACAACAGGCTCCTCATGCTGCTCCTGGGGGTTTTGGGGCCTCAGCAGGGTTCTCCTGGTGCTGTGGGGACTGAGCCTGGGAGAAAGTTGGGTTGGACTACGGATCTCCATTCCCAGTGGGCAAGATGCTGAGCTTGCCTACAAAAGAAATTCCCAGTCCTGGGTTGGTTTGGCTGATTTTTTTTTTTTAATTGCCTGAAACAGCATCAGTTTTATCCATGGCACTCCTATGGATAAAAAGCCAAAAAAAAAAAAAAATTTCATGAAAAAGTGGTAGGAAGACAAGGCACTGATTTGGTAGATTGCACTCGCTGTTTGTCTTCTGCAGGAACTTTGGATGGTGACTTCAGATCCCACCCTGGTACACTGCCTCACCCTGAAGGCAGCACCCTGAAGTCAGGTACCTAAACAAGCTGGAGAGGTGGCTTATCACACCATAATTATTTTTTTTTTACCATTATCTCTAGATACACTGAAATATATAAAAGCAGATGAAAAGAGTGGGAGAAGGTGAGAAACTAAATCCTATTTTTATTTCCTATTTCAAGCTGATTTTCCCTTGAGAGGTGAAAAATATCAACACGTGATTCTTCCCCTGGCAGCTTCCCATACCCAGTTTTGGGGGGAACTCATTGATGGTGGGATAAACCCTTCCCAACCTCAGTGTCAGCGCAGCTGTCTCGTCTCCCAAGGCAGCCTGGAACCTACTGCTCACAGAAAGAGGGGTGCCCATTTTGGTGGGTCAGCCCATCCCCATCACAGCCAGGCAGGAGTAAGTGAGAAGCTTTTGTGTTCCTGATACTCAATTTCTTCCTCCTTGGTCTGGGATGGGAAAAGTGCCGTATTCCATTGGGCCAGCACCTATGTTCTCGCTGCCTAAAGGTAGTAGGAAGCACAAAATGGTGGTTTTACCCTACAAAAATAAAGCCCCAGTTTACTGGAGTGGGGGCTTGCGGACTCTGAGCTGGAGACACTCTTTACTGGAAATGTTTGATGATGTGGCAGAGTACAGTGTGAGGAAACCAAGGCGCTCAATGCAGTACAGTGGGAAGTGGGTGGAAGGGCTGGAGAAGCCGTGGGGAGAGCTTGGGCTCCCCTCAGTATTTGAAGTGGAGCCATTCATACCTCAGCATATCTCTGCTTGCTGTTTGAAATCTACCCAGTGCATTCAAATCAATGAAAAAGTAACAGAGGAGCATGTTTTGGCATAGTTTCCCAGGTATTGCTGGCTTTTGTTTTTGTGCAAATGACTGATCTGTTTGCAATGTGAGAGGAGTACCTCAAATTTAGGCACTAGAAAGAAATATAAGAAGAAAAGATGCTTTAAAAAAATCGAAGCAAAACGAAACAAACAACAACAAAAAATCCTGAACAATTTCCTAAAATAAACGTAATTCTTTTGCCTTACCATGTTTAATCCTACACATGTAAGCGTGTACAAATATTCACAGGCAAAAATGCCTCCTGATGACAAAATAGCCCCACATAAGAAATTCTTCACAATGTTTAGAGAAACTGTGGAGAAATGTGAAGATCAGGCGAGGGGGAACATGTGCCAGCTCGCTCCACTAACCTACTTAGATGCAGCCTGGTGGCAGCAAAATAAGCAGCCATCTGATGCTTTGGATGCTGTGACCATGTGCTGGCACTGTGCAGACCTCAGGTATTGAAACCCCCTCCTAGAAAAATGATGGGATCTTTCTTACCCTTGTTACTGCAGAAATTTTAAATGCTTGTCTGTAGGGTCATGGCCAGGTTTTGCAGTTGCAGTGATTGTAGAACGTGAGGAACGTGAACCACAACATTGGGATTTGTCTCTTATTCCTTGTCAACCTGACAAACCAGCACCTTTCCCAAGATGAGAGTATGGACACCTACATTCCTCCAGGAAAGGGCTGTATGCAAACATTTCTTTGCCCAGCTGTGTTAGTTTGCCTTATAAAGGTTGTATTACCTCCAAACATGTGTGTCTGGTCATGCCAAGAGATAACATTCCAGTGCTGAGGCCTACCTTGTGCTCGGGCAGGACCTGGTAGGATGGCCATAGATTTTCCTGGAAAATATAGATAAAATCCTTTTGCAGCTTGCTATGCCTATGGCCTGCTTTTGCTTTTTTTTTTCATTGCAGACCTCAAAAGCAATCCCCTCGGACATGGTTATATATATTTCACTGTAAGTGAAAGAGAACAAAACAAATAAAAACACAATGAGGCTCTTTCTCCATGCTGGTACTTTCTTCAAACTTTCTGCTGAGGATTTCCAACAGGATTTGTCATCGCACGGTAAGGGTTCTGAATGAATTTATTGATGGTAGCTGGGGAGAAAAAAAAAGAGAAAAAAAATGAATGAAATCCCTTGAGACAAAAGGTATGTCATGAACTTCCCCAAGTTATTTGCAAATGTTTCTGCCAGTATCAATAAATCCCTCAAATTTCAGGATAGGCTGCATTAATTACAGGATGGCATTATGCATTTAAAGGTTGCTGAAAGTTATATCTGTGATCAGTCATGTTTGAATTGCACGTTCACATGAAATATTTGTTTTTTAAATACGTAGGCACGCAGGCGAGCAGCAATAGTCTCCACGATGTTTTAATAGGCTTTTATTAGTTTGTACTTTCCTTGTAATCTTGTTTTACAGTATGTGCATTCAATGTGTTTGTGTCTGTGCTCTTCATGCACACATCGCAGGATGCCAAAACATCCTTCTGCTTCCTTGTTTCCAACCACTTAGTCAGGCACTTGAACGCTTTCCAAATCTTGTTAAAAACCAGCAACAGCACTATCACTTCTTCTTGTCAGAGTGCACGGAAAGGGACGGATGGAGAAGGCAGTGTAAAGGTGAAGGAGGAGGATGAATGGTTGGGAACCCACGGTGGGGAGGTCTTCACAGGTGAGCCCAGGAGAGCCTCGGTGCCATGACGCCCAGACCTGATTTGGGGTTTTCCACTGCCTCACTGTGGGGTTTTGGTTCACTTGCTGGATGAAAAAGCAAAGCAAAGATGGTCCTCATACATTACCCCCAAATTTAAAAGTTTACAAAGTAAAAATTCCCTACATGAAAATCGCCGAGTATTTTTCTGTGCTGGCAAAGATTAATTCTGTTTCTATGTTAAACTGCCTCTTTTTTCCTCCAGGAAAATTTAATGTAACATTCAAATAGAGGCGGGTTTTCTTCTGAGTAAAATAGATTTAAAAGTCAACTTTGTTTTACCCACCAATTTTTCCTGAGACTAAACTAACTAGACAGGCCCAACCTAGGTTCAATAAATGCTACAAATTTACACTTCTGGTGAGTTGAAAATTGCTCCTGAGAGCGTTCAAATTGTGTCAGTCAGGTGCAGCCTTGCCGGGTAACACTGGGATCACGCAGCGCTGGTGGTCCTGGTATGAGCATCAGTTGAGTCTACGCTCACAGCTGGAGGGAGCAGGGGATGGTGTCTTCCCTTGGATTGCTCTTGCAGATGTGGATTCTCTGTTGTCTACAGACAGTTGAGCTCATCCCATTGCTGCTGGGGGAGGCAGACTTGGTTGCCTTGGTTGCCTGTCTCCATGAGGTGGGAATATCTGACCGCTTTGATTGCAGTCGCCCGATGGATTCCAACGTGCGTTGACGCAGGCGTGCGCCCACACAACCACGCACCCACGTGGAGCGTGACGAGCAGGCAGCCCTGGCAGCCTTAAGAAACCCAGATAAAAATAGTGTCGCCGTAGGAAACTTATGCTGTGTGTGAGTGAGATCCCCGAGGCTCCCGGCGCCTCCTGAAAGGGGCTGGGATTTCAGGTTTGAGTAAGGGACTTGCCAAGAAGTCGTGACACAGCCATTGCAGGCTGTCTACACTACAGGCCACAGTTGTTCATGATCAGCAAAAAAAGCTGGTCAAATAACATTTATCACAGTGTTCACTCGGCCTATGCCCCACACTCTGAATAACTTATTTTACGGATGATATTTTCTCCAGATGACAGGCTAAATGCAGGGCTTACTAACATAATTCTCAAAAGCAGTCCTTTGTCAGGTCTTGGGAGAAAGTTTGAGGTCAAGTGCCAGGTTTCTCAGCAGAGTAGCGTCTGTGGTCCCAACCAGCCATACACTGGGGGAACACAAAATCATGTGCCAAAACATCTGCTCGTACTATCTCCTTGCAGACACGGGCTCCATCATGTCACATAAGATATATCCAAATGCTTGAGGCCATGTGCTGGAACTTCTTGCTCCTCCAAAAGGAAAGGACATGGGTGAGCCTCTCCTGTTAATCCACCTGTGCTTGGTGCAGCAAGGATGGAGGACGGGTCATGCAGGCTCATGTAAAATTGCATTTTCCAAACAAGTAGTGTTTTCTTTTTTTCAGGAGAATGACAACCCTGGTCACCTCAAGGCTGATGCACTCTTGGAAAGTGAAATATTTATTGTAATAGTGATGGCAGAGGGGAGGAAATCTCTTTTGTAAGAAAACAAGGTGCATAAACACACAACATAACTCAGGCCACATCTTCATTTCACCCATAAGACGTTTGTGCAAGTGCAGAAAAGCCCAGGCTTTTCTCCTGCCCCCCAAAGAAACATAATCTAGAGTTTATATCGGATGGTTTATGGGAGTTTATTGGAATATCCAACAGGGTTCGTGTAATGTGTCATAAGGTAAAGCCTGCTCATTGGTGATTTACAAGCAGTGTGTGCTGGTGTTACTGTAATTTATAGACCACAGATGGTCAGGGGGTGCCCCTGCTGACTTGTAGCTGAATAAGAAGCTTAGCCCTGTGTGTCATCTGCTGCAGGTACCTCCGGCTCACTTCCCCAGATTAGTGCTGATCAAGATGTGCCTTCAAACCCAGAGGGTCCCGAGATCTTTGCCTTGCAAGCTGGGGCTATTTCAGGAGGGGAGAGGATACAAATGATTAAGGCTGGGGGAAAAACTCTAAGCTTGTCAGAATGACACAAAAGGAAAAATGCTTTTTACAATAATAACTTCCCTTCTGATTCTTCACTTGATGGGATTTTGTCACCTGTAAAATAGAGAATGAAGAATGTCAATCCCCCCTTTCATACACCAGTCTAAGACAAACATCTCCTCTGCAAAAAATTCTACATATTCATAAATCTCCCCTGTAATGACCCTTAGGATAGATCCTATCTTTGGTCTCATCATTTTACCCTTTCAGGTAATTACTCTTCAACTATGTTTCACTATGACTTTCTTTCAGGTTTACCTAAGTTGTGTCTTCTTTAAGTTTTATTAAATAATTGTCTGTTTATTCCGGCATCTCTTTCTGATCCCCCAGGACTTTGCTCCTGGTGGGTGCATGAGGCAGAGGGAGGACAGGACTGGCTGCACGTCTCACCCAAATCTTTGGGAGATTTATTTTTTTTTGGCCAGGGGATTGGACCCCTTTTCACTTTTAATTTCTCTGGTTGACAAAGTTCATCACGTTACCTCATATTTCTCCCAGACGTGTTTTTGTCTTGCTGCGTGTGGCCTTGTCCTGCCCGCAGAAATACCGCGGTGGTCTCCGTCGGGATCCAGCAGCCTTGGGAGGGACGTGCTGGATCCAGGGACGCCTGGCGCTTGGCTTTCCCGCTGCAGCGAGGTCATGCATTTTAACAAGGCACTGCCGGTCCCCTTTTTAAAGGGCATTGATTATGTTTTGTTAAAATGGGCTTTGAACTCAGCTGACCCTGTGCCGGTAGGACATTTCAGGGCTTTTTTTCTGCCTGGACCACACTTGACACCTGTTGGCAAACACAGCTGCAAATGCTGCTGAGAGAAACCTGCATCTGAGCTCAAAACTGAGTGCCTCAATTTTTTCCCAATAGTAAAGACGTAAGAGAATTTGGTGGCTTCTCTAGTTAATAAAGAGAAAAAAAAACCCAAATTTGTTTCCTTTATCAAGATGAGGGAAAAAAGCACCCTATAGACAAAAGAAGCAGAAGGAAAGCTGTAATGGAAATAAAATTGACAGCCTCTCAAAACTCAGGTGGCACTTTCCTTTTCCAGTTAATTACAGTTTTAATTACATGGCTTCTTGTGACTCCTTGATACCTAATAAACTAGACTCTGTGGGGCGGCAAAGTTGAGTTTTGCTTGAACTGCAGGTGTAAGGCTCAGCATGAAACATAAATCAACTTCTTAAACATGCTTCCATGGTGTGTTCATGCTTTTTCTTCCTATTTGCATGTAAAAATCACATCTTTTCACCATTGTTGGGGGGAAAAAAAGAAAAATATTGAAGCTACAATGCAGAGAGTTTTATCTTTGTCTTTGGATATAAAATCCCCTTTCAGTAGGGAAAGAAAAAGCATCTTTTATTTTTTTAACCCCAGATATGATAAATTTTAAAAGAGTGATGCATTGCCCACATAGACCCTATCTCAATAACTTTTTATTTGCAGGGGGAGTGGGTGCATAAGATAGAAGTGGAAAGTTCTTTGGCAGAATAAAAGCAAGGGGAGATTGGTGTGTGGAAATAAAGAGATATTCAGCCCAGAGGAGCTGCGTCTCCTGAAGGTTTGGAAAACAGAGAGTGTCTGTTTATTCTTTGTGCATTATGCCATGGAATGTGTTCTCCAGTCAGGTTCAAGCATGTGCCATATATTACCTCTGAGCAGGGTAACACACTGATGACCTGTAGCAGCAAAAGGCTGGAGACAAATATGCTCCAAAAGTTCCCATTGGCCTCAATCCCATGGGATCCGATGGGTCACGAGTCTACAGCAGGAAACTCTACTGTCAAGATGGTCAATGGAGATTTCAATGGAAGATTGCCCATCTTCCCTCTTCCTCAAACCAAACAAAATTATTCTAGAAAAACAGGGGAGGAGATAAAGTGGGAAGAGAAAAACAGACAGTAGAGTTTCACATATGACATTTGGATGATGCAAAACATGAGCAGCAAGGTTCATGCATGGGACATGAGTGTATCAACAAGTCCTTCTTAACCTGTAAGACTGGGAAGGGCTGGGTTTTAATGTCTTTTTATTAGTGTTAACTTCAGCTTGTGATTTGTCTGCTGAAGTACTGGTTTTACATGAGTGCAAAAAAAGGAGGTGTATTTTTTATGAGTGAAGAAGGAGAGCTCTGGGAAATAGGTGCTTGGGTAGCAATTTTCCATGCTCAGTGGGGGGAAGGTGGGATAAATGGTAATGTCCTGCTTGCCTTTCAACAAAAAAATATATATTTCTGTTTTATTCTTCCATTGCTCATTACCTGGAGCAGCACTATCCGTGGCTGGAGTACGTGGGCCCAACTCAGCAGAGGCCTTGTTTCTCCTCCAAGGGCTTCATGCCCATGGCTCCCAATACCCACCTACCTCCCCCAGGGCACATCCCAGCCTCAGACCCTGTCCCCTGAGCACCACAGACATCTCACTGACACCCACAGTGCTCAGGGCCACCCGAGGAGCAGTCAAGGGCATCTTCCTATATAAAAATGACAGGCAGATTTCAGCCTTAAGTTCAATAGAAATCTTGCCTGAAAGACAGTCTTCCTGTAGACTAGACTTGTCTGGTGTCATTTCACATTGATGCCCTGTTGATGAGTATTCTTGGTTGTTTTTTTGTTATTTTTGGTTTTGTTTTTCTTGTTAAAGCTCTTTTTTTTTTTCCCCACAGTCTGGCTACCTCCTGTTTTTTGCAATTGCATATGTTGCTTACCTGAACAATTCCACTTGCAAATAACAGTATTCTCTCAAATCAATACTGCATTCAATCCCTTCTACTTTTGTGGCCTGTTTTTGTACAGTGTTTGGGCAGTCCACAACAAAAATGTGAGGAGCTGGCTCATGGTCTGCAATTTCTTTACATTCTGTGGTGTAAGTGAAATAAAAACCCAACTCAACATCCAAGAGAGAATTTTCAAGGTGAGAAAAAGAAGAATCCCTCCTACCTTCCTCTCAAATAAAGTGTCTCATCACTTTTTCCAATCAGTTTTGGTTTTATTCTTGAAACCACACAAAGAGGCAAATATACTGTTTTATGTAGTTTCATATATGGTTTTTTCAGAGTGGGATAGCCAGGGTAAAATTAAGGGAGCTAGAGAAAAGGAAGGAGAGCAGGGAAGGAGAAGAACAAGAGTTTAAAAAAAGACATTTTTAAAAAAAATTTAATTCCAGAGGGTTTTTTTTCAGAGCTGTGTCTCTCACATCATACTGGGATGGGGTGTGTGAGGCATCAGAGCAGCAGCAAGGGATACAGGTTCACGCTGGGGAGAAATCTCACATGCCTATGGCTCAGCAAGGAGATGGACTGAATGAAGAAATGGTGACGGAAGAAGCAGCAGCATCATGAATGTCATCCTAGCACTCCAAATGGTGTGGAACATGAGAAGAAAAAGGAAAAAAAGTCAAATATGCCAAATGTTTTGGTTCACAAAAAAGAAGTGAAGCAAAACTTTCCAGCTGAACCAGAGTACGTATTTTGTTTGCTTCTAAATGCTTCCAGTGGAAGTTTTTGAATGAGGAAGAATAAACGAGCATGCATGGGGTGGGGAAGCGGCCACTAGTTTCTGTGTGTATTAAGTTGCCTGTACCTGGCTGGTTGGGAGCGTAACTGGTGTGAGTGACTGGAGAAAGCTGCAGCACTGAGCTGAAGAAAGTGCAAAAAGATGTTAAGAACCATCCTAAAGTGAATACATCCCTGCAGGATGGCTGGCCGCGTCATGGAAGGGGAGGGGGCAGCACAGGAACAGCAGTGTCGCGTGCATTAAACCATATGCCACCAATCCATACGGCAATGTGGTCTGAAGTCTTTCAAGGCGGCTCTGACTTGGAAAAGGCTTGAAAAGTTTTCAAGTGGGGGTTTTTATGGTCTGCTGAAACCCAAAGGTCCCTTTTTCATTCCACTGAGAAAGTTTATCTGGACGAAGGCGGGTGAGAGGCAGCCACCCTCAGAAGGAAGCGTAGCAGAGCGTATTTCTTCACCAGAGGTTGGCAAGCTGTGCTTTCATAACGGCGTAGCAGGCAGTGCATGAAGGAATATTAGCTGCAAAAGTGATCCCTTTGGGAAGGAAGCTTGGAAGGGAGTTTCTGTCTAAACTTGGGAACCCAGCGCACATCTGTCTAAACCCAGCTGAGGACAGAAGGGTCCAGGTGCTAGCGATCTTGCCCTCACTTGAGGCACCACCACCAAGGTGGGGTGGGCATAGCTGGGGAGGGGTTTTTTCCAGGCTGGGCACCCCACACCGTACTGGGATGGGGTGTGTGAGGCAGCAGAGCAGCTCCTGCTGGTGAGAAATCGTGTACAGCCGTGGGGGGAAGGAGGGAATGGACAAAGAGTGATGGAAGAAGCAGCAGCATCCTCATCGTGCCTGCAAGAGCTACTGGCCATGCCTTAGCATGAGTAGGGTCACCAGTACCCACAGCTGCTGGGCTGGACTCCTGAGCATATTGCTCATGTCCTGGTGCTGGTGGGGCATAGTGTGGAGGAGCCTTCATTCCCTTAAGCACATTTGGGACACCATTTGGTCAAACAGTGTAGCATGTGAAGGAACAACATTGGCTTGGAATGAAAGTTGGTAAGATCTAAAATGAATGGGTAAGGGAAAAATAAATCTGCTTCCTCCATGTCATAGTTTATAGCTAACTGCAAGGTGAATTGTCCCACGACATGGCAGACATCAGGGCTTTCTTGTGACTTATCTGTTTGTTGGTGGTTTTTTTCTAGATTCTCCTCATGACCTCTTGCAATTAAAGGAGAAACCAGTTTCTGGGAGAATGTAAAATAACTCCTAACTTATTGTTTAAAAAATATTCTAAAAATTGACAAAACAGAATCACATACCCCAAAGCTGCCCCAAATCTTGCTCTCCTTTAATCTCATGGATTTGGAAAGGGCTTTGTGATTCTTGAAGATGCCACCTTGAGCCCTCTTTAGAGGTGGGCTGGAAGAGGCATCATAGCAATGGAAACCTGCTACGAATGACGGTCACACACCCACCTCAGAACAACTGAAAACCGTGGAGAGAATAACAGACTGTCCAACAGTGTTCCTACCCCATGGTAAACATTGCCGATTAATGTTTTAAGGAATCTATTATTTTTTGGTTAAACAAGGCTATCTTTTGTTTTAACCAGCATATCTTTTTTTGAGCTGGTCCCTCATAAATTCAGTCCAAGCTCAGCTGAACAATCCTGGTTTTTAACTTTTAGGAGGACTATGACTTATGATTTACTAGATAGCTATGTCGAGCCTAATGTAATAAAAGTCCAACCTATATGATGTGTATGGGCTACTGTATTATAAATATTTAATAAGTTATATGGAAAAAAAGAAAGTATAGGGGTTACAGAAATAATATTAAAGCAACTAAGTAAATGTAAAGAAGGTTAAAGTGTCTAACTCTATATGGCATAAGGGCTAAAGTAAACCAGATCTGTTTTCTAGATACTTTTTCCATGTACAGCTGTAACTGGGCTGCATAGAAATAAGGCAAGTACTTAAAGACAGGCAAAGGAAAAAAAAAAAAAGAGATCTAAAGCATTTGGTTGGCATTGATAGCAGTCATTTCAAAAAGCCCTGGAACATTTAAAGAGAATTAGAAAGGATTTTGCTGGAATCAAAGGGAGAGCACTTTCCATGGCTGGATGTGTATTTGGGTATCTGCAAACTGATTAAATCAGAGTGAGCAGAACAGCCTTGATCATCCAGGACTTTTAAAACAGAAAAAAGGGGTTTTCCTGTTTGGGCTCTTTTTTTCTCACTCACACATCTTACAGTTTTCATTCTTCTGCCTCCTTGATGGTAAAGTAACATTTATTTTGGCACAGAGACTCACAGAGAGCTTTGAAAGGCCCTGCAGGTCAAGCAGCTACAGCCTGCACCAAACCCATGGGGGTGAGAAAACCTGGAAATATTTAGGCTTAGGGACTTTTTTTTTTCCATCTTAAGCTAAGTTTTTTCTCAGAGAAGAAGTGGATGTCTTCACACTTCCCAGCAATATCCATTCTGACGCAGACAGGGCTCCTGCCTTGCCACCTCACACTTGCCATTCCTTTGGCAGTGCCAATTCCACAGCCAGCTTTCCTGCTGCTCAAGCCAGAAAAGGCTTTCATGAGGCCTTTGCTGTTGCTGGTGATTTTCCCTTGGTATCAGCCAAGCAGAGACAGGGGGATCAAGCCTCCCTAAATCCCTGGCTTGCCCTCTCCTCCTCCACACTGGTGGTGTTGGTGGTCTTGGCTCTTTGGTCTGGTCCCCCTGGCCGTCTGGGAGGGAGCTGGGATAGTGCCTTGCTTAATCAACAGGTGACAAGTGTGTGTTTCCCTTTGTGAGAAGAGTACAGAGGGCAGTGAGGCAAAATATTAGAGTCCTTAAGTCCCACTGATGCCAAAGGGCACATCTTCCCCCAGACCTCCACCCTTCGAAAACAATTCCCTCCTTTTCCTTTTTTTTTTCTTTTAAGCTTTCTCCCAGCCTAGGCAATGGATTTGGCCAGCAGGAAGCGTGGGAGAAGGAAAGAGGGGACTGTGGGAAAGGGGAGTGAGAGGGAGACCCTCCCCTTGTGCAAGGGCTCACATTGGTGGGGCTCTTCCCACAGCCCCACTCCTTGCTCCTCCCACCCAGCCATGGACGGAGGAGGGCAAGACAGGGGATGGGATGAAATCAATAGACTGATGAGAGCTGGGTGTGGGGAGAGTTGGGGGTGGTGGAGTGAGGTATTTTCCCTTAAGTATTATCCCTTCCCAGCATGTATCAGATAGAAATTTTAAAGCTGGAAATCGGAGACAAATGTGGGATGGATGTACGGCAAATCCAATGCAAACAGACAAATGAAACAGGCAAAGTGAAAATGAAATTTCATTCTTCCCCTGCTTTTCTACCACCTCTGTGTTGTCAAATTCAGTAAACAAGGGCACAGGGTAACCCAGCTTCCAACAGAGCCTTTTCTTTCCATTTGATGGAAATCCTAAGCCGTTATTAGGCTGGGGAATGGATCTTCTTGTAGTTTTCCCTCATGGTATTTAGAAGTCATGCACAGGATCTCCAACACCCAGAAACTGTTCCATTTTTAAACCATTATGTGGATTCCCTCCATGGAAGAGGAAACAATCCCACATGGGCTGCAGCGGGATGCTGTGTTACCTGGAGCAGCATTTTGCTGCTTGTGCCTGGGGGGTCGAGGGCACTTGGCCACACAGTTTCTTACATAAGCATGACTCAGGTCCAACCTGCTGTCCAGCAGCCTGGTTTTGTGGAAAATGAGGGGTAGGAAAAAACTCACTTCACAGTGCTGACAGAAAGCAAATAACCAAGCAAAGAGGGTTGATTCACCTATTAAAATAGGCACCTTTTTCTTTGCAGGTCACCTTTTATTCTAATTTTTGCAGTATTTTCCCTGCTACAATTAACGGCCTAAGTAACACTAACACACCTCCCTACTACCAACAGAGAGGCTTTACAGTGCTATGAAGAACTATTTTGAAGGTACAAATCACTTGACCTAAAGGCTCTCCCTGGAGTGTCAGTGCAGTGTGCTACATTTTCACTCTGCCAAACCCTTTATTTAGCACATGCTAAAGAACATTTAACATTTAAAGATCCCCTCTGTACATCCTCTAAATGTCTCCATTCTTTGCTTGTAGATTAATATGTCTTCTGTGAAAATGAGATAATTGATTACAGAGCTGTATTATTTACAAATGAAGTGTTGTTCATGTATTGACCTTTCATTTCTACAGCTCAATACCAGTCCTCGTACAGTGTTTTTAATTAGTGAAATGGTAACAGAATTACAAGAAAAGAGCTTCTGTAGATGCTTTTAATAAAAGGAAACTTTAATATGACTTGCATATCTAAAACTGCCAGATGTAATATTTGATCAGATTCTGCATCCCAAATCTCTGTTTGGAAAGAGAAAGAAGCCTCCTGCTTCCAAAGGCACCACGAGGGGTAACGCAGGGCGAAGGGGATGATCAATAGACACAAGTGAGTGCTTGCCCTTCACCCTGCTCCGCTAGTTCTTCTGCACCAGGGGATTCATTTCAGCCCAATCTTCTTGATGATCAACCAGCAAAGCCCACCTGAGCATTTCAAGATGAATGGCACTGATAAAGTCAGAGGACTTGGGCATATTCACAGATGCAAAGCTCCTGAAGCCAGTGGCTGTGGAGCTCCAAATGGCAGTGTCAAAGGTGCTAGAAATTCCAAATAGGCAAAAGGTAGCAAATTCAGTCTCCTGAAGCAGGACAGGGCTACCTGACCTGTAGAGCCAGGCTAGATTAAATGGATGTCTCAAACCTAGCTGAAAGAGAGATGAGGTGTAAGGAAGTAGGAAGAATGATTAAATATGGCATAAATACAGTCCACAGGAGTTTGAGGTTTTAAAAGAAATACGTACTGCTTGGGAAGGGGAAGGATACCCTGTGAGAAACACCAACAGGCTTGGGAAAACTTAGGATTTCAAGAATAATCAAGAAAATCCTCTCCAGCCATGAGTTTGACTTAGTCCTTGTATAAATGCTTTGGTCTGTTTGTGCCTGGTTTAGTCTGGCCTCTTAAACAAGCAAGTGTTTGTGGTGAAGGCAAGGGTTTGATGGGGAAGGGAAGTGCTGGAGGCAAGCAGCTCCTGGCGTGCAAGCCAAGCTCAAGGTGCTCGTTTCAGGTGGCTGATTGAAGGCAGAGACGCTCACAACACACAGGGAGTGTAAACCATTGCAATGCTTTAATTTCCACTAATAGACTCAGACAAACAACAACCAAGAAAATTATCTACATTTAGCCAGACAATGTGCTTCTAATAAAACTCCAAACAGGCAGAGCTCAGGTTGATTCCACCATCCTTCCCCAGGAGGGTGAAGGAGGATTTTACTCCTGGACTTCAATATATTCAGACTCATGAATAAAAATATATGAAACATAAAGCAAATCATTTAATTTCTCAGTAACAACGATAGTTACAGCTCTAAAACAAATCTTGTAATGGCAGAAGAGCGTTTTTTTAAAATCTTTTTATTAATTCAACAGAGGCATATTAAAAATGTCTGTCATTACAAGTCTGGAGAAAAGAATTAGGTTCAAATAAGGTCTTTGAGAAAGGATAGAGGGAGGGACTGCTTTAAGTGCATTTTCAGCATCATGTGGATACAGACAAGTAGCACAAATCAGTCTTCAGAGGGTCTGTTTTGGGGGACCTTCACCCCAATACACACGGTCCCACGTGCAGCATCCTCTGAACTGATGAGAAAAACCTCACCTCATCATCTGTCAGCGCTCTTTGGGAAATGTGAGCTTGCTGCTTTGTTTGCAACCTGTACTTTATGTGAGGCATCTCTGGTACCATTTCTTGCTAAGGGGCTGGTCATGTTCCCCTCTAAGAACCATCATCTTCTGGCCTAGTGATGATCCCCTGTTCTTACAGAACAGTCACTCCTATTCAATGATCCTGCAAGAAACAAAATTAAGTGTATATTTAAAGCAGCTGAACCAATTCTGCTGTTTATGGTCAGGACTACCACACAAGGTAAATCACACATCTGTGACACAAACCATGGTATAATTTTGCAGAAGGTGGCAGCAGTCTTTGGGCGACCCCAGCTTGTGGCTGTCCCCATGTCTGCAGAGAAAAGTCCCTAAACAGGGCCCATCCACCTCACATGATCAAATTTTAGCCTTTGTCACATCTGAAAATAGGAGGGTGGGGGTGTGCTGCTTCTTGAACACAATATATCCCATACATCCAGCTTTCTGGGCTAAGCAGGATGCGGGGACCTCTCAGATGTGGAGCCAATAGGGAGCACTCTGGCTACCTGGGATTTTATAAATCTTTCAGCTATCAGCCTTTCAGAGCTCCAAATGCAAAATCCAGCAGCCCGGGATATCATCTGGATTTATGACTTGGGATTTATGAACTGGTCTGGATAAAATAAGAACTGCCTGGCGTTTGCTTTTTCTTTCTTTTTTTTTCTTTTTCTTTTTTTTTTTTTTTAGTGTGAGAAAATGAAATAATAAAAAATTAAGACCTGATTCTTTTTTCCCTTTTCAAAGCTTGTTGTTTATACAAATGTGGATGTCTTGTATATATTCAATTATTTTGATTTTTCTTCTTATCTATATGCTTTCTGGGGCTGGAAGCAGAACAGAGAACAAGCAATGCTGCTCTCACAAAGTTTCCTGCCTGACAGGAACCTTCTGAAAAACCATGGTTTTGGGGCACTCCCAACCCTGTTCCCAAAGTTAGGAAAGGTGCTAATAAATGTTTAGGATGATTTCCGGATGTTTCCAAGCAGTGGGATTGCTCCTCACCGTATTGCTGCTCCAGCTTTCACCCGCTTTCATCACTTTTTTCCTTAATTTTTCAAGTAATTTTGTTTTTCATTTGATGCATGCTGAGTTTTTATTACGTGTACATAGGTATGCACACATACATGTACCCAATCACATGCTTATTTCCAGATGCATAAACACACACACATATGTGCTGATGAGACAATATTACAGATGGTTTGTATAAAGGTTGGACTAGATGATCTTCGAGGTCTTTTCCAACCTTAATGATTCTATAATTCCATGATTCTATTAAGTCTTTTATTAAAAACCAATACAGACTCTCTGGTTTTTGTTGCTAGTGAACTGCATATATTTTGCATGAGACTCCATCCCAAAGGACTTTCTAGCCTTATCTGTAACTTGTGACCTTCCTTTCAATATTTCATCTTACGAAAAAGGAAGAGATGGCATTTACCTTGGTCAGGAGGAAAACACGTCAGATCTATTTTTGTCCTCTCTTCTGATTGACCCCTTCATACCTCTGTTCACAGTTTCTGAATAATTTTCTTCCTGCCATCCTCTTCTCTCTTTTATGGATCAAGATATCCCTTAGGAAAAAGCAACCTGATATATAGCTCCAGTCTTCCAACCTGCCACCTTCCCCATGCCCTGGGGCACAGTATTCTCATGCTAGCACTGCCAGGCCATGCCAACACCTCCAGCCCAGGCTGCTGAAACCTTTGCGTGCACTCTTCACCTCCTCACACCTCAAGCTGGCGCCACGTAGGTGCAGATACAGCTGTGTTTAACCTCCACGTGAGACCTGTGCACTCTAGTAAGGATCTTCTCAGGCTTCTGACAACCTCTTCAGAAGGGAAGGGACTGTAGAGAGAGAGAAGGCTATGAGGGGGGGTGCTCTCATCCTTCTCCTGGTGGTGTCCCAGCCACACAGGCGATGCCACACCAGCACTAGGGGAGTGGGGATGATGCTCCTAGAACAGCTTTGTTTTGTTGTGCCCATGAAGAACAAGCTTTTACATCACCTTTGGTGCCTGAATAACCTAAGGTGGGGGTGTTTATCCAACCAAGCAATTCAAATCATCCAACCAAACCCTCCCAGCCCCTATCCTGTGAGCCACAACATGGAAATGCAACAGACTCGGTCTAAGAAATATCAGCAACTTGCTCTTTGGGGGTCTGAAGGAAAATGTGTTGTTTTGTTTCTAATAACCACATATTCATAGTGGAGTTTTTTTTCAGCATGACTTGCGGCCCAGGAATAATTTTATTTGGGGATTTTGCTTTGAATAAAATCAAGGAGCCTAAATCATGTCTCAGAGCTAGATATAAATTGCAGTTTAAAAAAAAAGAAATCCAAAATTATATTAGTTTTTAATTTTCCACGTGAATTTTCCAATTACCATATATTTTTAAGCTCAGAAGTTATGTGGTGAGCAGCCAGGCTTGGGAAGGGGAGGCCAGGAGACTGCTCCCTGCTTTAGCACCTCCTTAACATCAGCTTTGCTTAAGAAAGTTTGCAGAGAATTTCATGTCAATTAATGAAATTTAATGAGCAGTGAGGATGGTGGTGTTTGGAAATAGGTCTTTCCAGTTCCCACCCCACTGAGTACCTGTATCCCTGGTATCTCAGCTATCCACTGCCGCTCCCATCCAGGCACTGGAAACATTTTGGGAGCAGACATTTGGGGGGAATTTAAAAAATAATTTTTCTCCTCTGTAAACCTTTCCCCGTCCACTTTTCACATCACTGGAAGCTAAAGAAGGACAGGTGGCTCTTGCTGTGACACCGGGGATGTGGTACCCACACCAGAGCGGCTGTGCCAGCCCTGCTGGAGCTGGGGAGGGCAGTGGAGCAGCAGCTGTCTCCTGGGGACATCCCAAACCTCTCGCCCCTCTCCCTGCAGCCCCCAACACTAACAGAACCCACCAAACCAGTGCACCAAAAGCATCTCCGCTTGGCTGCTTGGTCCTGGTGTGGGGCTTAGGCTCTCCCCCAGTCCTGGTACCATCTCTGGCATGGTTCATTAAAAATTATCTCTCCATCAGAGAGTGAGGGAGGGGGCTGGGGGCAGGCTCTGGTGCAAGGCACTGAGTGCCTGGACCTTGCTAAGTTCAAAGGCAGCCTCCCTCCCACCCCGAGGAGGGATGTAGCCGGCCGGAGGATGGCTGGAGGCCACACAGACGGGAAGGTATGTAACAATCCATTTATCACTTTGCAAATATTAGTGCTGCTCGCATTTGCTGCAGCAATATTTCTTCTTGGAAATTGGTGAAGTGAGTAATAACAATGTTATTTATTCTAAGACCTTGGAACTGAGAAGCAATAACAGGGGGACTGTTCCCTTGAAAGCTTCAGAGGTGCAGGAAATAAAATGGGGGGGGCGAGGGGGAGCAGTAAATAGACCAACAAAGGTCTGGAGGAGAGAAAGCCATCGAAGTCTCGTGTTTAATTTCTTTGCCCCAAAGGTAATAAAATGCTTTTTGTAATGATTTATATATAAACAAGGCAGGGTGGGAAGAAAGGTGAACATTTTGGATTCATCTCTGGCTGGAACATCCTGCAAGGTAGCAGGGCATGCGCCTCGGGTTCGGGGTCTAGCAAAGCACCTCCTTCACCCCAGAGTCTCCTGGTTCTCTTTCAATTGTTTTTTTCTTTTTCCCCCCTTCCCCTTACATCCCTTATCTGAATATATAAGGCTGCCCTTTGCTCAGATTTATGGGTTGGGGCAGCACTGTGTGTATTTACAGTCTCCTGACCTGCAGACCTACAGCTGAACAAGAGCAGGAGGAAACCAGGGCCTGTTCCATAAACAGAGACAGATATGAGGGGGAGGCAGCAGGAATTGTGAGCAGCACTTAACATTTTCAACTATTTGGCCAAGCCAAGGAATCAGTGATTAGATTAGAGGCAAAGAAAAATGAGAAGCAGGGTTAAAGATTTAGGGAAGGTGGGGGAACAGGACAGCAACAACCAACAGAGGCCCCAGGTTGGCCATGGGGAGAAATTGAAAGTTATTGGGATGTTATAAAATGTTTTCCAGGGCAAAAGGGAAGAAATGAAAGCGAATCTCCAAAGCCTTCTAATCAAGTTGTGCTTTCCTTGGGTAGAGCCAAACAGTGCTTTTCAAGTCTAATTACCTTTTGAGGAGGTAGATTACTTAGTCTGTGTTTATTCAGGTACTAATTGCCTCAGATTAAGCCTAAAGAAAGCCTTACTTGATGATAATAAATATTTCTTTGGTCTGTATCTATCAGGTGGTTTTTCAGCAGAAATTCAGTGCAGATGAGAAAATATTTCAAAAGGGCCAGAAAATTACTCGACTTCTCAGAAGCAAAGGCGGCAAAAGTGGCAACAACCTGGAAAATAAATACATGAAATGCAATGTATGTAGGGGTCACAATACAGCATAAGTATATCAACATGATGAACAGCTTTGATGAAAATGGTAAACAAAACCACCCTCTCTTCCTGTGGCTTGTTTTACATTGCAATAAACCACTGACTCTATAACCTATCAGAACATGCTGAGATTTTATGCATCATTTCCAACTACTATTTGAACATTTGGTTTAGAGTAGTCATGAACCATAATTAATGGGATTTTTTTGTGTGTGAGTCCTGATAAAAAGCAAGCTTTATTGTATTTTATTACCTGTTGGTCCAAAGCTCCATATAGATGATGTAAATTCATTGTAGGTTTAGGCGGGCGAAAAAGAGGAGGTGGGGGGTTTGCACATGACTATGATGAATTAACATTTACAGTTTCTGATCAAACCCAGAAGTTTAGCTTGAGATGCCCTGTCCAAATTTTCTTTGCTCCTATGAGCAAGTTAGCAGTGGGACACAGAGATTTTGGCCCAGTTCAGCCTACCAGGCGGAGAGGGGGAAAAAAACCCCAACAACCCAGGCACCACAAAGACCATGGAGATGAATGGCTCTATTTTATGAGCCATAAAAGTTTTATTCATCTTGACATCGAAACAGGTTTAGGCAGCGAGTTGACACGCCTTAAATAAATAAGTGGAATTAATTCCCCAGCTCTTGAAACAATAGCAGTGTGCCCGTAACGCCGAGAGCTGCCCCGTTGTTTCCCGTTGCTGCTCGATATTGATATTATTTGTGGGTTGGCTTTTTTTTTTTTCCTCTGGGGCCTGGTTGCTCCACTTCAGATTCTTCCCCTGTTTTATTAGAGGTTGAAAAAGGTTCAAGACCTGGTTGTACCACTGCTCCCACCGACAGCTAAGGAACCAGTTTGGCGTCTGGTTTGTCTGTTGTTTTACTGCTGACCTTCAAATCAACTTTCCCCCCTGACCCCAGGAGGCATCTATCATGACAAGAGGCTGTTTAACACAAATGGTGCCCATTTATAGGGGAAGAGAGTCAGAAGATTTCCTTGGTTGTTGGTTTTTTTTGTTTTCTCTTTTTTTTTTTTTTTTTTTAATGAAGAATTTGGTTTTTTCACCCCTCTTTTCTCAGTCACCACAGGTGAAATCCCTCCTAGCAGCTGGCTTATGAAATAATGCGAGGGGAGGCCTTAATGAGCTGAAAGCACCCTCAGCTGGAGATAAATATATGCAAATGAGATGCACAAACAAAGGAGCCCGGACAGAGAAATATCTGCAATTCCAGCAAAATGCTGCCTGCAGCTAGAAGATGAACAGCTTTGATAAAATGGTAACAAAAAGCACCTTTTTCTCCTCCAGCTTGTTTTACATTGCAATAGAGCATTGTTATTGTAACCCATTGGAGCATGCAGAGGTTTTCTGCGGCTTCAAAAAAAAAAAGAAAACCTGTTTAAACATTTGTTTTTAAGGCATTCATGGGCTGTGAGCAATGTGATAGCTTGCGTTTTTTGGTGGCTTGGGGTGGGTTTTTTGGGGGGTGTCGGTTTGGTCACAGTGAGTATTTTGGGCATGTCTTTTTTTTAAGCTATTTTTTTAATATACATATATATCTAATATATATTTTACCTATTGGTCTCTCTGTGCCTTGGGTTGCTGGTGATTTTGGTCGTGATGTTTTGCAAGGGGGAAGGCGGGGTGGGGGGTGGCTGTAGCTTATCCGAAAAAAAAAATAAAAATCCAAGTTTTGCTTTCAAATTTGGAGGGAAAATCCAAGTTGACAAGTAGTAAGAAGCAGCTCGGGGAAGGGTGGGGAGAAGAGGGGAAAAAATCCAGACTTGAACATTCACCAAGCAGCACCCAAACAGGCAGCTTTAATGAAAGCAATCAAGCCTCGGAGCTAATTCAAAGACAGACATCTAACATGCTGATTTTAATAAGCTTTTAAAAGGCAATCTCTAACTTTTAAAAGTCACTCTTTTTCATTTAATTGGGGGATTTTTTTGGTTTATATATTGCCAAAACAAACACAGTCACTAAAATATGTTTTCAATATGTATAAGTAGCATATCTAGACAATGTTTTAAATTAGCCCCGTATTTTGAAGGGAGGGGGAGAGGGTGGAGGAAGCAAAGAAAGAGGCTTACTTGGGATGAGTCGAAGCATTTTCCAGGGGTCATCATGTCAAAAAAATACCTTTATCTTCTTGTCCCTGCTTTTATGAATCCTCCTGTGTGAACATACGGATGCCTCTTTACCTATAGGATTCTTCGGAAAACAACTCCGACCGATCGTCTCTCGGAGATAGGCAAACCTGCCTTTCTAAAAAGCAGAGGAGAAAAAGGCAGAGAAAATACAGTACTGTTTAACTTTTAACCTTATGATATCATTAAATTGATCATTACGGATTTATAAAAGGAGGATAAACACTATAAAGTTTAGAGGGCCCTTTATTCCAGGCACTAACCACAGTTTTTACATCTGGAAAAGAAGAAGAAAAATAGACTTACCTTTAAGAAAAAAATCCCCCTCTTACTTTGGCACTTATAGATGATAGAGCAGACAAGTGTCGGATTTCCCGATGTCAAGAAGATTTCCTAATTTTTCACAGCCTTCTCCTGTTGCATTTTTGGCCCAATGTGAGAATCATCAATTTAATTTGTGGGGCTGCGCACTGGAAATCAAGATATAGGTGTACATGTGCTTTAATGAACCCTAAAACCTGACAGGCAGCTCTCTGCTTGCAGTTGCCCCAAGCTCAGGATTTCAAGAGTTAATAAAAACTTGGTTCTATTAGGAAGGCTTTCTTTTTGCAGCCCAGGTTTGTAGCAGCATAATTATGTTCAACTGCTGCTGTTTGAAAAGGGCAAACAGCATCTTAGGCACAGAACAATGAAATTACAGCTGAGATTTAGGTTAGCAAAAGCCGTCTTCTGCAGGCTTTTATGATTCATTATTTCCCATTAAATACAGTATTAGAAGTGTACACCAGATAGCTCATGGTTGCTGCGCTCAGAGCACATTATCTATATTACACAGGTCTGGGGAGCAGAATTAGAAAACTTTGGGGGAATGAGCAATATGTGTTTGCTGATAGAAGTACCATATGGCTCATCTTCCTCAATTGCTTTCATTGCGACTCTGATGCTGGAGAAATTAAAGTTTTATTTGATGTGGCACAGCTTAATGAACTGTCTTCTGTTAGGAAAATTGAATATGTTTCCTGTTATTTGAGCACAGAGCCCTCATGGTTTTGGCTGATGAGGGATGCATTATGTATTGTTTATTTAGCATTTTGAAAACAAAAGCAGATATTGGAGGTAAAATTGATTACTGCAGGATGTGTTATATAATCACATTTTTCTCCCTTTAAATTATGGCCTTGCCTATTGTTTTTATGGCAGCATTTTTCGAGGTGGGGGGGAGGGAGTCCCCTAGTAAAAAAGGAGGGGTTGTTGAGGCAAAGTATGTAATCTCTGCTTTGTTTAAAAGCAGCACTAGAACTTTTTAAGCTTAGGGAAGGATATGGGGAAAAAAGAAGTGCACTTACAGAGCTATTACCCTGCAGGCCCAGTGGCTGCCACGCCGCTGGTCTGGGGATGCTCGAGGACTGCCTGTGCACTGGGCTGTGCCATTAGAACACGACTCATTTCTCCATCCCAGGCGGAGGACACAAAGAGGGGAACATCCAGAATTCAGGAGCCGAATACCCTGAATTTCACATTTCTTAGCGTGCCAGATAGAGTTAATTGCAAAATGTTAATACCTGCAGGGGAGGGGGTGAACATAGGTGGGGAGGATATAGAACATTATCGGGAGGAGCAGAGCCCGTGTTACCGGGCACCGCAACATCAGTCATTTATCTGGAGCAAGAAATAAGATATTGATGGAAAGATGGCTCAGATTAAAGGCAATGTGTGTTTTTGGCTTTGTTTTATAGTGTAAACAGACATGCACACACCGGGGATTATATATCCTTCCCGTGTCACTGGGGTGGTTGGCAGCAATAAGTCCAGTGATAGAGAGGGCTGTGGGTGCTAACCCTTCTTCCCTCCAAGGGAGCAGACAACTATATTTCAGCTCTGAAACTTACAGGCAAAAAATAATATTATCTCTCGAGTATGTTATTCTTATTAATTCCACTTCTACTTGTTGGAAATCCTGCCTCATGACACCCTCTGGCTTTTGCTGTTATTGATCTCCCAGGAAAAGGGAGGGGGGGATCAGGAAGCAGTGAGCGGAAGGTAAAAACTGGCTGTGATCGCTCAGTGCTTCTCTCCTGCCCTCCATGCTGCTCTGACGAAAAGACAATTTGTCTTGCGTGCCCCACGATGTTTGAGGACTCTGGAAAACGTGCTGGTTAAACAAGCCCCACACCGAATCTAAATACCATCCATTAAAAGAGAAAGTCCCAACGTGTTTATAGCAGCGGGCCAAGGCGCGCAGCCCTCGCCCCGGAAAAACTCCCATTGACGTCAGCGGGGCTTGTGCTTATGCAAAGAGTGCAGGATGCTGCCCTGTACCTTTAGAAAGAAAAGGCAAAAAAAAAAAAAAAAATTAGAAAAGAGTGATATTGGAAGGAGGATGTTGCTCTTGAAAATGTCTCGGAGTAAAGTGGCTAAAGCAAAGCCTGTAAAAATAGTGACTATAAATATTTTCCATCACTCTTCAAACAGTTCCCTGCCATAATTTCAGGTGAGTACAAAAATAAATAAATTATAGCACAAGGGGAAGAAGAAAAAATGAGAAAAGAAAAAAAAATTACATTGCAGCCAAGGCTGAAACCACAAAAGCTTAATTTCTTTCATCCAGATCTATTTCCCAGAGAAGAAGCTGGTGGGTTTTTATGAAAGGCTGCTCCATGACAGGAGCCTCCTTTGAGGAAGACCATTATGCATTGTTATCAGCAAGGAGTAATTTGACTGTTGACAAAGTATCTGTGGCACTGAGAATGAAAGCAGTTAGAAGTGTGTCGGGTTGTAATCAAGAAGATGCTTAGCTGTGCAACGCTGCATCTTGAGCAGATTTGAATCAACATTGCCTTGAGGGGACACGCACACACAGAGACACACACACACACACACGCACCAAAAAAAAGTCCATTAATTTTTAGTGGGAAAATTAGAGTGGCACTTGATGAAGTGAAATTTGACATGCGTTAATTGCTCCGCAGCTCTCCTAATTAGAGATTTTCAAATTCTTTTACTGCTGTCAGCCTGATGCCACATTGTCTTGCTGGACAAATAGTAAAATTGCAAATTGGGTACATCAAGAAGTTGGACTTGAAGATATTGGACTTTAGTTTGTTTGCTGCAGATCATCATTTTCATAAGAGAGTTGAGGGTGTTGTGGTCTATGAAGGGCATTTGGGGAGAGAAAAAGTGCAATAAAATCCTTCTTCTTGATAAATAGAGAATCAATGATTTAACAGAGCTTGTTTAAAAAAGATTAAAGCATGCAAGAAATGGACAATAAAGCGATGGAGTTGTAAATAAACCTTTAATCTTTGTTAAATCTGTGTCTTGCATGAGATTTCAAATATGATTCTGTTTTTAATAAAACCATTAAATTCAGTTTATTTTTTCATGCACGTCATTTGCAGTGTGCCAGAGGGAGGCAAGGGGTGGGGTTCAGGTTCCTGTATGCCTTTTGCCCTAATCCGAAAGGCAGCACAACAAGACCATGTTTTATATCAAAAACTAGTTATAAGGTTACATGAGCACATATTTGTGCTGGTTCTGAAAGCATGATTTTGTATCTTTTGTTTTGTTTTCTTCCTTCCCCCCATCCTGCATCATGCCTCCCCTCCCTTAGCCTTTGAACCCCTCTTAATTCATTAACATATTGAATTTTTTCAATTTTCCATTTTCTTGCAATAACAATATTAATGCCAGGGCCAAGGCCTGATTGGAGCTAAATTACTTGTTACCTGCTGGCATTTATTTATATGGCATTGAATTATAAAGCTTTGCTATTGTCATGCCTTGGGCGAATTGTTTATGACACCAGTAATAGGAGTAATTGTTATTGTTGAAATTACCTGTCAGCTACCCATAGCAGTGGCCCTTGTCCCACTGACAAATAGTGACAGGGGAGAGGGATCCTCCGCACGTCCTCCTGATGACTTCTCCTCTGATAATAAGGAGTGCAGGGCCTCTGATAATTTGCCTGTCACTGTTGAGTGCAGCTCAGAGAGAGTTGGCCAAATTGTTGTCATTCACTTTGACAAAGACAGCAAAACGCTCTGGAGCAGGAGGAGGATTATCAAAATAAATGAAAGCCCTCACACGTCCTTTGTTTTGGGTTTTTTTGGGGGTTGGGTTTTTTTCCTCCCTGTTGCCACTCGCCTGCCTTTATGCCAGAGTTGTAAAAATGGGGATATGTTCCCTAGCAATGCACTTTCAGGATCAGCACAGGGTAGGGGGCACAGCACAAGAGCTTGTGCAATTTGCGTGCTCTTTGCCTGAAATATTTTGGTTTCTAAATATAAATTAAATTCTTTATGGAATTTTTGGGACTTTTGTTTTGTGGTTTTTTGGTGGTTTTATTTTAGCCTAAGGCTGTCTGTGTTTTGGCAATTACCAACTGTCATTGCAAGAGAAAGGGTGGTGTTTCTGTTGCATGGATTTGATTTTATTTGATTATTTATTCTGTTATTTCTCACAACCGGCAGCTTTTCTTTCAGCTCTCCTCTTGCTCTCGTGCCCAGCCCTGGTGCAGCAATCAGTGCTGCCCCATGCCCAGGGCTGCTAGAAGCAGCTCTGCTCCCCCTACAGCGTCCGCAGCTTTTTGCCCCCCTAAGCTATTGCAATATCGGCCGAATTATCTTCACCAAAAATATTATTTCCTTCAAGAATGGAGGTTCTGCCACTGATAAACCCGGCAGAGGTCTGTTTGCCGCTGTGAAGGAGCTTTGTGAAGAGGCGGTGTTATTTGTCAGAGCCTATCTATTTATAAAAAATAAAATAAAATAAATTACAAAAACTCCCCCTACACGTCCTGTGACTGGTGCGCACGGGAGGACACCCACGCTCGGTGGGGACTTGCTGCCAATCACACCCCGACACTGCTGAAAAAGGGAGATATTTCACACCATCACAGCAGCCGTGCTGCATCAGGGATGCTCAAAGCGCAGGTTTGGGGTGAGCACATCACACCCTGCCTGATCCAGAGTCATCCGCTCCACATCCTTCACAGCTCATCCGATAATAGCAATAATTTCCCCTTTATTGGTCTTTACACTCAGGTAATGACTACCTGGGGCACAAAGCACCTCGGGGGCTGCTTTAGGCCCTTCGCCCCCAGGAGCCAGCCCCTAATTGATCAGTGAAACCTCCCACCGAGTCACTGATGCATTGTGTTATTAGCTGTAACAATGAGGTTTGGTCCACATAAATACCTGTGGGCACCACCTCACCCCTCGATTTGCTCCCTGAAGGACTAGGTCTGAATTCCTGCCACCGAGAATTTTCATCAGCGGCAAATAAATCTGCCGAATTCAACCCTTTCATTTGTAACCATTGGGCTCAAACGCATAATTTAGCCAAATTATCAGCTGCCTCCATCTTCCCAGGGAACGAGTGCAAACAACGTTTTAGGAACAGACATCTAAATTTAGTAGGGTTTTGAATAATTGATAGGCTGGTGTGACAGAAGATAGAAACTTATGTTTCTAATCATCCCAAAGCATTTCTCCTTCCTCCCACCCCCCAAAATGAAGTCGCTTTGTTTGCAGTTAAATATAGGGAAGATGTCCACTTAACAAGTATAAAATTGTGAGAGCATTAAGAGGTTATCCGTGGTAATAAAAATTGTGGAACATGCCTGAGAATGTGATCTGTAAGGCAGATAATTTTTAAGGATGGAACTTGTCCATGCTTTGTCTGGGGAGAGGCATGTTAGTGATCCCAGAATGGGAGGGAAAAAAAATATAATTCGTGTTTCCAACAGTAGATATTTGAAATGTGTAATATCTTTCAGCATATTACTGTAAGCTGCTGTTTGATGTTTTTCCTATAAAGACTAAATTAAGTATCCCAGATATTGTTGTGTATCTCCTGCTCCTAGCTGCATCAAAAAACAAAATACATTTTAACTGGCTGTGTTACCAATATCCTGGTAGACTTTCACATGTAAGCATAATCATCTTCCCTTTATTTTCTCTCTCTGCTCCTAAGCAGCGTCCCAGCATCAAAAAGCCTACCTTTACGTTTCAAGCTCATTTGAAATGTAAACTTTTAGCAAATAAGCGATGGCTTATGGAGCTGCATCGCCGCTGTGACTGGCAGCAAATTCCTTTTTCTCCCTCCCTCCCCTCGGCGTAAGGGGTTTGAAATACCCATCAGTGTCAAAAGAAACTGCGCAGATCACTGCTGCTCTACATAAGGCAGAGCAATGTTGAGAAAAAAACCTGCCCCCCCAAAGAAAACAAAAAAAAAATCACTCAATGGATTAAAATGACATTTCTGTCCCATGTCAGTCCGAATGACGAAGTGTCATGTTTTGCATCATTTCAGAAAGATATTATTCAAACAAATTCAGCATATAAACAGGCAGCGGGCTTTTGTTTGAAACATTTCAGATCAAAAGTTAAGGAAGAACAATTAATATTGCCTATTAAAATCCCTGTTATTGTTAGAGATACATTTTGTGGTTACTGACTATAAATAAAAGCAAAGGAACAGAGCCACGGTTTCTCACCACTGCAGATAGAAAAGGGCGATTTCCAGCTTTTTCTGTTTTGTTTTTTTTTTCCCCTCTAAAGTTGCTCTTAGATGTGTTTGCTGAATAAACAGGATTAACTGTATTTAAAACAAGAGATAAAGAACAGCTTTTTATTATACTGAACAGTCTGCAGGGTTTCCAGGCTCCTCTGAATGCACTTCATGCCTGGAACAAAATGTTCATATTTTACCTTTTTTAATGACACCATATAGAACAAGCAAAATATTCTTGTAATAACAAATATGGAATCAATGGGGAATGGTAAAAAAGAGCATTTTTACCATTTCTGCTACTGGCCAAATGCCGGAGTGGTTTTTTTTTGGTTTTTTTACTTTCTTTCTTTCTTTCTTTTTGCTTTTGTTGTTGTTTTTGGTTTTGTTTGCAATTTTGCAGCAGGATGAGAAACCAGGGAGGAAAGTATTCCTGTTGCTGAAGGGGCTTTCCCTTTTCCTTTGGCTGCAAAAACTCACCGGGTGCTGTTAATACAAAACTAATGGCGAGAGCGCGATCTGGAGAGCCAGCCTGCTATCAGCTGCATTTCAATGGAGGCTTTCTCAAAAAATAGGTACAAAGAAAAGAATTTAGACAAATTTGCCTCTTAACCTTTAAAGATTTCCTGCCTATTCCAGTATGTCCTTTATTACATTAATTTTTTATTTAAATTACACCATTAACTGGATATGAATTTATCAAGAATACATATATTGATTTATAAAACAGTATCATTAATTATTATAATAGCTAGATGTAGCTGATATTACAAAGCCATTTAAAGGTTTTTAATATAACTTGGACATACATAGATAGATAGACAATATGGACAAGACTACAATTTAAACTGGCTACCAGCAGTTAATGAAATCCTTGATTTATCTTCTCATTTAGAGATTGATTATATTGTTGCTCCGTAAAACTATTTATTTTATGCCATTTTTCAAAGGATGTCTCAATAAAAGAAAAAGATAAATAAAACATCCAGCCAAGTCTCAAAGCATATTTGGTTTTATTTTTTCTTTTTTAATGCTGCAGCTGCTAATGTATTACTAGTTTGGAGACTTGTCACCTTTATGGAGAATTGGCTTTCTTGATAGTAGCTGTGTTTGCACATGCACAATTTCCTATATTTCAATTTTTTAAAAAAAATAAGAAGAACAAGGAAAAAAAAAAAAACCGGAGGATGTCTTCCCAACAACATTGTGCTTATTTCCTAAACCAAAACCCAACAAAATGCCTTTCTGGCATAGATTCCTTAGGCATATTTTTTGTTTAAGCTGTGGAAAAATGGGACTTACCCTAGTGCTGCAAAGCAGTCAGTCATGGAGAACATTTTGATTTAAAATACAATCTGAAGAGAAGAAAAAACAGAGGGGGAAAAAAAAAAGAGAAGGAATGATATAAACAAACAGTACACCACTTTCAAGTTCCTCCTAAAATGTTCCTAGCTTAACTAATACATTGGAAGTTTAAATCTTTACACATTGCTCTTGAGGGGCTATGTCTCTTGACTCTTTATTTATACCACTTATTCTTTTCTGGCAACATATGTTACCGATTTATTATAGTATTTTTTTTACTGTTAGCCAGACAAATGTAAGGGCTAGCTGAGGAGGGGTAGTTGCATCTGATGAGTTTAACAATTGCAGGGCATCCTTTAGGGGTAGCCAATGGGCTCTTTTGAAGCTATAATACTCACCATTAACCATTTTCATGCTGACATATTTTTATTGTCGAAGTTGGGGCTTTCCCTCATGTCAGCCTCTTTTGTAGTCAATGGCTTCACAGGCAAATCAAGCACTGTGGCTGAGTGCTTCATCAAGCAAAGGTTTTTGTAGGTGTCTCAAACCATACTCTCATATCTTGGCATCTAAATCTGCATAGTGTTCCCCCCACAGCTGAACAAACTAAAAGACACACAAAAAGTAATACTTAAAAAAAGAATCTAATTCGATAATCCATGGCAAATGCAAGCAAATCCTTGACATAGGTGGTCAGATTTCTCAGTGCCATTACTGACACCAAAAGGTGACAGAGAGGAAGACTTTTCCCATCAAAGCAATCTCCTCCAAATTCTTATTGTAAATGGATGCACCAGCAGCAGAGGGAGAAGTTGCAAGGACAAGTGGTGAGCTGGGTGTCACATTTTGCATGTGGTGTTTTTAGGTGACCTATTCTGGAGCAAGAACTTGAACTCTCCCCACCTTTTCCTTCCTACTCATTTTCTTGTTCTATCTCCTTGCTCAATGGCAACAACTTTCTCCAGTTCTTCTGAAAATTGTACCTCTGTGTCTTGTTTCACTGCTGGAGCCCCATCTTGAGCATTTGGGAGCCAGCAGGTTTGTACAGGCCATGGGGATGTAATTCCTAATATCTCCTGCAATTTCCAGCCTTTTGGTGCCAGATCAGACCATTACACCTGTCAGCAAATCCTACCAGATATGACACCCAATGTGGGATGCACAAGAGCTCTCCCCCCCAGAGATCACAAAGTGGGTGGTAGGGCACACTGAATTTTCTGATCTTCAGAATTCAGTCAGATTTTTAGGACTTTTTAGATCCAAAAAGTGGTGTTTAATTTCCCTTGCATCTTCAGGGAATGCGGGAAGAGGCTGTAAGCTAACATGAGAGCACAGGATCTGAGTGGTGATGATCTGCTGGAGAAAAACGTACAGCAAGCAGCGTTTTGGGTGGGAAAAGAGATGCTTCTGGTAGAATAAATACTGAAATTGCAATTAAGTTCATAGGGCTCCCTGGAAGGGGGGGAATGAAGGTGGATCAGGGCATGTCTCCTGATAGCACTGGGGCATCCTTCACAAATGCCACACAACATAATTTTAGCTGGGAGAAGAGCAAGTGCTCCCGTGGGTTTTTTGTTTTGACTTATTGACAGTTCAGTTGTTGCGGGCTAATTTATTTGATTTTTAAATTTTTAAAAATTATCAAAAATTCCCTCTACTTACTCTAGTGGGTTTTAAGGACTTTCTGAAGTAGGCCTGGATTCAGCAGCATGCAAAAAACCTTCATGGAAATGAAGATTTTCCTCTCTGTTCATTTTTCTATCAAGAAGCTAGCCTAACTTTTAGTTTTGGTTTTGGGGTTTTTTTTTTCAAATTGGAATATAATTGTACTTTGGATGCCCTCCTAAAACAATTTGCAACCCCCAAATGTACCTTTGGAGATGAGTCTCATCCTTCTGAATGCCAAATGCACAGTAAAAAAGGCTGCAGAATAAATGGTCACACCAGTACTCGTAAGGATTTGAAGTCTTGGCTTTTCCCATTTCTCCAGAAAGGTTTTATTTAAGCAGATGTCATCAGTTTCCTGGGCAAACATTTGGTGTCAATACCAAAGCTTGGAGCATACGGATTATCACTTGTTTAATTTTGTGTTTTAAGGGCATTGATGGCAACTTCATAATTAAGCTAATAGCCTCCCTTAAGTTTGTTTATTCCACTCAAACCCCTATTTTTTTGGCTGGGGAGGGAGGAACAGGAAGCGTGACTCAGTCTCTCAATCACTCTCTTTCTGTTTTGTCCATCACCTTGGTTTCTTTCCCCTGTTTTTGACCTGCACTTTTTCTGGATCAGACACTGTCAGGTTGAGAGGTAATAAGAACCAGATGGACATAGTACAGAAATTGCCCAAATGGGTACGAGAATGTGGGGAGCTGTCAGGCATGGAGAGAAGCTGGAATTTTTCAGCAATAAAATGGGATTTATCGCCACTCTACCACAGTCATTGCCGACAACCGTTTACCTTGACAGAAACCCCATTCCAATAGGCCATACCGATGCAGATTTTTTTAACTTTTTTTTTTTCCAAAGAGTGATGATTGGTATTTGTTCTAAGGCTCAAATGGCCTGCACTAAAGGTGAAGCATTAGGCCAAAGTCCTGTATTCCCTACTGAGGCAAATGAACCTGCTAAAATAAGTTCCTTCCACAATAGCTGTGTAATTGAAACCAGAAAGTGAGAGAATTTGATAAATTGCTTGACCCTGAAGGAATGTTAAGGTCATAAATTTTCATTGCATTTTTTTTTCTTCTTTTTTAGGAAAAAAAAATCTCTTTTATACATATATGGGTAGATAGATATATTATATTTAGTATTTGTCTCCAAATTCCAGCTAACTTCAAGATCATTAGCTATTACTTTGCCATCCTCTCCCCACAGGAAACAACTAGAAGGTTTAGAGCATCCTACCTACTCCTTCCTAGAGGAGGCTGAAGGACATAAAATACTCACAAATAGCAGTACTGCTAAGGAGTCAGCCACATAAAGAATAAACAACCCAAAACTGGGAGGTTAGCAAGTGCAATCCCTTTAGAAAGACAAAATAAACAACATAAAAAACACAAACATACTGTACTTGAAGACTGCTGGAGTAAAAAAAAGTCTGTAAATCATTTACAGGTTATCAAACATTTATTGCTGCTCTTACCTTTTAACTTAGAAGCAGCATTACCTTTTACTTGAAAAAGAATGATCAGTGTCTTCTTGAATAATATGTACAATATTTAATAATGTCAATACAATGAGATGTCCCTTCAAGCTCAAAAAGGCACAAGCAAACCCCAAACCCAACAATATCTTACTGTGGTAATACACACCTTGAGAAAAAGTAAAAGAAAATAAAATAAAAAATAAAAAATAAAAAAATAATTTTTTAAAAAAAATTTTAAAATTAAAAAAAAAAAAAAACTAAGGCAAACCAAGAAAAAGGGTGAGAATAATTAGGAGAATAACCACCAAGGTAAAACAACCAGGCATATTCCTTGTTCTGTGTTTGCACCCATCAATAAATACAGCCATACTAAAATAGCTCCTAAGAAGAAGCAAGCAGAGGGGAAACTCAGAAGTATTTTGCTTTTGTGTGTGGTTGTTTGGGGTTTTTTTCCCAGCAGTAGCAAAATTTACTTCTTTAACTGTAGAAGCTTCTGCTTCACAACTGCTTGAAATTTGCCATCCTATAGTAGATGCTTTTTATAATCTGGCTTCTTTCCTCCCCCTGCTTTGAATATAACATTTCAGAGGCAAAATTGTCTCACTTCAATAAGGCGTTGCACTTTACATAGCCATATGTACTTAACCCTACATGAAGCAAGTTAAATAATCATTAGCACAGTAACCCACTGCTATCAGAAACTCATTGGTCCTCTAAATTTTAAATTAATGACCTGTCTCTCTTGTTCTGTGTGTGTATGTATCTGGTTTTCAGACACTTCGGTGGAAAGTCATATACGTTTTATCAGTACATATTTGATGATTTGCATTATTGACATTTCAATTTAAAAGTAAAATAATTTTTTTAAAGTGCAGGGAAAAATAGTTCTGCTGAGTTGGTTCATCCCTAGACCCCTGATTCTCTAAGTAACTCTTCAGAGTGTTAATTAGCAGTCAATATTTGACAAACGGGTAAAGAAATGCACTCTGCTCCTCTCTAGCCAGGTTGCTGTAGCTCAAATAAGTTTCCTTAGGAAACATGAAAAAGAGAAGCTAAAGGGAAGGAAAAAAAAAAAAAAAAAAGGAGTTCAAACAATGCCCCTGTAAAATCACAGCAAAAAAACGCTCAGTAATTTATACTCACTTTTTCTTTTCGGAGACGTTAAATAAAACTATGGTGGAATGGGGTTTTCTTGCTTTGTGAGGGATGTTTTTTTTCCCCCATAAACTTTCTGGCCCAAATCCTTTCTTTCCTTTTTATTTCTTTGAGTCCCAAAGTAACTGCTAGTCATTTTGAGACAGTTACTTATCCAAAGAATGAAGGAGTGTCGTCTGCGTTTCAATTAGAGAAGGAAAAAAAAGATAAAGACTTGGAACGTAATCGAAAAATGCAAAGAGACATATTAGGATGAGAATTTTCATCTGTTACTGTATAAATATTTTAATAAAAGTTCTAAAATAATGTGTCTGCCTCCTGCTCTGTAAAAGAGAGGAGATTATGAAGTGCAAATGATGCAGCTTAGATGTATAGATCCGACTGGGATTTTTCACCATTAAAGAGTCCCTTCGTGCTTCTCCTCCAGAAGTTTGTTTTAGAGCCGTTTCAGACCCCAAGAAATATAAATTTCATAAGTATAAATAAAAGATGACCAGCAAGTGGCTTCAATCACTAATATTTTCTGCAAACTAATGTTCAGCTGATGCAACTCGATTTTGTTTTGCATCACATTAGTGTCACAGCGGCAATGACTGGCCTTTATTCACCAACCCTTTGAGTCAGCACTTCAAGACATCTTTCAAATTAGGTCATACTGCAAATTTGCCACTGATACAAAGGTTGATTAAGAAAGCTTCGCAATTTTAAAGGGATGTCTTGTGAGGAGAATTAAGGTCTGGTTGATAGTTCCAGGAAATGTGAGGCCCCGTAACTACATCAAAATAATGTATAGGCTCTACGGGGAAAGAACATATTTCCTCAGAGTGCTCGAAGAAATACTCATTTACAATTTAACCAAGCCCCCCCATCCTGTTACAGGAGAAATTGTGTGATGGGTCTCGAAAACAAGCCATGAATTATAGCACAGAGGCAGAGAGACGAGTCCTGCTCTCCTCTTGCCGAAAATCAGTCCCCTCCTCTTGCCTCCTTTGATCTTCTTCGGAAAGACCTATTTCTCCCCCCTCCCACCGAAGCATCTTGGTTTCTGCTTTCCCCCATAAAATAATCCAGCATCACAACGGGACCCTTCACCCGTAATGTAGCAACCCCAAGCTGAAGCTGAATTGCCATGTAAACCTCCCCTGAAGATCGGGAGCGGATGACGAGAAGTGACAACCAATCATGGTGGCCAGAGCTAGGGTTGTAAATTATTTTTAAGCCCAATTTAGGCATCTTAATGATGTGGCCAAAATTATACCCCTCTACAGCACAGAAGGGAGAGTGACTCTTCTTGCTCGAGGGTCCGAGCATGCAGGAGAAAGAATCTCAAAGGGAGCTGCTGGCTGACGAGCAGTTCTGGAAATTGGGCCACTTCATTTTTGATGGCTAAGTGAGAAGTGAGATGAATGATGTCCTCGAAGGGAATCAGACCCAAATCTAACCTTTTTGTGGCACTCAGGAATTTTAGATTTCCCAAACTTTCTCTCTTTGCAGCGAATAAGAACACACGAAGAGCCGAGAGTTCCTCTAATTTGATGTAAGTGGGTAAAAGTCAACTGTCAGCTTCGTTTTGGTTTAACTCTTTGGCCCACCTGACAAGGCAAGAAGCTGCTTTTAATGTTGAGTTTGCCTAATGCATCAATGCTCAGGATGGGTGGGAAAAGAACCGCAGGATTTTGGCTGCAGCTACATTGAAAGTAGTGTTTAATTCTCCTGTCGCTGAAACTACAGTTCCCCCAAGTTATCTTTTCTATGCTCAGGAATATTACCATGATTTAAGGCTATAGCATCAGTGAAAAAAACACAAACAATTTAAAACCAGAGCCCAAAGAGAGGTCTCTTGCCGTATGAATAGCCATGAAAGCCAGAAAAATGTTTCTCATTCCCTCTCGTATTTTCCTTCATTTCTTTACAGCAGAGTCCCTGAACTTGCATTTCTACCACGGCAGCTGACTTCATTTCATGTTTTTGATGTTACGATCACCCACAGACCTTTCCATTCTCCATATGTTTCTGGATTCAGTCACTTCACCCACAGCCCTCCCCGATAGTATAACACCTCAAATCCCCCTGCATGGCAAAGTCTATTTTATTCCCAGTCACTTTCAATTTGCCTCCTGTGTTTCTCTGAAGGGTTTAGTTGAATGTGATTTCTAGCACCAAAAGCAGAGGAGGGGGAAAGCGGCAGGCCACAAATGAGAAGGTGGCCTGTGCCACTGCCCGGAGTCGCTGGAAGTGAGAGTTCTGAAAAGAACTGAAATAGGACCACCGCAAGACTGACTTTAATATTTCAAGCTATATTTATGCTTCAGGTTCCTTTAATCCTCTTCTAGCAGGTTAGAGAAAAATGGATATAAACCTTAAAAATATAAGTAGGAATGAGATTTAAAACGGGAGCAGCAGCAACAAAAAGTGTATGCCTACCCCATTAGCTCCAAACTCCCCTGCAGACCTAATTTGGTGGTGCCACCCCACCTCCTGCTCCACGGAGGTAGCTGCTGCTGCTTCTGCTACTACTGCCCTTCTCCAGGTTCCATGAATCAGGCAAGAAAGGATATGAACTCATGCCAGAGTGACTTAAAGCAATCGTGGGAAAACAAATTGGGGGTTCCTTTAAAAAAAAATTTGAAAAATTCATAGGGCCTTTTGAGTCTTTGTGGGGACACTGAGAACATGCTTCCAAGCTCTTTTGTTCTGCCCTGAGGGATGGAAAGCTGCTCTTAATACAAGAAAACAAAGCCTCCCATTGCCACTACCAACAAAAAAA